>CAIGQV010018202.1:8773911-8807287 GCA_903798115.1 Danio jaintianensis
ATATATATATATACACACACATTTACATGGTTTATATTTATTATGGTTTAGTAATAATAATAAAAAAATAATAATAATTAAACATAAAAAAAAAGTACTATTTCAAATATAAAAGACTTTTAAACACCTTTGGCTGCTAAACCTGCACTTTACCTCAATGTGTTTCTTGATGTTGGATGGTGAGTTTTTAAACACCAATATTTCTGTATCTTTCGGCTAGCATAAGGACTTACTCCAGTATTAATAGGTTCGTTTTAATATAAGAGTAACATTCTAGCAAATATGGCCTTGGGTGTTCATCTTCGCCATAGCAGTCCTTTATCACGGTATTAAGCAGCGCGCTGTTAGTCTTATTGTTGTATTATCAATCGCTTGCTAACGTGACATACATGGGCTTGTTCGGAAATTGAAGATTGTGTGAGCACTCGATTAGACATGCCCAAACAAATTTAAGTAATGCAGCAGACACCTGATTCGTCAAACTCAAACTTCATCTTTGTTACTTCGGTTTCATTTTGTAGTAAGTAACGAATGTTGGGGTAATGTATCTGAGTAAAAGTATCGAATTTATTGCAGTCAAGTAAAAGTAAAAGTTGACCGAAAAAAATAAAAACTCAAGTACAGATAATAACAAAACATTATTGCACAAACGAATTTAGGTAATTCAGAAAACCCCTGATTCGTCAAATTCAAACTTCGTCTTTGTTACTTCGGTTTCATTTTGTAGTAAGTAATGAATATCTTTCGGGAAATAGTATCGGAGTAAAAGTATCAAATTTATTGCAGTCAAGTAAAAGTTGACAGAAAAATAAAATCTCAAGTACAGATAATCACAAAAAATGATTGCGCAAATGAATTTAGGTAATTCAGCAAAGCCCTGATTCGTCAAACTCAAACTTCATTGTTGTTACTTTAGTTTCATTTTGCATTAAGTAACGAATGTCAGGGAAATGTATCAGAGTAAAAGTATCGAAAAACTTAAATACAGATAATCACAAAAAAAATACTAAAGTACTCTAACGAAGTATTATTACTTTGTTACACCACTGTTTTTTCTACTGTACATTTTAATTGTTTTTTTTTTTTTCTAGACTGCCAAGTGATAAATGAGACTTTTGGCTAATAAAAAACAGCCCATGTGGCTGTAGTTTCAGAAGACAACAATATCAGCTGTGAAATAGCTATGAAATGACGGTCTGCTCTCAAAAGTCTGAGATTTCTGTCCGAGTTCGTCACACTCTTTTTTTAGTCCAGTTCCTGAAGTTGAGACTTGAATAACTGTATGTGAAACTGATATATATAAAATTGAGAAGTTCATTAAGTCTCCTGAGCTGTGAACGGCTGAGCAATACAGCACATGTTTAGTCTATCTTGGATCAACAGACCTTATTCAGGGATTCAGTCATGTTTAATCATGCTCTTGCTCGATATGTAGTGTGTATAAATATGAAACATGCTTGCTGCAGTTGTAATATAATGTATGGCTTAAACCGCAATGCAAGGATTGAAGTCTGACTAAGTATTTTGTGTGTTTTTGTTTTTATTACATATTAAGGGTTGGTTTTTCAGCCGCAATATGATATTATTATTATTATTATTATCATTATTATTATCATTATTATTAGTTTGATACTGATATATTGAAATGTATAGCCATTTTTGTATGATCGTGTGTGTGTGTGTGAATGCCTGTCTCTCAAAAGTTTTGGGTCTGTAAGATTCTTTTTTTAAGAAATTCATCTTTTATTCAGCAAGGACGCCTTAAATTTATCAAAAGTGTTGGTGGAGAGTTGCATAAGAATTTCTTTTATCAATACATAAACATCCTCTTGATCAATATATCCTTATAAAACAGAAGTTTCCACAAAAATATTAAGCGGCATGACTGTTTTCACATTTTTGCTTGCCCAAAATCAGCACATTAGACTGATTTTTAGACTGAAATTTGGCATCACATAAATAAATGATGTTTTAAAATATTTTAAAATAGAAATTGGTTTTATAATTTCAATCATTTTGAATCATTTAAAACTTCAATCAATTTTAGTTGTTTTTTCATACTGAACTAAATTAAACATTCTAGCTAATTATGTTCTTACCAACACAATCTCTCCGCAATTCGTAACTTTTTGATTTAGTAGCTAATTCGTATGAATTTGTACGATCTCATTCGTACAATTTAGTACGATTTGCTTATCCCCAATGACGGCTTGGTTTAGGGGCGGGGTTGGGTGCCATGCCCCTTTTTAAAATCGTACATTTTCATAAGACTGAACTCGAATTCGTACGATATAGCCACTAAACTGACAGAACGTGAAATAGTTATGTTTCCTCGTGAGATCAGGCTGGTTTTTACACATTTATATTAAATTTTGTGATGAAATAGATTTTCAAAAACAATCTTGTCAACACCAAACCTTTAAACAACAGTGTATATAGTGCCATAACTTACATTAAAAACCTTGCATGTAGTTTTATATTGGCTCATTCCCATCTTGCACTCGAATACATTTGTTTGATATATGTTTGAATATGATAACATCCTGCATTTTCAGGGGAAAGAAAAAAGAAATGTGTTCAAAGTTCTTCTGTGTCCTGTCAGGGGTGATTTGCTTTTACATGGTATCCTTGAAGAGGGGCTGACCTACTAAAGGCTTGTGTGGGAGAGAGACGGGTCAGGGATATCTGTCTCTCTGCATAGCCTTCAGGTTCATGGAGGGGTTTTAGCATTAGTGCCTATACGTCTCCTTCTGACAGGTTAGTAGAGCTGAGTCAAGGGAGGAGAAGATGAGAGGAAAAAGGCACAATAAACTTGAGATTAGTCGATGATTTGGTTCTCCCTTCCCCCTCCTCATGTTTGTTTGCGAGCACTTTTTTAATGTACTTGTCCGTTGTATTTGTTACCTGTAGGATTTGATCCATCTGCTCAGCCAAAAGCTGAGAACGAGACTGGAGTGGAACTGATGGGGCTTGACTGTGTGCCACTTCCTGTCTCTCTCGGCTGATTTGATTGGCTGTTCCTCAGAGCTTCCTGTCTGATAGTCACCACTGGACTCTGCTGAGTGTTATGTATTCGGATCTTCTGACTGTTTATGAATCACGCTGGCCCACATTTCAAAGCAGGCACACTTTACTTTCTTTTAGACCATCGTTTGATTGGTAGTTTTCCAAATTAGCGTTGATTCCTTTATAATTGTTTCATGTTTATGTAAGGTCTAATACATCCTCTCTTGCCTGGTGACTTTATTATTCATTCAAAAAAATAAAAATAAAAAGACGATTTCAGTGACGTCATAAGAATTCATTTATGTTCCCATCAGAAATGCATCGGTGAGCATTTACGAGTGCTTGAATCTGACATACCGAGCCCTCTCTTGAGTTTGTCGGAAGATGCAGGACGAGAGGCGATTATAATTTTTCCACCTTGTTTAGAATCCCTTTGTGCTGAGATATTGCAGTGGGTCATTAGAGCCGACAGGAATGGGACAAGGAATGGGAATAGGAGCCGGAATGGGAACCCTCCCTCTGGAGTTCTGGGGGGTTCGTCTGTCCCTGAGCTGCCTGGAGAAGAGTAATCTGTCTTCTCGAGGCGGCCTAGCCGACAACAGATTGGTCACGTTAGCTGAGCCTTTGCAACCCCCAGCGATCCTTTCAAACCCTGCAATCTACAGTCCTGCGGTCAGAAATCAAGCCTTAAAGGGATAGTTCACCTAAAAATAAAGCTGCAGCGATCGTTTGCTCATCGTATCATTTCAAAAGCTGTAGGACTTTATTCTGTGAACTATGTTGAATTTGTTCTTGGTCACATAATTGAAGTGAACGAGGTTCAAAACAACAGGGATATTCATTGTGGGAAAAACTCCTCAAATATATATATATATATATATATATATATATATATATATATATTTTTTTTTTTTTTTTTTTTTTAAGAAGTACAGGTTTGGATAGACACACTGGTGTTCACTCAGAAATTGTTAGAACATGTAATAAACGTTTAACAATTAGAAAGAAATGGAAAGTAACGAGTTGTGTACTCCAAAGTTCAATTCAAGTTTACATGTATAGCGCTTTTTACAATAATTATCGTTCCAAAGTAGCTTCACAAAAGGTGCACATCATTACATTACTGTTGTGTATGTCCTACCAAAGTGTACTACAGCTTTGTTAATTATTTTCTTTTCTTATTTTCCATAGCTTTTAACTCTTTATAACAAAAAAATAGTTATAAAAACCCAATATTACAGCATAAATGTTCGCATGCATCCAAATACAGTAGTCAACAGATTGCTAATGAAAAAACAATAATAGTAGGGAAAAAACAAAAACTAAGCAAAAAACAACGTTTACCTACATATACAAGTTTAATCATACACATAAAAACTATCAAATCAAATAGAATAGTACTGTAGCTTCTTTCTCTTTTTTTTTTTTTTTTACAATGCTGAAAGTGCCTCAGTGACAGAATTTTGATGTAAACTATCCCTTTAAATCCCCTAATGTCCCCAAGACAAGGAGGATCTCGGATCAGAGCCCGGATATATCAGGAATCTAAATTCCCCTGTCCGTTATATTAGGTTAATTAAGCCGTCAAATGCAAAATGTCTTAAACTTGTGTGACACACACACTGCCTAAAGCATCTTTCTCCCCTCCGCTTTCTCTTAACATTGTCATTTTGTGACTTTTGATTAGAAAATACTTGATTGCCACTGTCAGATATCCTATTCGTCACTCACGTTTTTATTATCAGGCAATTCTCCCTCTTTAGCTGACTTAAACTACAATGTTTGTTTAGTCTGTTTATGAAAGAATCCTTATATATTGCTTGCATATAAGTGAATAGTTAAGTTCTTTCTGCTCAAATACAAAGAAAGTTAGTATTAGTAGAGCCAAAAAGAATACATATATTCTTCGAAAGCAAATACTTACACTTATTGTTTAGTGCCAAAGAACACTTATACTCTTTGTGGGTTTTTACGCAACCTTAGGCTGGCTAAACAACATATTATTGTGTCAGTGAATATGTGTGTGTGTGTGTTTGTTTGTGTGTTTTAACGTCTGCAAGAGCCCGATAACCCACACACTCATCTTCATCTCCTTGGGTGGGCAGTGTAGCGGCCTTGGGAGCGTGATCAGATTTCAGGCTGTGCTCCATCATTCCCGAGCAAACGGCTGTGCTGTCAGACATACTCGGATGCACGCCGGAACACGCACTCTTAAACGCATACGTTGTACACTCTCGTAAAGACTCATCGTGTGTAAAAGCACACAGACGGGCGTGCACACACGCACAGACGCCATTAACCCTAGATCCACTTACTGCTTTTCAACACTGGGCTTGCCTGTCCTGTGCTTTTCAGCGCTGCTGAACCTCCGGAAGCCCGTCCTCTGAAGGGCCCCAGTCTCAATCACCTGGTCCCCAGTGTTAGATGTCCTAACAGAGACCTACTTTTACTGATTAATGTACCTCGGAGGTCTTTGTCTGACTTGGGTTACCGATTCTTAAAGTAAATGCGCGCACACACACACACCTGCACAATGTCCTTTCAGCAGTCCTTAATGGGCACAAATTTCAGGATTCTGTTTGATCCCAATTTACTAGATTGTGATTCAATTTGCTGTGGGTTCATTTGAATATTTAAATTTCAGGTATATTTATTTTTTTAACTAATGCAGTAAGTTATTCAGAGACACTTGTCACAGGTTAACGTACACTGTAAAAAAAAATGCTGGGGTCCACACAATTCCTTCATGTCGTCACAGCACAAATCGATTAAGTTAACTTTTAGTTTTTACAAATTTAAGTGGATTGAACATAAAACAATTAAGTTTTCCCACAAAAAAAAAATAGTGTTGTTTCAACTCATTTTAAATAAGTAGTTTGAACAAGCAGCAAAAGTCATTTTTGAGTCTATTACATATTAAATTTAATTGTCAATGAAGGGCTTTTCTAAGGTAAATTTAACATTACTTGACATTGTTTACATTGTGTTTAACTGCAGTCTTTTGATAGTTCAGATGGATTTTGGTAAGCTGTTCTGTGTCCGTCAACATCTGCTTTTCATGGATGCTTATTTTATGGTATAACTAGTAGTGTAAGTGTTGCTTGTACTGAAAGTATTGAAGCATTCTGTCAGCCCACATTAAAGAGCACGAAAACCACATTAATTGTATGAATTTCATTATAGAATTTATATAATTTTAAAGCGGGTGTCAAAGTAAAAAAAAAAAAAAAAGCACAAAGATGGTGTTAAAATGCCCAACTCTGTTTATTGATGCATATTAGTCAGAGTTACAGTATCAAATATAAAGAATCAGTAAGACATAAGTTGTTCCAATCTATCAGAGAATTTACTTTTTTTGGGTGAACTATCCCTTTAAGGGGTCACGTTGGAGTTGGGACGCAAGTATAATGGAGGCCAGCTAGTAGTTGAAAGTATTGAAGTAGACTGGTTGGGATTGAGGTATCGATATTGGTTCATCAAAATGAGAACCAATCAAAATCCAGCCCTAATCCTCTTAAACTCTTGAGTGTGGCGCAAGAGATCTGGCATCTTCTCCTTACCAGGAACCATTAAATTGTAGACTTATTTTTTGCATGGGATATTTTAAGCTCCTGCAGCCAAGGCCGTCTGTCTAATGCGACAATAATTCCTGTCATCTCTTTATTTGGGTGGAGCTGCCATATTTACACCAGCGCTGAGTGACAATGGCGAAAAGCGAGATGGGATGTATGGACAGGGCAGGCCCCGCTCCTTCACCCGCCCTGCCCTGTGCCCGGGTCTCTGCCCGTCACTCCATCTGCCACCTGCGGTTGGAGGTGCCAAGGCTACAGACCATTAGCACAGAGCAGGTCTGTATTTATAGCGCTTAACGGGCATGACTCAACAGCATCACTGTTTGCTTTTAGCTGTAATGGAATCTGCGCTTTGCCGAACACAGAAAAGCCATTATTGTGTATGATAATATTGTTTCTGTCGATGGGCGAACCGGGACTAAAATTTCCACCGGACCGCTTGCACCTGCAGAAACCTTGTTTATAGTGAGAGCGAAATAGGCAGGCGTAGGAAGGTGTAAGTTAGTTGTGTGTGTGTGTGTGTGTGTGGAGCATTGACTGATGTCATGCTGACCATGTGACTCTCGGAGATGAGGTAATGGCTGTTGACGTTTACAGCTCCCCCTAATGAAAGACTGTGTAAAGTGTGATGCTTGTAACGGGATGTAAAACCAGCTAGTAAACCTCTAATGTCACGCAGGACTACACAACATAGGTTTTAGACTCTTCAGATACTTTCCAGATGACTGTTCTGAATCGTAGCAGTGTGGATGTTTTTGACATGGTTTTGCAGAATGCACCATAATTTAAATGTTGCTGCTTTTACATTCATTTTTATTTTAGTTTTTCTTTATGTATTATAATGTTATTATACTATTCATAAAAAATATATATCGTAGACTGTTTATATATTTAGATTGATATTTTTTGTCATTTTAATGCTATAAAAGAATTTTTTATATTTAAAAGAATATAA
The DNA here is from genome assembly GCA_903798115.1 of Danio jaintianensis. Taxonomy (NCBI): domain Eukaryota; kingdom Metazoa; phylum Chordata; class Actinopteri; order Cypriniformes; family Danionidae; genus Danio; species Danio jaintianensis. The sequence goes on from CAIGQV010018202.1 coordinate 8,781,445, forward strand.
CATGTAAATACAGAGTTTTATGACATTTGATTTAAAACATTTTTTTGGTTATGTATGTGCATAAAGTATGACAAATATTTATTATAAATGATCTTTTTTATGATAATTTATCTAATGTTATGCAGATATTCACACAGTTTATTTACATGTAAAATACTTAAACTTATAGAACGTGTATTTAACATTTTTTAATAATATTAAACATTTTATTTACAAATCCAAAACTGTATATATATATTTAAATATAATAAAAATTATAATATTATAAAATATAATAAAAATTGTTTAAATATGTTATATATAATTTGTGTAATTTTAATGTTATATTTAATATTGTTATAATTAATATATGTAAATATGTAGTGTATCATAAAAATTGATTAAAATTTTTTTATGTATGGTGTGTGTGTGCATGTGTATAATAATAAAATTATTATATATTATTATTTGTGGTGAAATTTATCTCATTATGCAGATCTATATATATATATATATATATATATATATATATATATATATATATAAATTTAATAGATTTACATTATATTTTATTTATTTATTTATTTTTTAATAGAATTACATTATATTTTATTTAATTACATCTAATATTTTTATACTTATTTACAATGATATATACATTTTACATGTTGTATTATTATAATATATATCATTTAAATTTTTTATATATAATTTAATATCATCTCCATAATTTGCATGTCTAAGTTATTGAGTGTGTGTGAGTGTGTAATGCTGTGTGCTCATGTGTGTATGTGGCTGCACTGGGCCTCCCCCTTGCCAGTGTCCTCTGTTTCCCATTCCAGCCCTGATGAGTCAGAGTCTATGAATGCAGCCGAGCGAACAGCAGCACAGTGACGTTAATGTGTTTACGCTCTCTGCGCTCCCTCTGCTACAGCGGCCCGCTCGCTCTGACCTCCTCATACAGGCACAGTCTCTCCTCATCCAAACAGACACAGCTTCTCCTTTACATGCTAACACAGGCTTTGTTACTAGCTCCTGTAGTTTCTCATCTACAGACTAACACAAGCTCAACACTGGCTGTCCTCTTCAAACACATACAGTCTGTACTTTATAAGCACATAATATCTCTAGTACATTTTTCTTTTGTTCAAACTATCACCTGCTCTTTTTACACTCCAAACTGAACTTTCATAAAGTACTTTACAAGTTATATTAATATGTTATATTAATTTTACTTAACAAAATGTACCATTACTTTATACAGAGACAAAGCAACAATTTGGACATAAAATATATTTGATATTTTATTTTTTGGACAAAAATGTCAAATGCAAAGCTAAAATGGAAAAAAGAAAAAACTTGGTTGTGCTTTTAGGGCTGCAGTTTAGACAGAAATGTTTTGATTTATTGATTTAGTTATTATAGTTGTTGTTATAGTTATTATTATTAGTAGTAGTATTATTTGTTCTTAGTTATATTAATATAAATTAAATTTTTTGTGCATTAAATTTGTTTACTGCAATGAAATAATAAAAATATAGTTAACAAAATAATAAAAATAAAAATATAATAAAAATTATAATAATAATAATATAATAATAATAATAATATGTATAATAATAAAAAAATAATAATATATATATTAGTATATAACATTACATCATTAATGATAATATATTTTTTCTTATTATAACATTACATCCTTAAAAAATAGTCATATATTGTTTTACTGTATAATATATATATATATATATATATATATATATATATATATATATATATATATATTATACAAATAAATAAAATTTTAAAATAGATAAAAAAAATAATACATAAAATAAAATGACAGCACTAATCGCAATGCTAATATTGATGTTTTTTTTGTTGTTTTCAAATGATCAAATTTTGTTAACGCAATAAAACCCATTAAAGTTTCTGCTTTGTTTTTAAGAACAGCATGTTTATAAGCACTTAATTAATTAATAGCTTAGATAATTACTGTATTATTATATAGTAAATGTAATATTATAAACATAATACATTGAATAAAAGAAAATAGAAAATATTAAAAGATAAAATGTATTATTATTTTTTTTTATATAATCAGCCTGTGCATCTCTGCTTCCCACAATCCCAAACCCAGTCGCTCCTGTTCACAGATTACATTGTCTTCCTTTCTTTCATTCATTCTTTCCACACAGAGCTGCATTTTCTCTATTTGGATCTGAATGTCTGTGGAGAGCAGACTTGAGTTTGACTTTATTCAGCGGCGGTGGTGGGGGCGTTCGGGGGACTTTGCTCAGTTGTGGTCCCTCCTGTGAACAGCCATGGCTGTCAGTGAAACATTAAACTGATTTGTGGCCTGTGCGAGTCTCCTGAGGGAGGTGGGCTGGCAGTCTCCCTGCAATTCTGTCCCTCAATCTCAATACTGATCTTGAATCAGTACGGCCTGAAAACCTATCCACCAAATTGATGTTTTATATTAAACGGCGAGTGTAGTTCACGCTCGGCGTCCAGACGCTGTGAAACAGATGTCTTCTCAGCTGTAACAAATTGTTGTGTGTGTATATATTTATAGTCTTGGTGGACGATCGGCCTTGTTTCATTTTTTTGGCTGGCTTGTGACGTGCCTTGCTGGGCCTTGAAATGCGCTGCTTTTTTTCGGCGTTTCATGTAATTTCAATTGAAACATGAAGACAGGGCGGGACGTATTGAGTAGCTCCTCCCCTTTTTACAAAATAGCCAATAGGGTATTATTTTTATATCACTGCTCTGCCAGGGTGGGACATTAAGTAGAACCTCCCCTTTTTGCAAAATAGCGAATAGAGTTTTGTTTATATTACTACTCTGCTTTGCAGGGGAGGACGTATTGAGTAGCCCCTCCCCTTTTTACAAAATAGTTAATAGGGTTTTGTTTATATTACTGCTCTGCCAGGGCAGGATGTATTGAGTAGCTCCTCCCCGTTTTACAAAAATAGCCAATAGGGTTTTGTTTATATGACTGCTCTGCCAGATGGGACATATTGAGTAGCTCCTCCCCTTTTTATACAATAGCCAATAGGGTTTTGTTTATATAAGTGCTCTGAAAGGGTGGGGCATATTGAGTTGCTCCTCCTTTTTTTTACAAAACGACCAATAGGGTTTTATTTATATCACTGCTCAGCAATGGTGGGACGTTGAGTAGCCCCTCCCCTTTTTACAAAATAGCCAATAGGGTTTTGTTTATGTAACTGCTCTGCCAGGGCGGGACTTAAGTTGCTCCTCCCGTTTTATAAGTAGAAGAACAATCTTTTCAAATGATTGCACACTGATATGGTCAGAAGATTTGATGAGATGCTGAAGTGACCAGTGATGTCATGAAAATCATTGAATCTTATTGGTGGATGCAAAGTTTTGAAGAATGCTTATCCTCTAAATGCAAATGTTGTTACCATAATTGAGCACACTAGCTTATAGATAACCTTAAGACTACATATCTATACTAACACCACAAAAAACGCTAATGTTGATTTCAGGGGGACTTTAAGTGTACGCCGTGTGTTTGTTCTGTTGCTCTGTGTTTTATTTCATTGTTTTACAGCGCACGCCACCTCCACTTTTTGTTACCCAATATGGTTAAATCTAGCAGATTCTCGCCCATCCGTCCTTGGTTTGTGTGTCCGTTACTTTTTTATTTGTCTTTGTGTTTTCCGAGAGACACTTGCATCAGCCTCCTCCCACCACATGTTTTTTTTGAGGTAATTTCGAGAGCCCAAGAGCCCCTCCACCCTCTGACAGAATTACAAGGCAGAAATAATCGTGCAACATAAAACACTATTTAAAGTTTTCACAAGGCTCAGGCGACCGAAGGGGAGAGGGGGGGGGGTTGCTGTTTCCATGGAATATGCTTTTAAGAGGAATGCTGACAATTATGCACCCTGAATGGAAAAAAGCCTGAGACGCATATCTGGTAGACACTTTTTTTGGACAACTCATTCCCACATGTTCGTCTGTAATGTTTGGTACACACAGCTCTGCCAACTTTGTGTTCGAAATCACTTTTTGTCCCCTGTGCAGTGTGCTTTATGAGTGTCTGCCATTTTGAAGTGCTTTGGAAATTTAAGTTTACTATGTAGTTCACTCTTTTGTATTACAGCAACAACTAGTTGTGAAGAGTATAATATTATAATTATATATTTTAAATAATAATAATTTAATTGTTATTAAAATATACATATTGTATTAAATATTTTTTATTTAATTTACATTACATATTATATATGTATATTATATATGTGTGCGGTGGCACAGTGGATAGCAATGTCGCCTCACAGCAAGAAGGTTGCTGGTTCGAGCCTCGGCTGGGTCAGTTGACATTTCTGTGTGGAGTTTGCATGTTCTCCCCGTGTTGGCGTGGGTTTCCTCTGGGTGCTCCGGTTTCCCCCACAAGTCCAAGTCCATGCACTATAGGTGAATTGGGTAAGCTAAATTGACCGTAGTGTATGTGTGTGAATGGGAGTGTATTGGTGTTTCCCAGTGATGGGTTGCAGCTGGAAGGGCATCCGCTGCGTAAAACATATGCTGGATAAGTTGGCGGTTCATTCTGTTGTGGCGACCCTAGATTAATGAAGGGACTAAGCCGAAAAGAAACTGAATGAATATATATATATATAATATTTATTTATTTATTTATTTATTTATTTTATTTTATTTTTTTCTGTTGATTATTGATTGATTGTTTTCATGCCAAATAATTTATTAGACTTTACATAAAAATAATAAACGTTATTAAAATCGATTTTATAAAAAAAATTTAATTCTACAATAACAAATTGTGGAATAATTGTTATATTTGTGAAATATATCCAGATATACATTTAAAAAATATTAAAATAGATTTATAATTAGTGCAGTAAATAAGTAAATGAATTACCAGATTGCACAATATTAAATACATATTAGATAAATATCAATAAACTACTAATATTTAATAAATGACAATATATAATATCTCAATAGTACATAAATGTCTGGAAACAATTCTGATGACTGCGTTCATTTTTTAGAAATGAATCTGGACAGGCATTATGTGTCATTGACTTTATATAGGAAACAGTGAACAAGTGAGGGGTTTCTAATGCAGCACAAATGAATGAATAATCAGCACATAGACTCAGTTAATGACTTCATGTTCCTCTTTAAGCTACGTCCACAAGTACAAGCTGGCTTTCTGACACGAGCAAACAGCAAAGTGATGTATAGATGAACCAAATGCGTGAAAAAATGCAAACAAACGGCAATCATGTGGAAAAAGGGGCCAAGCAAGATGTCCAGTCATTGGTTTGATCACAGATAGAGGCTGTCCTGCATTCCTTTGAGGCACATGGCCATGTCTTTCTCCCTTTTTTCCCTCCTCCACCATCCCCCCTTTTCCTCTTTCATTTCCCTTCTTTCATCCCCCTCTCCCTCTGATCTGCATGGCCGCATCTCAGGTTTTTCTCCTGAAGCAATCTCTATAAATAGACCTTCAATAGCTGCTGCCTAACAAACCTGCTCATCAGAACTAATTGCCAAAGAAAAGTTCTTTTTTTCACCAGCTTTTCTTTGCATTAACCCGTTCCTGCCCAGTGATGGCCCGAGCTCACCATCGGTCCAATAAAAGAGGCTTTCTGGGACACTTGGGGAAAATATGAGATGATGTTTGAGATGAAAACCAAGGGTCAAATTTTATTTATTTATATGTTATTTAGTTATATACATGTGTATAGGTATATAAATTAAAGCAATTGCATTTACGCAATCCATGTAAAAATACTTTAAAAAAAAGAAAAAAGAAAGAAATTTATTTTTCGTCAATTTTAGTATTTTATAGTGTATATGTTCTTTATTATTATATGATTATATTATACTATTAAAATAAAAAATAAGTAGTAAAATTAAGTAGTAAAAGTAGTATTTTGTGAATATATACTTACAACAATAAATAATAAAGTAATAAACAATATAAATAAATAAATACATTTGAAGATTTTTCTTAAAATAAAAATTAAATTCACAAAGCCACAAACTTTATATTATGTTAACTATTATTATAACTATTAAAAGAACATGCTATATTAAATTATAAGCGTAAACGTATTAAATCTAAGTGATTTTCAAGTATTTGTGATGTTTGTGCTGTGTATTATTAAAGAGGATGTGTGTGATTGATAGCCTCCATCAAGAGTGAGTGTGTGTCTGAGAGGTCGGCCGATCCTAGATCACAGCGTCTTTGTTTGGGGGTCTGTCTGACAGTCCCCTGACCTCATTACCAGACCAGCGTCTCAGGGCATTCATCTAGCGGGGGCCATCGGGGGCCCCTCACCCCCATACATACTCCATTTTCCCTCTATTTCTCATTCTGTCCTACTGTAACAACTCTTATTTTGAGGGTTGCATGGCGCTCGGATCCCTCTCGTGTTTATGTGTGGTTAAGAGAGCGGGTAAGTCTGAAGGTGGAGCTGGAATTGGTCTGAATGCGACAGGGGTCTGTTCTGCGTCTGTTTAATTGACTGTGACCTTAAGGGTGTGGGAGCACCGAATAGGGGACACTGACACGCCCACGCGCACACATGCACGCACAGCTGCGCATACAAACACACACACACACACACACACACTCACACACACATAAGCTCAGGGGCAATAGGTGAGCACAGATGAAGTGCTCACTAATATAAGAATCAATATTAGTGTTGTTCATACGTACAGATTTGTTCAGGTATCCAACTTTTAAAGGCCAAATTGTATGTATATTTATACTACACTGTACAAAATATGTTAATTAGCTGTTACATGTAGCTTAGATTCATGGGTGTTTATTTATGCATTCGAATTGCATCATGGGACCTTGATCTTTGCTCCGGCAAGTTAAAAAGATATATATTTATGTATTTTTATTGAATGTTTTTAGTGCAGAAATGTATCAGAAATTTACATTGAGTAATAAGATATTATACATATAATCATTCATATAATTTGAATCCAGACCCCCACGTGAAAAAGTCTAATAAAAATAATAAAATTAAATTAAACTGTAATTAAATAAATAAACTAACATATAAAAAAAAGTTTAACAAATGTGACTTTTTGGGACATTTGTTACAGTTTTTGAAATGATATACTGTAATATCTGGTTTGGTTATGTAAATTAGATACAAATACCAGGTAATTAGTACTGTTTTAAATGACTACAATGCCAAAAGTAAATTGTAGAGTTTTCATTTTTCAACATAAAGTCATAAGAGCAGAGATCAATATCTCGTAATGCAGTTTGAAAATAAACATTTAAATTCATTAGAGCGCTGATTGGTTTGAAAGTGATGTCTATGTGAGCTCTACACGTACATTCATACACTGTTGAAAATAGTATTTTTTTTAATTACACCTGGCTTTTCGACATGTGGTCAAATGGTTCTAAGAGCTGTCAGGTACAGTTTAAATTGTATTTAAATCCACTTAAGACTTAATTGTTTTTTGGACAGAATTCTAGACATGGTTAGATAGCCATGCTGAGCCGTGCTGGTAGAGCTTGTGTGTGTGTGATGTCACCACTAAGTTTTTCCGTAGCAGGCTATTTCTTTTTTCTGTGATTTAATGTTAAAGTTAAAATCAGATTTAAAAAATGAGTCCCAAAAACAGAAATATCTGATCATTGTCCATATAGCTTTTTACATTACACTTGCATTACCAAGGCAACAACTGACACATTTGTATTACATTCCAAAGAGCTCCGTTTTCAGCTCCTTCTTGGAAAATTTAACCCACACAGCAGATGCGCACTTTAGAGTAGAAGAGCAGGGATGGAGGGTCACTGTCCTGCAGAGTTTATCTCCAACTTGTTTCAACATGTATACCTGTAAGTTTCTAGTAAGCTTAATAAGAGCTTGATTAGCTGGTTCTGGTGTGTCTAATTGGGGTTGGAGCTAAAATAGGCATTACACCGGGTGGCCCTCCAGACATGAGTCTGGGCACCCCTGTACTAGAGAAAAGACAAGATGTCAGCATTGTGAAGAAAGACATTTTCTTGCAGTTGTATTGTTTTTTACAGTTAAGATTTTAAAATAAAATAACTTGGCCGCTGTATTTGTTTGCCATTTTTTTTAACCATGCGCTGAAAAATGTATATTGATATTTAAATTAATTAGCCTATATATCATATCTATATATCATATATGTTATTGGTATCCAAATATAACAAATTACCCATCAAGAATTTAGTTTAAAAGAAGTCTAATTGACGTTTAAGTCATTTTGGCTAAAACGAGGCGGAATTTGGACTGTCAGTGAAAATCTAATAGACGTCTAACAATAGTTTAAAACTAAACTTGTCATCAAGTAGACAGGAATGATTAATTGCACACATGTGAAGTCTCTCTGTCTTTTAATTTGATGACTAGTCTATTTTTGGACAACTGTTAGACGTCAATTAAGATGTTCACTTTTTAGACGTCTATTAGATGTCTTTTAAACATCAAATTGCTTGGTGGGTATCGAAATCAGCCACAATTTTCATATCGATGAATCCCTAACATTCATAAGCCTTGATCAAATGTCACATTTGGCGTTTTCATCTCTTCCATCCTTTTGCGATAGCTGAACAGGCGCTCATTCTGTCCTGTACATCGAAGCACTGATGCTACCTTTCTTTCTTACGTGAAGAATGTGGAAAATATCTGATATTACAGATTCTTTTGCACCGAAGCTGACGGTGCACTTTAGTATCAGCCACCTTCAGTGAAATGCCACGCTTCTGTTTCCTGTACAGTGTTTTCAAGTGTGTGTGTGTGTGTTTGTGTTTTTGTGTGTCCTCCTCTATAATGGAGGCACAGCGGCCTTTCTCTTATCAGTGCAACTCTCGTCTCATCCATCATAGCTGCTGTCCATGCATGAGTGTGTGTGTAAGTGTGTGTGTGCGTGTACTTTTGAATAACGAGCGGGGTGACGCTCCTTGACTTTGTTGAATGGAGATTCTGCATCCAGAAGGCAGAGAAAGACAAGAGAAGACGGCCAGCGGACAGGCCATACCATGTGCTTTCCTGTTTCCACCATTTCCAGCGCTGGATTTACTGAGATTTATGACTCGCAGAACAGGCTGGTAGCCATTTTCCTGGAGAATCCAAAAACATAAAGCTACAGGCACTGAGCTGAGCGTTATTTCATTATTTCATTACTCTTCTATAAAAGCCTCATACTAAAAGCTTTAGTCTTTCTGAAAGTGCTGGATTTAAGAATCTGCCGCAGAAAATATAGTAGAGATCCAGTCAGTTGTAAGGTTACAGTTTGAAACGCTATTGAACAGAGATAAAAACATTTTTTAGACTAAATGACTCCAATGAATAAATGAAACAGTCAATGAATGAATGAATGAATCAATCAATCAATCTATGATCATGTTAGTACACTGAAAAAAACCCTCTTTGGATTTACTAAATTTTTAAGTTAAGTGATTGTAAACAATTTATTTGGGCTGAATTTAAACAAACAAATTAGGTTGAACATTGCTAAATTTAATTTGTTTAAATTCAACACATATAAATTGTTTGCAGCAATTTTGCAGAAATCATTTTTTTCAGTGTACCATCAATACCGAATACAGGGTTAATCCAGAATTCTGATCAAGGTCAGAAATTAACTAAAGTCTGTATTATTTTTAATTATATATTTTTTTAAATGGTTGTTTAAATTAAACAAAAAATATTTTTCTTTTATAATGGAATGTTAAAAATATTTTCTTACTTAATATAATTACTAATTATTATGTTATTTATTTTGGTGACTTGTTTTAGATTTTTATTAAAATGCTTTTTTGTTTTGTTTTTACATTTTGTTTATTTATTTATTTTTAAATAAATGTTTGGTTTCATTTAAATAGTTAAATGTTTAAAGTTGATTGTATTATTAGTTGTTTGCTAATTTATTATTTATCATTTATTTGTTTATATTTAAGTATTAATTTATTTACTCATTTATTTATTTATTTTTTACTTAATTTTTATACATTAAAGCAATTTACAAACTAATAACTAGACATTCCATGACAGCAGAAATAGTTCAAATAATAAAATAATAACAATAATAATAGATAGAAAGAAAAGACACCCATTTTTTAAAGAATACAGTATTAATTTTCAAAGTGTCCAAATACAAAGTAGCATGTGCCTATCTTTGTATCAAAATGTTATTTACTAATTTATTATTTTATTATTATTAGTATTATTATTAATTTTTGTCTTTATATTTAATAAATTGTTACATTTTCTATTCACAGTCAGCATCCAAAATAGTCTATTCTCAGCTTTATTTAACCTATTTTACCATATTCAAATGCAAAACTCCACAAAGCATAAATCTGAATCTATACATAACCCAACTCATGTGTATAAACATTTCCATCTTCTACTGAGCCGTAAAATCATCTGAAATTTGTGTCAGCTAGATTCTGACCTGCATCTGCCTTGAGAGGAGGATTTAGTTAAATTCTGGGTGTCCATCATTTTGCGAAATCCTCCGCGTGTATATTCTATCAGATACGATTAAAGCGATCTGTTGATCACCTTACCTAGCGAGCTTAGCTGGCATTACGGCAGACACCAGCGGCTTAAAACAGGCCTGGCGTGGCTCCACCGAGGCAATGCCACCCTGGTGCCAGATGCCAACGTGCCAGGACCGGGTTGGCATGTGGTGCTCTATATAATGGAGGAGGATAGAGAGGCTGACGTTGATGGTAAATAATTGTCCAGGCTGACTGTGTGTGATCTGCCAAACTGGCTTTCGCTGGATGTGGAATAACGTGTCTGTGCTTGATTGACTGCAGCGTCTCTCACCAGATCCCTGGAGGATTGCAGGCTTGGCTTTTGGAGGGTGAAAAAACAGCAAAAGTGCTGTTTTTTCACTGAGATAAAGGTCTGGAAATTTGTTGATGGGGGGGGACTCGGGGTTAAGGCAGAAATCTAAAAGGCCTTCATTCGGTCTTGGCTAAAATTATGGAAAAAGGAATACAAATGCGCACACAGTTGTGCGTTATGAAGATGATCAATTATCCAGCATGCACCTGGAGATGCAGAACTTTGTTTTTGTTGTTATTGTTTCAAGTGGTTGACAGATTTTTTTTTCTTTTTTTTTCTTTTATTTTTTTAATTTCTTTTCTTTTCTTTTTTCTTTTAATTTGATTCTTTAATTAATTTTATTTTATATTATTTTTTATTTATTTTATTTTATTTTAGCTTCAAAAATAACCAAGTGCAAATATTCTAAACTACCGATTGCAATATGTCACATATGGTAATTTATTTTAATTACAGCATGATTTTCTGAATATTCAAAATTTTAAAAATATTTATTTGCTTTCAGATGGTGTTAGTTTAAATTTAATTTTTTTTTATTATTTATTTTTTATATTGTTTTGTTTTTAGAAGACAACAAACATTTGATCTATTTTTGGTTATTATTTCTTCGTTTTTGATATTTATTTATCTTTTATTTTTATTAAAATTCTTATTTCATGGAATTTAATCGATAATTGTTTTTTTAATTATTCGAAGTCAGAAATCTTGCTTAATGGCAGTCAGGCTTATTTTAGGCACAAACAGTTGAATAGAGTTTGTTTTCATTCATTCCTTCATTTCATTTCGAATACTTTTGTGTTATTTTTTTATAATTTGTTGTAACTTTTTTTATGTATTTGCAGTTTTTTTTTTTTTTGCGTTTAACTAAATAAAAAGGGGTGGGGTGGCACGGTGGCTCTGTGGTTAGCACTGTCGCCTCACAGCAAGAAGGTCACTGATCCAAGTCCCGGCTGGCCCAGTTGGCATTTCTCTGTGGAGTTTGCATGTTCTCCCCGTGTTGGCGTGGGTTTCCTCCGGGTGCACCGGTTTCCCCCACAGTCCAAAGACATGCGCTATAGGTGAATTAGATGAACTAAATTGGTCGTAGAGTTAAGAGTGTGTGAATGTGAGAGTGTATGGGTGTTTCCCAGTACTGGGTTGCAGCTGGAAGGGCATACGCTGCGTAAAACATATGCTATACATATGGAATAGATGGTGGTTCATTCTGCTGTGGCGACCCCTGATAAATAAGGAACTAAGCTGAAGGAAAATGATTGAATGAATATATGAAAGAATGAAATATTTCTTTGAAAATGAACTAAAGTAAAACGAAAAGCACGTTATCTTTTCTTCGCTTAACATTTGTTTGATTTTAAATATAAAAATAATTTTGCTTAACATTTAATTTTTACATTAACACTAATATCTCAAAACACACAATGTAAATATAAAATCTTTTCCAATCACAATTTCATCAACAATTCCCCTTCTTGCTCATCCATAAGTCACAGTTTCCCTGCATCACTCTTGCTCATTCAGCTGTTCAGCTTGTGTCGCGTCATGTGTTTTTTTTTTTTTTTTGACCTCACCATCTCTCTCTACACCACAGTAGTCCAACAGCTTGTATTTCCGTCTTCAGACCCCTCCGGATTTACCAACGACTTGCGCATAGCTCCAACTTGGCCGGCGTCCTGGAGATTTACTTTTATTGCACGCTTTTTATCCATTCGCTAACAATCTAAATGTATTTTTATGCACTGCTTGCGATCGCATGTGCAGAGCTGCTGAAGTTTGGTGGGGGAGGATGGGGGGATACTCTCTTTTGGCCAGGCCTGCAGTATTATGTTGAAACCAGATGTTGAGAGATGTTTCCTCCTGGTCACGTGGGCCCCTCTGGTGCGGCACTTACATAAATGTCATCTGTACAGTAGCCGGTGCGGGCGGGAGAGATAGAGAGAGACAGAGAAAGAGAGAGAGAGGAGGCCCAGCTGCTCGCTCGGGGAAGATGAAGAGTGCAGCGGGGTCAAAGCTGCCCTCCGCCGTTTCTGTCTGCTTTTCTGCTCGCGCTTTCAGACTCTCGCCGAACATGACTGAGATGTGCAGACGTCAGCTGCTTTATATTGAGTCTTCTTGCCTCGTCATCGTGTTACCTGCTCATCGCTGTCAACCTGCCGGACGTTTTTGTGTGTAGACACTGTGAAACACTAGCAGTCTTGCACTCGCTGGCAGGTGCTGGTTTAGTGTTGATTCTGCTATTGTATCGAGGTTAGAAGTTTAGTATTGATGATTGAGCAGGGTGGATGATTGATATTTGTTGGCTGTCGATTTTATTGTGTATACGCTAGGGCTGCACAATATATCGTTTGAGCATCGATATCGCAATATGTGCGTCTGCAATCGTCACATCGCAGGATCTGCAATGTTCAATTAGTACAAAGTTAACGACAGAGTTAAGACAGCAAATATTTTTATGTTGCTTTAACTTATTTTAAGAAGTTAATCAGGTTTCAACACATTTTTTTTAGTTATACAAAGTTTAACTTAATATTTTTAGTCAGTTTGATTGATGTAAGTTGAGATGACTAGAAAAGTTCATTTGATTCAACTAAAAGATTTAAGGCAGCAAGATTTTTTTTACAGTGTATTAGTGTTGTCACGATACTGGAATTTGGTACCAATTGATACAAAAATTTTAAAAACGTCCATTTCCAACTAACATTTGAGCGCTGTTGAGCACGTTCTTAAACATCGCTGATTTTCCATTGTGTTCACGTGCTCAACAGAAATGACTGTGATTGGCCATGAAGGTTATCAGTTCACCAAACTTACCGCTGTTGACTGAGTGTAAACACAGATACAGAGACACTGGAGCGTTTCAAAGTCACGTCGATCAGCTGGTTTGTCTATAGGCTTACATACAAGTGATCGGCTGATGAATCTCGGCTTTAAAATGCTCCAGTGTTCCTGTATCTGTGGTAACACTCAGTAAACAGTGGTGAGTTCGGTGAACTGATGACCTTCACGGCCATTCACAGTCATTTCTGTTGAGCATGTGAACGCAATGGCATATCAGCTGTGTTCAAGAACGTGCTCAACAGCGCTCAAATGTTAGCGTAAAATGGATGTTTTTAAAATTTCTGTATCAATTGGTACCGAATTCCAGTATCGTGACAACCCTACAGTGTATTATAATTGACCAGGAGCAATATTTGAAAACTCTCATGATTCGTCATTGCAATGTGTAAACATAAAGTTTTTTAAGTGAAGTTTCACAAACTAATTTCGAGAGGAGCACGTGATATGATTGAGCACGACTGGCCACTCATCCGTAATCAGTATTAATCCAATCAGATTGATTCAAGCTTATAATAAATGAACCGATTTTCTCTACTGCTCTATCTTTGTTTTGGAAGAATCCCCCCTTCCACCCCATCTCCTCCTTTTCCTCCCTTTTCTAAGGGGAGCTCTCGAGACCTACCTGATCTCGAACCCCTTTATATGCTTATTTGACTGAGCGGGAGCCTTGGGCTCAGTTATCTTCGAGCTCAGAGTTCTCTCTCGGGACAGCATGCCAAACCTGCTATTGACGCTAAAGCATATCTAAGTGGGAACTCTTGAAAAAAGTATTGTTTATGTGTGTTTTTAGGGTATGCATCTGTGAACATTTTTTTGAAGTCAGTTTAAAGTATCCAGGCATAACAAAAGACATTTCAAACTTTAAGAAAGATTAATTGTATTTATGGATGCAAACGATACAGTGTTATTATACATTTGATTATTAAAGTTGTCTATCTAAATATTGCTAAACGTCCTGAAAATCATAACGCGTTGTGCATTTTATTTGTACAGTATCATTGCTTTACTGTATTTATCAATGTTTGTGATTGGTTTATTCTATTTTTAATTCTATCAGATGCTCTCCCTTATAAAATTATTCTAATGTATCTAAAATTGTGAATACTTTTCAAATAGCCATATTCATTTCATCTGGTGAGATTATGCTCAATATCGCAATATATATCGTAGAAAAAAAAAAAATATCGCAGTGTCAGTTTTTTCCAATATTGTGCAGCCCTATTATAGGTGGTTTCTTTTAAAAAGGTATGCGTTTGTATCAGAAGTGTCCATATTGGTAGCTTAAAAGTATGTCTTAGTACTTAAAGTGTACATATTGGTAACTGAAATGTGCGTGAGTGTGTGGCAGCTTTTTGTACCTCTATTTATGAGATTTTAGTTTATGTTAAAATGTACAAATTAATAAAATAAATACTACTAAAAATTCAAAATGTCTAAATGTTTCTGAAAATGATTGCAGATGAGGGATGTGTTAAGGGAAACTTGTCTGAAAACATTCATGAAACGTTTATATATATAATAATATATAATATATAATAAAACTATGGGCGACACTGTGGCTCAGTGGTTAGCACTGTTGCCTCACAGCAAGAAAGTCGCTGGTTCGAGTCCCGGCTGGGCCAGTTGGCATTTCTGTGTGGAGTTTGCATGTTCTCCCCGTGTTGGCGTGGGTTTCCTCCGGGTGCTCCGGTTTCCCCCACAGTCCAAAGACATGCGGTATAGGTGAATTGAATAAACTAAATTGGCCATAGTGTGTGTGTGAATGAGTGTGTGTAGATGTTTCCCAGTACTGGGTTTCAGCTGGAAGGGCATCCGCTGTGTAAAACATATGCTGGATAAGTTGTCGGTTCATTCCGCTGTGGCGACCCCTGATGAATAAAGGGACTAAGCCGAAGGAAAATGAATGAATGAATGAGTAATAAAACTATATATATATAAAACTAATTTTTATCTAATTGTGACCTTGTTGTCTAACTTTTCGATAAACAATAGAACAAAATCTATTATAATTAGTTAGCATAAATATAATTTATTATTCTTAGTTAGCATAAATTTTTATCATTACCAAATCCAAATTAACATATGTAACACTTAACAGTGAAGGTTTGTTATAATTTGTGAACCACATTAGTTGAAAAATACTAAAGCGAAATATTAACAATTGATAAATACTGTAACAAATATCATTGTTAATATTAATTAGTGCATTAACTAATTTTAGTTTCGCAACCTTTTTATCCTCATTATCACTCAACACTTAGACTCACAAAACAAAACCATAAAGAAAGCTGCGGCGGACAGCCTGAAGAGGAGGATCGTTTTTTTATTGTTACTTTTTCTGTAAAATCCAATTCTGTCCTGCCCATTATATTAAATATATCTGCTATGGTGACTCCTACACTGCTAATGAAACGCGAGCGGCTTTGGTAATGATGTGTATATCTCTATGCCGCAGTGGCGTAATGGCCTGCGTCCTGGCGATTACAGCACTCAGGGCGCCGTTTTATTTGGCCCCAGCGCTCAGTAATGTGTTTGTGCGTGGTAGGCATTCCTATACCGACTTTTAATGTGAGGGCTTTTTGTCCGGCCGGGAGATTTATTCACAGCCATGTGTAATGTCATTTCATGTTGAAACACCCACCCTATGTTCAAATGAAAGAAGCATTGATGTTCATCTTAATCTGATATACTTTAATACCACGGCATCAAAATTACTCGACTGTAAGGGCCCCGCTAGAGGGAGGGGAGGTGTGCTGACATCCCAACCCCAAACAAAGACGCCGCTTGTTTTCAACGGGCAGATTATTTTTTTTTTATTCCTTTTTATGATTTTTTTTTTCTTCTTCAAATGAAAATTTCATATCACTCAGAAACATGAGCTTGAAAAGCAACTCATTTATCTGTAACTCTGACAAGATGATTTGGTAATAGATTACAGTTGTAAATCTCTGTAATTATGTCATTTTTTCGCTTCAGCCCAAGTACACGTATGCATGCATGTAGCTTTTGTGTTCTCTGTGTTTTTTTTTGTTCTGTGGAGAGGACTGAGTCATGGAGAAGTCGTGCAAGGAGAAAAAAAAAAATGAGGGCATATCGGGAGAGTGAGAGAACGTATGCATATGTACACACTCCTTAAAGCACACACTGTCCTTTGCCTGTAGTCAGGAGCAGCACAAGGTGATACTCTTTTGTGGAGGAGAGCATTTGTGTGTGCGTGCATACACATACACATGTGCGTGCACTTGCTGTGTGTGTTTTTTTTTTCTTTCTTTCTTTCTTTTCATGAGAACAAAATCAGCCCTGGGACATTTGATAAATTAAGATATCCATTTGAATATATTCTGTGTTTTTTTTCCCCCCATTTTTTTTTTACTCCATCTGCGATCAGATGCTTGGGATTTTCGGCTTTCAATATCCTGAGATCCACTTGAAATAAATGCTGAGTTTGATTGTGTCTGTTTATTTCACTGTTCAACTAGAATAAAATATATTTATTAAAAAGGTAATAATGTAACTTTTTGTGTTGTGTTTTTTTTTCTCTTGCAGGATTTGCGTAAACAGATAGCTCCTTTGCTGAAGGGCTTCCAAGCAGAGGTGAGTTGTCTTTTTTTTTTTTTTTTTTTTTACTTTTAACTTATCTTAAACTCTTAAAGTTTATGTGTAGGATGCTTAAATACTTACCTTGATCCAAAAAACAAGCTGTTAATATGCAATTTGTGTATCATTTCCCTTGAAAAATGCATACACTTTGTTTTGTCTGGGCACCTCATGCTGCTGAACAACGGCAGCACTGGTTTAACCAATGGTGTGAGTTTGGGGATGGGGCTATTTGTTTGACCAGCTAATTGCAGAGGGGTGTTCGTGTAAACTTGTTTCAAAAAAGTCATGATTTTGGAGTTTGGTTATGACAGTGGTACAAAAATAGACTTGAGCTTTAAACATCATGGTTGCTGTCTTTCCATCCTCCTCCTGTCTATCCTTGTTCTATCTATTGTTTCATCCATCCATGCTTAATTGTTTTATTGATCTATTCATCCATCTTTCTGTCATTTTATTCATCCTTCTATCATTCAATACATCCATCCATTCCTTTGTTCATCCATCCATTCCTTTGTGCATCCATCCATCCATCTATCCATCCATTCATTCATCCATCCATCATTTCATTCATTCTCCTATCATTCAGTAAATTTCTTCCATAGTTCTGTCCATCCATTCTTTTATTGTTTCATTTATCCATTCATCTCCTTTGTTTATCCATCCATCCATACATCCATACATCCATCCATCCATTCCTTTGTTTATCCATCCATCCATCCATCCATCCAATTCTTTGTTTATCCATCCATCCATCCATCCATCTATCCATTCCTTTATCCATCCACCCAATCCTGTTCATCCGTCCATCCATTCATCTATCCATTTCTTTGTTTATCCATCCATCCAGCCAGCCAGCCATTTCTTTGTTTGTCCAACCATCTATCCCTTTCTTTGTTCATCCTTTCATCCCTTTCTTTGTCCATACATTCATCCATTTGTTCATCTGTCCATGCATCCAACCATCTATTCCATTGTTCGTCCATCCATCCATCTACCGTCCATCCATCCATCCATCCATTCCTTTGTTCATCCACCCATTCATCCATACATCCATCCATGCATCAATTCCTTTGTTCGTCCATCTATCCATCTGCCCATCCATTCATCTGTTTGTCCATCCATCCATCCATCCATCCATTCATTTGTTTGTCCATCCTTCCATCCATACCTTTATTTGTTCATCCATCCATCCATCTGTCCATCCATTCCTTTGTTCGTTCATCAATCCATTTATCCATCCATCCATCCATCCATCCATCCATTCATCCATCCATCCATTCCTTTGTTCGTTCATCCATCCATCATCCATCCTACCATTCCTTTGTTGGTCCGTCTGTCCGTCCATCCAAGATTATTTGCATTTGATAAATTATTCATTTAATGCATCACAATACATTTTTACACTTCTATGACAGCTCTATGTAAGGATGAGGGAAAACCTTTGATGATTTCACAGTTATTTAATCAATGCAGTGTGATAAAGCTGCTCAGCTTGCGGCCAGAGAGCACTGCTGTTAAACTGCATTCTCCTCATGGCTTTACACAGCGAATATGACTCTGTCATGCTCACACCAATTAATCTCACAACCTTGGCCTGTTTGCTTAACAGTGTAGACATCTAGAGTAAGATGGTCCTTTCTGCTCTGATTATAGTCTCGACGGTCTAAAAAGCCCACCTGCTTTAACAACATGAACAAGTGTATATCATGAGACTGTTTGTTTTTCTTGCTCTTTTTTACTTGAGGTCTGCTTGTGTTGTGGAAAGCCCTCCATATTTTGTCGGCGTCTAATCAGATCAGACAGTTTTGATGTGTTCTCGCTGTTTGCTGTCCCGCTCTTTTATTTCCGTCAGTCGGATGAGAGCGAAATTCTAATGATGTTTTCGCTCTGTGGTGCCAGGTAAGTCTATTTGTTCTGGGCAGAGCTTGAATGATGGACTCCAGAGTTTCACCACTCAAGGATAGAGAGAATTTTTGTTTGGTGGTTCAACCTTAAGGCATAACAAGGTTTTTTGTGTTTCATAATTTTTTTAAGAATAGTATTATGTTGGAATGACAGCAGCTCTGATATTTGTTTTATTGAAGTCTTTAATCCATTCATCCATCTTTTATCAATCATTTTATCATCCATCTTTCTATATTTCTCTCTGTTGGACTATCACCTATCTGCTCATTCATCACTCCATCAATTGTTCTGTCCAACCATCCATTCATTCAATTTTCTATCATTCTATCAATCAGTCTATCATCCATCCACTTTTCTTTCTGTCTTTTTATTATTCATCGTTCTGACAGTGGTTTTGTCATCTATCGTTCTGTTGTATAATCTTTCCATATATTGTTCTATTATCCATCTTTTGTTCTTTAGTTTTTTCTTATCATCCATCCATCTATCTTTGGTTCCATTATCTATCCATTGTTATAATTCTATCATATAGTCATCTAATATTCAGTTGTCATATTATCCATCCGTTCTTTCTGTCCTTTCATCCATTCTTTCATCTGTCCCTTTATCCGTTCTTCCATCAATCCTTTCATTCATTTTTCCATTCATTTATCCATTCATCATTCTGTGTATACATCCGTCCATCCATTGTTCAATTATTCTTCCATCTTTCAGTCCTACCATTGTCTCCTATTTGTTCATCCATCCATCCATCCATCCATCCATCCATCCATCCATCCATCCATCAGGCAATTGTTCTTCCATCCGTCTGTCCATCCATCCGTCCATTGTCCTTCCATCCATCAGTCCATCCATCCATTGTTTTTCCATCTGTCAGTTCATCCATCCATCCATCCATCAGGCAATTGTTCTTGCTTGCATCCATCCATCCATCTATCCGTCCATCCATCAGTTCATTCATCCATCACTTCATCCATCCATCCATCCATCGTACAATTTTTCTTTCATCTGTCGGTCCATCCATTCATCTGTCTGTCCATCTATCAGTCCAACCATCCATCCATTAATTGTTATTCCATCCGTCAGTACAACCATCCGTTGCCATATCATTGCCATCTATCCATTCATGTATTCATTGTTTGCTTGTCCACCCATCCATCCGTCCATCCAATATCCAAATGATTTGCTGATATTTGATTTGTTTATTTATTTATTTATTTTTTTTCTTTTGTTGAAACATTTCTAATTAAAAAAATACACATTATATTTTAAATCATCACATCATAAATGTCATCACATTATTGCGATTTGTTTAAAACTGTTCGCCAGTGATGAGAGAATGAAGCCTTGCTTTTTTTTTGACGTCTCCTTAGTGGCCATTGCTGATAGCTGAGAAGTGGGACATAGTGCTATGTTCCATAAGTAATGTGCATTACCATTCAATATGACAGCAGGCAGATATTCAAATGCCCTCTGCAGCACAGACCTAAAATATAATAATAATAATAATAATAATAATAGCAATAGAAAGATTCTGAATGCATTTGGTTTTGAGCCCAGCCTTTAAAAAAAAAAATATTTTAAGTTAATTATGGTCTATTTTAGTTCGATGCATGCTGTATTTTGCTAAAAGAGTTACACCTAATATTCCTTGGTAATTCAGTCAATTAGTTGTACTGTTGCGTGATATCAAACCGAGTTTGATTAGGTTTAATTATGCTGCTCTGAATAACTCGCTCTAAGTGTTTCTCAATCTCTTACCAGTTACCAGCCAACTCAAGTACGAGAACCATGAAGTGTTTCCTACACTTCTGTGCTAATAATGTGAAATTATCTGAAAAGATATTCATACGCTTCGAAAATAGCTGCGCTTTTAAACAATAGGCCTTTTACATGATAATATTTGAGGTTTTCAAGGTATTTAACTGCAGATTCTTCCAAATATGGGATCAGACTAAGTCTTTGCCTTGTTTTTTTTATTTTAACATGTGCATATCCAGGAATCTTACCCTTTAAATTATAAGTTTTATTGTACACCACCTTTTATTATATCATATGTATAACATTATAATGGCTCAATGGTGTTTACATGATAGTCAAAGGTACTTCAGAGGGATGTGTGCGTGCGTGCATACGTACGTGCGTGTGTTTTTATTTCTTTTTTTTTATTCCTTTTTTTTCAAGATTTGATTGTTTTTATTTGTATTTTTTTTACTGTATTACTTGGTGCCCTTGATTTCAGGAAGTGATCGAGGGGTCATTATATATAGACCATTTCAATGTTGTCATGTCATTGGCCCATGAACATTTCCTGCTTGTTATCAAACTACTTCATAACTGTAACAAGAGGCAATTAAATCATAACTTAATGTTAAATCAGCTATCATAACATTATTTATCAATATGTGGCTCTTTTTGGATACTCAGAAGCTATAGAAATAAAAAAATGTAAAACAGGAAATACGTTGGAAACTGTTTTTGTTTACATCCCTCAAAATGGTCTATATATATTTTTTTCTCTTATAAAAATATTTAGTTTATTTTAGTTTTGAACACCATTTGATATCTCTTTATTAAACAACAAATTTGCACATTTTCCCAGGCCATTTTCACACCACCTTTTATTATATCATAGAAATAACATTATAATGGCTCAATAGTGTTTACATGAGTCAAAGGTACTTCAAATGGATGCTTTGTGTTATTTTACTCTTTTATTTAACTCTACTATATGTGTTTTTTAGAAGGTTTGAATATTTTTATAATTTTTTTTGTAAATAAAGACTTTTTTACTAGCTTACTTGGAGCCCTTGATTTCAGGAAGTGGTCGAGAGGTCATTTTATATATTTTGTTCTTTTATAAAAAAATTATTTAATATTTGATTTAAATACCTTTTGATATCTCTTTACTAAACAACAAATTTGCAATTTTTTCCAGGCCGTTTTCACATTTTCACACCACCTTTTATTATAAATAACATTTTAAGGGCTCAATAGTGTTTACATGAAGCCAAAGGTACTTCAGAGGGATGATTTGTGTTATTTTACTCTATTATTTAACTCTACTATATGTGTTTTTTATTTAATTTTTATTTTTTTAGAAGATTTGATTATTATTTTTAAATAAAGACATTTTTAACTGGCTTACTTTGTGCCCTTGATTTCAAGAAGTGGTAGGGGGTTCATTTTATGTTTTCTTTTTTTTTTTTCTTTTATAAAAATATTTATTTATTTATTTATATTTATTTATTTATTTTTGCTTTAAATACCATTTGATATCTCTTTATTAAACAAAAAATTGCGCATATGCATTTTTTAGAAGGTTTGATCATTTGTATTTTATTTTTTATATTTTGTAAATAAAATCAATTTTTTTTACTGGCTGGCTTGCTGCCCTTGATTTTAGAAAGTGGTCATTTCATGTTTAAAAAAAAAACAAATTATTTTATAAAAATATGTATTTATTTTTTGTTCTAAATACTATCTAACATCTCTTTATTAACGAAAATATACAGTCAGAAACATATTTGCACTTTTTTTTTCCAGGCCATTTTCACATTTTATTTATGTGTATATATATTTTTTTAATTTATAGAATCTGCTCTGGCACTGTTACGGTGGAAAAGGGATGACTGTGACACCCCTCGATAATTCCCCCCACTAATTTTCTGCTCCTCTTTCACTACTCTGTCTAATAAAGTGTCAAAAAAAGCCCCAAAATAACAAAAAGCAA
The DNA here is from genome assembly GCA_903798115.1 of Danio jaintianensis. Classification (NCBI taxonomy): domain Eukaryota; kingdom Metazoa; phylum Chordata; class Actinopteri; order Cypriniformes; family Danionidae; genus Danio; species Danio jaintianensis. The sequence continues at coordinate 8,804,362 of CAIGQV010018202.1, forward strand.
GAAGAACTTGTCAATTTTCCTTTCCTTTGACCTCAAAAACGCGCTCACCATGCGTTGAAGTATTTTCCTGTAGATGTAATGCAGCGTTTGACGGCCTTCAGCAGCACCTTGCGTTAAGAGGCTGTCGAGGGTTGTATGTAAGTTTGATGAAGTGAGGGCTGTGAGTAGTGGCTCCCCGTTCTCCTCTCATGAGCCAGTACCGCTGGATAACTGCTCCATTATAGCTCATTGTGGTTTCAGAGCTCTGTTCTCCAAGACTAGCCTGTCATTAACGGAGGTAGTCGCCCCACTTCAAATCTCTGCTCGGTTAAAAATAAATCCCCCCCATCCCACCACTCCGACAGCGCGATCCTTTCAAAACCGTCTATTATTTTTTGCGTTGTCAAATATTTTCCTTATTGACAGTGCCTGACCTTGATAAAAACAGCCTGACTGCTTGGACCAGAAGTACTTAAATAAAAAAATAATAAAATAAAAGTTCAGATGTCAGCTATTTGACGATAATTGGCAGGAGGGATGGGATTGCTTGTGTGTTTTTTTTTTTTTTTTGTCCTGTCAGTCTGACCATCCATTAAATCTTAAAATAGACAAAGAGACTTCAATTTTACAGCACCGATTTTTAACAAAAAAAAAAGATGTGTGTGTATATATAATTCATAATGGCAGACATGGCTGATGAGTGCAGCCGTTTGTGATGGGTGAATGGTGGTGTTTTTTTCTGTTTAATTTCTATCTTCCGTTTTCCTGTAACGTTGGGTTTGTTAAAATAGCATGTTTGAGTCAGAGCGACGCAGATCTCGTGGGTCAGTGCAGAGTCCTTGCCACATGTCATTTTTTTTTTCCTCATTCGAGAGAGCGAGAGCCTCCTCTTTTCCTGTCAGGAAATGAGAGTACAATAGGGAGCTGTACATAGCACGCGGCTGGGGCCCTGTTTGGGGTTGCACGTGTGTGTGTGTGTGTGTGTGTGTGTGTGTGTGTAAATCAGAGATGGAGTGTGGGGGGTGTTACAGTACTTAATTGTAAAAGTTTTTATTTTGTTGTTCATTTGAACATCTGGCCTGGAGGTCATATTACAGACGTTTGAGAAGGCTTAATGTGTAGGGGCTTTCAGCCTTATTAATGAATTTATTTATGTATTCCACTTTTTGAATGGTATTTTTATTTTATTTTATTTTATTATTTTATTATATATATATATATTATAATTTTTTTTTTGATTATTTAATAAAATATATATATTTTTTTATTTAATTTAATTTAATTTTTTTTAATTTTATTTAATTTTATTTAATTTTTCCTGGCAACATATAGAATGACAAAGTAAAATAAGATAATTTTAAGGGTGCTTTCACACTAGCACTTTTGGTTCGCACCCGGGTTCGTTTGACATCAAAGTGCAGTACGTTTAGCTAGTGTGAACGTGTCTTATGAACTCAGGTGTGAACCGTACCCGAGTCCGCCTGAAAAAGGTTGTCTGGGGTACGGTTGGTGTGAACTCTGGTACGGTTCACTTCTGATATGAATGCAATTGTACCAAATAACGGAAGTGAACCACCAACTGTACAATAAACTATAGTTTTCATAACGTTCATTCTGTGTGTCACCTACCTTGGCGACAAGTGGGACTGACACAGTGTAAACAGTGATAATGTCTGCTTGTCTCCAATAAACACTGACAAAGGGGTAATAAACAGTGAATAAAAAAACTGATTCATTATGTTACAGTATGTAAAATCTCCTTGAATTATTTGCTCTCTTAAGTGCATGTGCAGTTCAGTGTTTTTTGTGCTTTTGTAAGTACAAGAAAAAGCCCCCATTTAGCTTCTTATCTCGAGCTTCATTTTGATAATAAATAATCATCATTTACAAAGTGGAAAATTCAGCATTCTGAAAACAAGAGTGCGAGATGAAAAGAGCAAGAGAGTACGTTTGACCCGCCAGCAAAGATCTCTGTGAAGAGCGCTAATCACTCTGGCAGCCGTTTACAGAGTGCCGTGGAAGTTCTACAAATTTGGAAGTCAGTATTGATTTGACGTAATTGTGCACTAATTTTAGCGGGCCAGAGTCTGCAGAGGCTCAACATGGCCAAGTGCTGAGGAGAAGAGGAGGTTAGTGGCAGCTCAGATAAATGCATTCAGAGCCAGTGGTGGAGGAATCTGAGAGCATTATACTTTCTCTATATACGAGCAAACAAAGTTACCGTGTATGCATGTAGGTTGCAGATGTAGATAATCAACCTTTCTTTCTTTCTCTTTCTCTTTCTCTTTCTCCTTCTCTTTCTCCTTCTCCTTCTCCTTCTCTTTCTCGTTCTCTTTCTCTTTCTCTCTCTCTTTCTCTCTCTCTTTCTCTTTCTCTTTCTCTCTCTCTCTCTCTCTCTTTGGTCAGCCTTAGTTTGGTGTGTTCCACATGTCGCCTCTGATCGGGTAAACGTTGGAGCTTGTTAGCCCGATTTAGCATGTCGAATCGGTGTCAGACTATCGGCGTAAGAGAGCACTCGTTATTCAGCAAAGACTCAGAGCGTGAGTGTGACGTAGTGAAGTGACGTAGTAAGTAAACAATTCTAGTCAAGAAGGAATACAAAGAGGCTGGCTGTGTGCGTTTCGGAGGTTCGGTTTCCCTTTGCAGAACGAGATAACTGACTACTGCCCCCAGTAGAGTGGAAAGACACTTCCTCTCAATTCAGCCGACTTTCATCCATTTAGTGTGTTTACATGCAGCGATAACAGTTGGGTTTTATTGGTGCTAGTTGTTTACCTTCAGCTTGAAGTGTCCCAGTCCTAACACTCTGAGTTACTTTGACTTTGAATCTGGTTTAAATATACAGCATGTAAATTGCAGATTAACCAACTTCTTTTGGACACTCTGAAGATGATGCACACACACACACACACACACACACACACACACACACACACACACACACACT
>CAIGQV010018202.1:8825733-8845259 GCA_903798115.1 Danio jaintianensis
TGTTATGTTATGTTATGTTATGTTATGTTATGTTATGTTATGTTATGTATCATTCATATCTTTGGATGCCAACACGGGGAGAACATGTAAACTCCACACAGGAATGGGACTTTAACCAGCGACCTTCTTGCTGTGAGGCGACGGTGGTAACCACTGCGCCACCGTGCCGCCCATATTATATTATATTATATTATATATTTAATAATTATTCTTATTTATAAACAAAAATATCCTTATTGATATAAAACAATTGTCAAATGCAATGCAACAATGATAATAATTAAGATTAATATGTATTATTATGGGCGTCACGGTGGCGCAGTGGGTAGCACGTTCGCCTCACAGCAAGAAGGTCGCTGGTTCGAGCCTCGGCTGGGTCAGTTGGCGTTTCTGTGTGGAGTTTGCATGTTCTCCCCGTGTTCGCGTGGGTTTCCTCCGGGTGCTCCGGTTTCCCCCACAAGTCCAAAAACATGTGGTATAGGTAAATTGGGTAGGCTAAATTGTCCGTAGTGAATGAGTGTGTGTGGATGTTTCCCAGTGATGGGTTGCAGCTGGAAGAGCATCCGCTGCGTAAAACATATGCTGGATAAGTTGGCGGTTCATTCCGCTGTGGCGACCCCGGATTAATAAAGGGACTAAGCCGAAAAGAAAATGAATGAATGAATGTATTATTATGTGCTTTTTTTTATTATTTGTGTATTGTAGTTAAATCCAAGGTCACTTTACAGAATTTAACTGTTTTACTTGAATTGTAATTGTTTATTTTCTGAAGCTAAATTCTAGGTAGGATTTTGTCCATTAATATACAATTACAATTATTTCAAGAAAGCTGGTTTAAGAAATAAGAAACCTTAAACAGAAATAAAAAAAAGCTTAATTTAATTGTTTAAGTTGTACTAAATAAAATTATAAATTGTAAAAAATATAGAAATATAAAAAATAAATTGTAAAAAATAATAAAATATATATAAATTGAAATGTAAGAAAATTGCTAGTACTTTTAAATAATGACAAAAATAAAACATAATATTAGCAAAAAAAAAATACTATCTTTTTTTATATTGTACTAAAACAGTCATCTGTATGAAACTGCACCACAATAGATGGCTTTACATCCATATCGCTTTACATCCACATTAGAAATGTAAATAATCATTAAAAGTTAAAAACGTAATATTTCACTACAGCTTGTTATTGATTCTCATTCATTTCAATCTGTACCGCAATATTACTGAGACTATCCTCCCTGTACATTAATATATATTAGGAAACGGTTTTAATTGTGCCCTGTGTGTCTGTACAGTCAGCCAGAGCAGAGCCAGGACAGCAGGACAGAAGACTCGGACGTGAAAACACAGTCCTTACAAACAGGTTTGCTAAAACATCCACCGTCAGGTTAAATGTTTTTGCAATTACATACATGTCACTTGGCGTAGTTGAATTTTACTGACACTGGCTCTACATTTTTCATGCAGCACTTGAAGCAACTCAGGCAGAACTCCACGAACTGAAGACGAAATATGATGAAGAATCCACAGCAAAGTGAGTAAACCGGGTTTTATTTCTGACGGGACGCCGCAGGAGCTCAGATTACCCTTTCTGTGTTTCCTCGACTGTCTGCTAGATGTCTTTGTCTCACCTTTGCACACACATTTGCGTGTTCATACAGACACAGACAAATACACACACACATACACACACACACCCCTTTGATCCACACCAAAACAGCTCATAATCCTACTGCAGACAGGTTTGATTATGGGGGAAAAACACAGTGTGGTGAAATCGCACCTTCATTCATGCACAAGTTGATATTCAATAGTCTTCACGTACCGCCCTTGCTGTCTTTATGGCTACAATAGACTGAATAATGCATGACACAATCCCTCATAACGCGCAGTGATCTAGTAATGACGGGATTCGTACCGTCTACTGACATTTTGTGGGCGGCGAATCAGTGTGTGCATCTGCGCTTTGTCTGTTTGCCTTGATCTGGGTCATGCATGTGTGTTTGTGTGCGTCTGCGCGCGCACGTGCATGTGTGTGTTCCTCTGCTCGCTCTCTCCTTGTCATGTGGTCGAGGTTAGGTGGCAATTTCCTTGTCTTGCTGTCGCTGAGGAATGCATCCTGTTGCAGAGAGCGCTCGCTGCGGGCTGTTTCAGCGCTGGGAGTGGTGTAATTACACTACCTGTGATCAAACCAGACCCCCCAGGACTGCTCATTTAAAGTCACTTTTTTAAAAGTCAACTCAATATTAAAGGTTTTTTGGGGTGTTAGTATCGATATGCTAGTCTTAAGGTTATCTACACTCACCGGCCACTTTATTAGGTACACCTTACTAGTACCCTTTTGCCTTCAGAACTGCCTTAATTCTTCGTGGCATAGATTCAACAAGGTACTGCAAATATTCCTCAGAGATTTTGGTCCATATTGACATGATAGCATCACGCAGTTGCTGCAGATTTGTCAGCTGCACATCCATGATGCGAATCTCCCGTTCCACCACATCCCAAAGGTGCTCTATTGGATTGAGATCTGGTGACTGTGGAGGCCATTTGAGTACAGTGAACTCATTGTCATGTTCAAGAAACTAGTCTAAGATGATTCGCGCTTTATGACATGGCACGTTATCCTGCTGGAAGTAGCCATCAGAAGATGGGTACACTGTGGTCATAGTCAGCAACAATACTCAGGTAGGCTGTGGCGTTGACACAATGCTCAGTTGGTACTAATGGGCCCAAAGTGTGCCAAGAAAATATCCCCCACACCATTACACCACCACCACCAGCCTGAACCGTTGATACAAGGCAGGATGGATCCATGCTTTGTTGATGTTGATGCTTTATGTTGTTGATGCCAAATTCTGACCCTACCATCCGAATGTCGCAGCAGAAATCGAGACTCATCCGACCAGGCAACGTCTTTCCAATCTTCTATTGTTCAATTTTGGTTAGCCTGTGCAAATTGTAACCTCAGTTTCCTGTTCTTAGCTGACAGGAGTGGCATCCGGTGTGGTCTTCTGCTACTGTAGCCCATCCGCCTCAAGGTTCGACGTGTTGTGCATTCAGAGATGCTCTTTTGCATACCTCGGTTGTAACGAGTGGTTATTTGAGTTACTGTTGCCTTTCTATTAGCTCACACCAGTCTGGCCATTCTCCTCTGACCTCTGGCATCAACAAGGCATTTGCGCCCACAGAACTGCCACTCATTGGATATTTTCTCTTTTTCGGACCATTCTCTGTAAACCCTAGAGATGGTTGTGCGTGAAAATCCCAGTAGATCTGCAGTTTCTGAAATACTCAGAACAGCCTGTCTGGCACCAACAACCATGTCACATTCAAAGTCACTTAAATTACCTGTCTTCCCCGGTCTTGCTCGGTTTGAACTGCACCAGATCGTCTTGACCATGTCTACATGCCTAAATGCATTGAGCAGTTGGACAGGTGTACCTAATAAAGTGGCTGGTGAGTGTATATGCTAGTGTTCTCAAAGCATACACTTCCAAAAATTATTTCTGCTGCTTGTTGAAACTACTTATTTAAATTGAGGTTTAGAAGTATGCTTTTTTTGGGATAACTAATTGTTTTATGTTCAATCCACTTACATTTTTAAAAACCACCAAGTTAATCGAATTGATTTGTATTGGGACAACATAAAGAAATTGTGTGGAACCCAGCATATTTTACAGCGTACTTTCGCCAATATGGACCAATGATTTTTTTGACATCATGGCGCACTTCACATTTTGACCAATCAAATACTCTCTAGTATCGAAATTTTCCTGCCTCCCACAAGACTTGTATATATGAGAAAATAATTACCACTAGCCGACAAAGTGATGATTTGAACCTAAGATTATAGAATACACGTTACTCGTATAGTTTTGAATAAGAAAAAATGGAACAGTCAGTATGGACACTCTAAGGAAAGAAGCCAATCATTGATCAGTATAGACTGACGATTCTCTGGGGAAGGGGCTTGGTCTAGACATGTTTTTACAACAGTTTCTGCAGCTTCATTGTTATAAACCCTCTAGAGTCGGCAAACACGCTGGAATCTCAGTGAATACTTGCCTCAAGGACATGAGAAAAATATCTACATAAAGCTTGAAATCTCTAAACTACGTTTGAAAACAAATGTTCTCTGGTTTTGTAATCTGTATGAAATGAACGCGAAATGCATCTTTCTCGTCTGAGTTCATTATTTGAACTGAATTCAAACTTCGCAATTCAAACGCAAATCACATGACGGCAACCACTAGAACACTCACAAACTTGTAAATAAAGAGGTATTTCGGGAGGAGATTTGCTGTCAGGAATAAGTTGGAAATTACCTCAGAAGACTCGCATGGATTATACGTTATTCAAAGAATGATTGTGTAACATAAGCTATTGATTCTTACAGTAGTTGCATAGTTTGATTTACAGGATGACGTTTGATCGCGTCCCCCAGAAACAGCTATAAAGGAAGTTGATGTTGTAAATTCGTTCCCTTTGGGTGCGTATGTGCATTAGTTTGGGCAACCTGAAAAAAATGCAGCCTTTTCTCATGATTCGAACATTTAGAAACAAAATTTATGAGCAAATTGTGGTTAACTGTCATTGGTGATTCCAAATATTAAATTTAATTGTAAGCTTGGCAAACAGTTTTGGAGAATTTGATGTTTGCCCTTTCGAAGAGATAGGAGCTGCGCTTGCATGCCCGAGAGGCGTTTCAAAGATGGCCGCAGAGTGAAATGACTTGCCTTAAAGGGACTTTGTCTGAACGTCTCTATGGTTATCAGTCATAACAATATTTAGATAACCTGGTCCAGAGATGGATCTTATGCACGACGCATTAGGGCCAATTAAAATATACACTGAATGCTGTGTTTTAAAGCAGAGAAATTAATAAACAGACTCAGCATTGCTATTATAGATTGTGGCTCTCATGACTCTGACTGGCAAAGCTGTGATATAAACAAAATCCTATTGGCTATTTTTAAAATAGGAGGAGCTACTCAGTATCTCCAAACCTGCCTTCTTATTTTAGTTGAAATTGTGTCAACGTTCAAGAAATCTTTGCATTTCAGGGGACCTTTAAGCTCGAAAATCCACCATGGCAAGCCGGAAGGTCAGAATGAGGTTTATTTGAGGAAAAGTCATGCTGCTGATTCCACAGACACGGCTCTAACAAGAGATAAATCTCACTGGCAGACATTTCAATATGACTGTGTGCGTGCATACAATTGCAAACAAGAAAGACACACACATAAGACGACGCACTGTGACATTCAGTAACATTGGCCTGTTTCCAATCCGCCCGGGACGCAGGCAGGTAAAACGTTTCTGCTCCATTAGATTCTGTACCTGCTTCTCATCCTCACTCTTTCTTTTATTAGTATTAGTTTGATAGCTGGCAAAATGTTAACTGCAATTTTGTGTGTGCGTTCACAACACATTAGTGATGAATTTGCTGCCAAATGAATTTAAAGCACTGTTTAGTTTACCTTTTTCAGTTCTGACCTCTTTTAGTAAATATGAAGATACATTGTTGTGAGTAGGAAATATAGTGCTCTGATCTGTCCAAACCAGCTTGGACTGTGAAAAAGCCAGCTGTGAAAAGAAAACTACTGCATAATGTGACTTAATCACAGCCAAAGTCTACAAGTAATCTGATGCACTTCAAGTTTGAGTCACTTGTAATCAAAAACACAACATGTACAGATTGAACGCATTATACCAAATTTCTAATAAGAGTGTTCAAATCTGTTGTTGATTAAAAAAGAAGCATTAATTAAAAGAAGTTCCCTCATAATGTTTTTGTAAATCATGACAACAGTAGGAAGGTCACATTTAATACTAACCATTTTATTATATATGTGTGTACTATACTACTATACTATATACTACTGTATAATATTTACATTATATATTTGTAAAATATACACACTACATATATATATATATATATATATATATATATATATATATATATATATATATATATTTAGTAGTTTGTTTGTGTGTGTGTATATATACATATTTGATTGATGTATGAATAAAATATTAGGACATGTTTAACTGTTTAGTAGTATTATAGTGTATTTATTGATTAGTTTTAATATTTTATATTATGTGATAATATTAACGGTAATAATTAAAAAAAAAATCCAAGTTAGTGCAATAAAGAGCATTAGTATTATATTTATTATATTGCATGTTTTCCTAGTTTGCTTTGTATGTTTTTTTGTTTTTTTTAATATATAAAGCATAATGTCGTTAAAAGTGTAGCAATACAGTTATTAATATGTGGCATTTTTTTAATGCACATATGCTGTTTATATTTAGATTTGTGCTTCACACAGGCAGTTTGTCCTAACCCCAGAACGTCTGTAATCCAAGTCTTCTCGGTTGCCGTTGTTGTTGTGATTGCTGACTTAATGAGGTTACATGATTCTATGCATGTGTCTTTGGTAGCGGATAAAGGAATCCCGTCCCCCATCTAAGAGCCCCTTCCTGGCCTCAGGGCTTTACATGCTCCGTTTGCTCAGTTCATCCACAGTGACAGTAGGTGGATCTCAAAGGGAAGGGTGCTGAGACGTTCGTGAGCGAGTATCGTAGTTAAATAAACATAAGAACGTGTCATGCTCTGCAGTGCTCCAGTAATAAGCCAATGAGAAAGGAAGCCCCTCAGTGGGCAGTTGTTCTGCCTCTTTGATACGGCCGGTTTGCTCTGAGCGTTCACCAGGTATGGACGCATAATCCATAACATGATCGATCGTCACCCGTGTGAACCGTGGAGATGTTTGTGGTCATGCTTATTGAAAGACTGCTCAATGAGTCAAATAGAGTAGAATAACGATGAAGGGTACACTACTGTTTAAATGAAGTTATTTTTTCATTTAAAAGTAATGACTTTATCAGCCTTTAAAGTGCTTTTTTTTTTGGCTAGTGATGTAGTCAAGGCCATGTGGGCGGAGAAAACTAATGTTAATCATTGATAGTCCAATCTGAGGTGTGTCTTGACAGATTAAAGAGGTATTGCTTATTTTTTAATCTCCAGTTTTTGTTTTACTAGTAAAATTTTTAACATTACTCGATTTTCTGCAATAGGGTTGAACGGTTCTCTTTGCTTAACCGTTTCATTCCGTGACGATCTGATCAAGTCAGCATGGATACGGTTTAATTTTCGATGGTGGTTTTGGTAACAGAGTTATTCGGAGTGTAATACAAATGCGCAAGTCGTTGCCTTGGTAATGCAAGTGTAATGTAAACAGCGATAAGTAAACAGACGATGATATGTTTGTTTTTGCAACATCACGCGCACACGAGCTCTACCAGCACGGCTCAGCGCAGATATAAAAGGTTTATAATTGTGCCATGCCGTACCAGGCTCACATGGAAATACAGTTAGAATCATACCTGACTGTTCTTCGAACCGTTTGACTTTGAGTAGTGGAAAATGGCTATGGGTTGCTATTTGTTTGTCACAAAATTATTACATATTTTTCTTCTGAGCTTAATAACTTCTTCAGTCACTAGGGGGAGGTTACAAGACACTTTCAAATAAAAACAGAAAAATTTTGTTCATTTATCTGATAGCAACTTTTTAAAATCAGTTTTCACAATATTTATTGGATTGTATATTGTATGAGTATTGATTATTTTTTAACAAAAAAATTTATTTTGAACCAAAACCAGACATTTGAAACCATATATTGAACTCAGTGTGCAATTAAACCGATTGTATTAACTCCTGTTTATATTTCCATCAATCATTGAATTATCCACCTCACTATAAACTCAACAGATTTAAGAGTTACCGCTAAGTTTTAAAAGTTTTCATCTTTTAAAATTCTATTTTGTCTTTAAATCGTCGTTCCAGAAAACATCATTCCTATTTTTGTCTCTCATATCCCATCCTGTCGTTTCACCCTCCCTTTCCTCTTTCTTTTTTTTTTCTTTCTTTCCGAGTTCAGTCTGAAGGAAGGATGGTATCAGCTGCAAAGAGAGTGTGTATCTGGTGTGTGCGAGTGTGTATTTGGTCTGTTTGTGTGTGTGTGTTTCTTGGGTTCAGGGTGAAAAGAGGAGCAGGGTTCAGTCGAGCGTAATAATGGAATGCTTCAATTCGCTCCGCTGTTTGTATGCGACCTGACTCTCTCTCTCTCTCTCTCTCTCTCTCTCTCTCTCTCTCTCTCTCTCTCTCTCTCTCTTCCCCCTCCCCCATGATCCTCCCCCACTCTCAGACGTGTTTGCGGTGGAATGTCCGCCTTTCTTATAGGCCCGCGAGGTGTCTGTCGTCCCAGCCATCTATCTTGTTCTCTCTCTCTTAGGGCTCTGTGTTGTGCTGAAATTTTAATCCGGTTCTTTCTCTTTTCCAGCCCAGACTCCGCTCTCATCCCTCCACAGGAACTCCTCATTAACGTAGTGCCAGCTACAGTAACTACAGCTGGCACAGACGCGGGCACCGGCCCATGCATGCCCGCACAAACACGCCAGTGCTGATACGCGAATACGTTTTTAAATGCTGAGGTGAAGTCTTAAAATGATAAGCAGCATTTTTAGAGTTCATTTTTCAGTCAATGTTTACATTTTCTTACATTTCTTACATGTTTTTGAGGTTTTTTTTTTTATTTGAACACATACTTTAGATTTAACTACACTTCAACAACATTGACGAATACATTACAATATTCAACTATATATATATATATATATATGAATAATAGGGGCGACGCAGTGGCGCAGTGGGTAGCTCGTTCGCCTCACAGCAAGAAGGTCGCTGGTTCGAGCCTCGGCTGGGTCAGTTGGCATTTCTGTGTGGAGTTTGCATGTTCTCCCCGTGTTCGCGTGGGTTTCCTCCGGGTGCTCCGATTTCCCCCACAAGTCCAAAGACATGCGGTATAGGTGAATTGGGTAAGCTAAAATTGTCCGTAGTGTATGTGTGTGAATGAGTGTGTATGAATGTTTCCCAGTGATGGGTTGCAGCTGGAAGGGCATCCGCTGCGTAAAACATATGCTGGATAAGTTGGCGGTTCATCCCGCTGTGGCGACCCCAGATTAATAAAGGGACTAAGCCGAAAAGAAAATGAATGAATGAATGAATATGAATAATACACACCAACATTCATATGTATTTACACTTTATTTTTTTTGCTTATTCTGTTCTTGTAGATACATTTTAATGTATATCTCTACTGTTTTACACTTGTAATTCAGTAATTCCATTTTTACATATATTTAACGTTTTCATTTCATTCCATTCAGGTTTTTTTTTTTTTTTTTTTTAAGTTAACTCAAAACATGTTTTAAATGTTCGTATTTGACTTATTGACATATTAAGAATTGACCTCAAAATGAATTTAACTTTCCAGTTTAATGCAACAAATATGTATTTAAAAGTGCATTCTTGTATAAAATATTATAATTGCAACATTCAACATTTTTTTAGCATTTAATGTGACTTTCAGTTTCCCATTTCATTTCATCGTTTAACATTTTCATGTTTAGCTCAGCATAGAAATATATATAAAGTTCATATTTGATCTGTAATATTTAAATTTATCTCAACTATAGTAATTTAACAAAAATTTGAGTCAGTCACATACATTTATTTTCATGCATTTGTATTTTACTTAACATTCACATTTAAATATATATATATATGTTTGTATTTAATACAATGTTTCCATGTTTGCCTAGTTTACCATTTTTATGTTTATTTTAATCCTGTAATCTTTGACTAAACCTATTACAATTTGCATTGCAAGTTAATTTGCAAATTAATAACTTTAGTTTTCCAGTTTAATGTTAAATTTAATGCAGTTAAATATGTATAAAAAAGTAAATAGGGATTAAATACAATAAAAAAACATGTTTTGTATTTAATCCCAATTAATTGTTTTTAATTATTAACGTTTTCATATATAATTTAAGAATTTAGAAATATTTTAATCAAAATATTTGTACTTAAAGTTAGTTTTCTTGTATTTAATCTCTCTTCAAATTTTTATTTTTAACGTATTAAAAATTTTCATATATAATTTAACAAGTTAGAAATATTTTAATCCAAATATTTTTAATGAAATTTCCACATTTAGCATAACATCCAGGTCTACCTCAGCATTTAGATATCGAACATTTACATTTAGCGATCTGTCATATACGCGCAGCTATCGTTTACACACTTAACCCTATGCTTTAGCGGGAAGCAGAGCTGAAAGATATGCCGAGTTTATTACCTCGGGCAGTTTTAGCGATGGCAGCGGCGCAGGGTTGAGTTTGTCATGCTGTGTGGCCTGTTGTGCTTGTTCCCAGCGTGGTTAAACTCTCTCTGGTTTCTCCCTGACTGAATTGGAAAGGAACAACATGCAATTAAAGTTGTTTCTCCTGCGCTGAAAGTGGCAGGTTGGGTTTTGCAGTGTGTCCTTTACGAGACAAATGGGCAGTAGATGGGGAGCGCACAGAAATAGCAGCTGCGTGTGAGGCCTGTGGAATTGTGTGCGTCTAGGTGGAGATGTGTGCATGTGTTAAAAAGAGAGAGAAATGGAGAGAGACAGAGTCAATTTCTGTTTGTGGTTTATGTGGGCTCTGCCCTATGTATGTGTGCGTATGTGTGTGTGTGTGTGTGTGTGTTTGTTTGAGAAGTGCATTGGGCCAGTGAGCTGGAGTCGTGTATTTGAATTTCATGGGCTCATTCTGACGTGATAGTCGTGTGTGTGTTCATACCTTTAGATGCTTTTGTCCTGTGATGTTACACACACTGACTCGGATAAACAGCGCTGATTTATTCTCCTCAAATACAGGCAGAAGAGTAATGTCAGGCCTTTTTGCACACCTTAGCTTTTTTGTTTCAGAGGGTTGCATTCTCTGTCAATGTTAGAATTTTTTAAAACAGAACATTCTATTTTCACCTAGAAACCAAATTGCAAGTTTTGCATACTGTAAAAAAACTGGGTTCCACGGTTGTTGCTAGATCATTTACGGTTGCGGCCAGAAGTTAACGAAAATGATTTATATTATTTATTAAATTTCCCATTAATTGTATTTTATTAACATCTACCCCCAACCCAACCCTAAACCCAGCCATCACAGTAACGTAAAAATATTAATTATTGTTATACATAAAAACTGAATTTATTTTTTCTTTAAAAAAAATGATGCTATATGGATGTGCATATCCACAGACTTTACCGGGTTCCACACAATTGCGTCATGTTGTCCCAACACAAATTGATTAAGTTAACTTAATAGTTTTTACAAATTTAAGTGGGTTGAACATGAAATAATTAAGTTGTCTAAATAAAAACCTTAAGAGTTGTGTTGGTTCAACTCATATTAAAAAAGTAGTTTGAACATGCAGCAAAAGTCATTTTTTTTAGTGTAGGGAAACCCCTCATATTTTCCTTATTTTATTTTTTATATACTTTTTGTTTTGAAATTTGGATTTATCGCCACAGTTTTGAGTAATATCAATGCTTTTGTATTTTCTAAATTATTTTGCAGTGTATTATGTCCATAGTTTGTGCACAACTTATTACTAGTTTTTTTTCTTTCAAATAACAAAAGTTTAGTTCATTATGTAACTTCATAATTTAATTTTACTTCATTTAACTTAATATAGCTGCATAAAACATATGCTAGATAAGTTAGCGGTTCATTCCGCTGTGGCGACCCCAGATTAATAAAGGGACTAAGCTGAAAAGAAATGAATGAATAGCTTAATATAACTTATACTTAATTTATTTGCCATAAACTCAAATCATTTCTCAGCTCAAACTAATTGTAATCATATTTATCTTTGTTATAGTGATATAGAAACAAAACAGTTTTTTTCTTTTTATATATAATTTATTGAGCCAATGTTTTTGTGTGCTTGAATTTGTTAGAATTATTTTTGAAAAAACATTTTATTTTCACCAAGCAATCAAATAGCAAGTTTTGCAAAGGAAAAACCCCTCTTATTTTCCTTTTATTTATTTATTATATACTTTTTTTTATTGGAAATTTGGATTCATCTCCACATTTTTGAGAGTAATATCTATGCTTTTGTGCTTTTTAATTTTTTGTAGTGTATCATATCCATAGTTTGTTCACAACATATTATCTATTTTTTTTTTTCAAATAACAAACATTAAGTTTATTATGTGACATCATTATTTTAATTCCTCATATTACCTTATGAACTCAAATCTTTTCTCAGCTCAAACTAATTGTCATCATATTTATCTGTTAGGGCTGCATGATATTGGAAAAATCTGACATTGCAATATTTTGTTTTCTGCAATATATTTTGCGATATGAATAGTTTCACCAGATGACTTTATTTGGAAAGAATTAATAATTTTTGATTTTTTGGGATGGTTCTGTAATGGGGTGTTTACATCAGATGCGACTTGCGTGAATAAATCGCGCTTAAGTAGATGCGTGAACATTTTGAGTTTACTGGATTCATTCGCGTGTGAAATTTGCTTCATTTGCGCGTGAAATTCACTTCACAATAGACGCGGATTCGCTTGATGGGCAGGGCTTCAGTCTGCCTGGTGACTCCAGTTTCGTTGCTAAATGGCTAACATGTTTTTTTTTATTGAGAGTGTAGCTGTGCTTTATGTGCTTTAGGAAGACTAAAAAACAGCGTAGATTCGTTCGGCACCGTGTCTGAGTCCACCTGATCCTTTCAGAGGTGCACCCAGCTCTGTGAGTTCATCACCTACTCCAGAAACTATACCTGGATGATGGAAGCTTTCAGCTGTGCTTTCGACTGAGCCATGCCCAGTTTGATGAGCTGTTGTCTGGTGTCAGCTGCAGAATTTTCCCTCGGGACACCAACAACAGGCGCTACGTCATAATCACGCCCCTACAAGAGCAAGCTCATGATTGGTTAACGCGGCGCAAATGTCTGATAAAGTTCAGATTTTCAAACTCGAGCGATTCCCACGTTAAGTGTGTGAAACGTGAAAAATGCTCAATTCAAATAAATTTAATAAATGCATTAAAGAAAAAATACAAATGAAATAAACATGTCTTGTATTGTTTTCCGTGGAGTCTAACAGTATTCAGGTACAGTGGTCCCTCGCTATAACGCGGTTCACCTTTCGTGGCCTCACAGTTTTGCAGATTTTTTTTTGTTTTTTTATATCTTTTACAGTGCATTGTGTTCTGCGTCCTGATTGGCTGGAGACCATTGTCAATCAATCTCCTTCGTGTCTCATGTACAGTACAGAATGCGTTCAGCTTGCCAAATTAACATAAATCTTTGATTGGTAGCCGTGTGAGTTTCAACAAGGATGCAAAAAGGGTTGTAAGTGTCTGCAGCAAGACCATCGTAATGGGGCCGCACACCATATGCGCCGCACCACGATGCACCACGCAGCGCCATGCAAACATAGGTTTATATCAGGGTACACACACCGGCGCCGCAAGTCGGCGGCTGTCTGCAGTGCCCAGCTACGATTCAGGACACTGTTCGTATTTCTGCCTCGCCACAGAGCCCCATTTGAATAATTTCATTTTAAATAACATGCGAATGTGCGCGTCCGTGTTTACTTCCAACTGTCATGTGTGCGGCGCATCCGGTGTGCGACCCCCTTAAGCATGGAGTCTGCTTTCGCTTTGTGGATCAGTGACTGCAGGAAAAAGAACATTACGCTGGATGTCAACATTATCCACACAAAAGCTAAAAAGCTTTATGAACCTTTTGCTGACAGCGATGAATGTTTGCTCCTGACAACAGGTTTTGATCTTTGGTTTCCTTCTATAATACTGGACTTATTTTTCAACGAAAGTTTGAACTTTGAGAGTGTTTAAACAATAGAGAAAAGTGTGAAAATGTTAATGCTTGTCTGAGAAGTGTATAAAGTGTGTAGTGAGGGGTTTTACAGCCTCAAAACATCTATAATAATTGTAAAAAATAAATTTGACTACTTCTCGGGTTATTTTTAGAACGTAACTCTTGCGATAAATGAGGGACCACTGTATACAGTAATTGAGTAATCAAATGTAAAATAATACCGCATAGTCTTCGTTTTTATAAATAATTCACTAAAATTAACAGTTAAAGTTACAAATGGTATAATTTCTTAGGCCTGAATGTTTTTAAATCCTCATACAGTCACAAACCCATGCAAATGATAAATTATTACCCAGACTCAACATTGCATATACTGCGATGTGATTATTGCGAATGATCACATTGCGATATCGATGGTGAAACGATATATTGTGCAGCCCTATTATCTATATATTATAGTGTGATATACAGACAAAACTTAAAAACTTTAAAAAATCATATTTTATTTAGTGATTCAACGTTTTTGTGTGCTTGTATTTCATTGGCTCACGCTGCCATGGCGGTCCCCATAGGCTTGCTGCGACCATAAACACACGTGTGTATGTTCACACCTTCAGATGCTTCTGTCCTGTGATGTTACACAGACTGACTCGGATAAACAGCGTTGTTTTATTCTCCTCAAATCCGGGCAGAAGAGCAACGTCAGGCCTGTTCGCACCTCTCAGCCTTTTCCGTCTCCCAAAAAAAAAAAAAAAAAAATCCAGCGTGTTTTGCTTGACAGGGTTTCTGCTGCACCGTTGGTTGTGTGACATTTCGGAGGGTGGATTTTTTTTGCTCTGTCTGATCCATTTGTCTGTTCTCGCGTCAGTCTGGCAGGTTTTGAATTACTGCGGGGAACACAAAGGAGCTCATCCTACCCACCTGATTTATCTGCACAGATCTGCGCTCGCCAGCTGAGTGCAAAGAAAACATTTCATCTGTGTCAAGCAAGACATTTCATCGTCCCAGAAGCTCTTACATTGTTCGCTGATATTTCCACTGGATTGTGCAGATGTGTTGTGAAGTGATCTAGCTTTTTCAAAGAGACCCCCTACTCTAGTATAGGCTAGCATGCTATTATATGCTATTAGCTTAGCGAATGTAACTAGCGCTAGTGCTTATGCTTAGGGCCTAAAATGAATATTTTGTCAGTGATTTTTAGGTCATAAATATTTTTTATCAGCTATGAAACTGAAGGTATGTCATTTCTTGAATAAACAGGAAAAAGAAAAAGAAAAAAGAATGAATAGGATATATTATTCATTTTCATAGTTATATTATTATTATTATTATAAATCAGTAGTAGACAACATCTGCAATTTTTGTACCAATTGGTACAGAAATTCAGTATCGTGACAACACTAATACACACATACACATACATACATACATATACACTTCTATAGTTATATTAGCTATATATAGCATATTTTTGTGAGTTTGAATGTAATGAAATCACAACTCAATCAACATCTTCAACAGTTTAATTTTCCCCATGAACAAAACTCTTCAGAACTCTATTGGAGACGATGATTATACACCTGTGTGATTGCTGTCAGGACGAATTTAGGTCGATGCTGTTTGTTGTTTTGAGAGTTCGCATGAAGAAAACTATGCTTCTCAGAACAAGCTTTTTTATCTCCTCGAGGTCAGACACTCAACAAGAGGAGGAAAAAATCAAACCCTTAGGGCTTTCTTACCACCCTAGCCTTCAAAAGGTTAAGAGAGGATGGGAGGACGACGATGACTAAAAAAAAGAAAAAAAAGAAAATCCACCAGGATAAAGCCCACACTGGCTCCGTAAGATAGGGGCCAAATGGAGAAAGAGAGCAAAATGGAAATCTAATGGGCTAAATCTGTGAAATGTCGTACCAGCCCAGGGGGATTTGAGCCGCAGCAGAAACAAAGACACTGGGGAGAGAAAGAGCGAGCGAGCGGTAGTGAGTTCGAGCAAGACGAGAGAGAGAAATCGCCTGAAAGCGTTGAATTACAGCCAGAGGATGCATGTAACCTGGACCTCTCTCTCTCTCTCTTTTGCCCGAGCGCAAAGTTAACCTCCTCTTTCTGACAGCCGCGCTGAATGGAAAAGGTCAGAATCAAAGCAGCTGGTCCTCATCATTTATCAGGCCCGACACCACCAAACACAATAATCAAATGCAGTAAGTGTTTAATACGCTCGATTCGTCAGCAGTAGCTCGTAGAATAACAAAACAAGTCATGTTTAGATGTTCCTGGATTACGGGTTTTTCTTCTGACTTTCCCACATTGTAGCACGTTCGTATGGAATAATTCGAATGAATGGTCCTGCAGATAACCTTTGCCGTCCGGTTCGGGGTGATGAAGAACATGCCGCTTTTGAAGGCCGAGCTCTTATGGGAGTTTGCGTCTTTTCATGTGTAATTCAGACATGTCATGGAAAACTTTTTTTTTCATGAATCTCAATTTTGAGATTTGGGACTGTTTTTGTTTTCATAAAGTGTTTTTTTGTT
Source organism: Danio jaintianensis (assembly GCA_903798115.1). Taxonomy (NCBI): domain Eukaryota; kingdom Metazoa; phylum Chordata; class Actinopteri; order Cypriniformes; family Danionidae; genus Danio; species Danio jaintianensis. The sequence continues at coordinate 8,842,032 of CAIGQV010018202.1, forward strand.
TCAGTCTAATGGAAAGGAAAATATACTTTATAAGTGTTTCTTTTGTCGCACTTGATCAATTTGTGTCTGTAGATATTAAAAGGCAGTTTTCTCAGCATGAGTTTTTCCATAATTCTTCACTTAAACAACACTTATTGACACCAAACATCGCAGTTTTATTCATACAGTATATGAATTCTGAAGGTTTTTACATTCATAATTTGCCCGATTATATACATATATATGTTTCTTTATTTAACCAGGTAAAAAACCCATTGAGATCGAGATCTCATTTACAAGGGTGACCTGGCCAAGAGGTCTGCAAGACATGACTTATGAAAAAAAAAATAATAATAATAATAATATAAAAATACAGTTTGGTTATTCAGCCATACCGCATTGCAATATGTTAAAAACACATACATTGAGAAATGGACTGTTGTTGTTTGTTATAAAGGATAGAGCGAAATGTATACATTATTTTATTCTTTAAAAAAAATGTGAAAAATAAAGTATTTATTTGTGTTATTTTATGAATTATGGAGTGATTAAATGAGATTTAAAAAAAGCTCTTAAAACATTTGAGTCTGTCAAAAAAGAAATTTCAACCTGACTTCAAATTTGTGCATATTTAAAGAAATAATGCCCCATTTGCATATTTTAAAGTAACATTTTAGAAAATATACACAGTATGTAATACATAAATAATAATAAAATAATATTTACTTATATTTTTTATTAGGTGGTGATAATTAATTAATATAGTTAATTATAAATAATATGGCGGCGCGGTGGTGCAGTGGGTAGCGCTGTCGCCTCACAGCAAGAAGGTCGCTGGTTCGAGCCTCGGCTGGGTCAGTTGGCATTTCTGTGTGGAGTTTGCATGTTCTCCCGTGTTCGTGTGGGTTTTCTGCGAGTGCTCCGGTTTCCCCCACAGTCCAAAGACATGCGCTATAGGTGAATTGGGTAAGCTAAATTATCCGTAGTGTATGTGTGTGTGAATGGGAATGTATGTGTGTTTCCTAGTGATGGGTTGCGGCTGGAAGGGCATCCGCTGTGTAAAACATATGCTGGATAAGTTGGCAGTTCATTCCGCTGTGGCGACTCCAGATTAATAAAGGGACGAAGCAGAAAAGAAAATTAATGAATGAATAAATAATATGGTGATAAATACTTTACTATAATTACTATAAATACTATTCTATAATTTCAATTATTATATTCTTTTAAATTACTTTATTAATACTTAAAAAAATAAAATCCATTAAAAATCCATTCTCCTGCAGTGTCTTGCCTTAAAAGAGAGTTGAATATATGTTGTTGATTCACACCAAACTCTCTCCCCAACCTACTGGAAACATCTAGATAAGGTAGGGAGGTCAACCAATCACAAAAGAATCAATTTGCATGTAGAATTCTTAAAGATACAGTAGCGCAAACAGCTTGTTTGAATTTAAAGGTCAGAGAGAGGGTGTGACACTAAATTATGATTGTTTTCGGTGCATGAAACCTTGACTAACGTAAGTGGATTCAAGAAAAAGTAATAAAATACTATGAAAGCATTGAATATGGCCCCTTTAAGGTCGTCGTTTAATGTGTTTTTACAGTGGGGCCCGTAAAGAGGGAGTGAACATGAGCTGACGAGAGCAGAAATGAGAGGAGATTAGGTTATGCAGGTTCGCAATCAGATGTGTGTGTGTGTGTGTGATTGAGGGAAAGAATGAGTGCTTCTTTACACTGTATTTAAGAAGGATTGTGTTTTTGTATTCTGTGCCATGACGAGATCATGACACTGTTAATGCATAAAATAAACCTCTGATCTGCGGTCTTTAGGTTTAAAGGAGCATTATATTTCATAATTCCCAAATCTGTGCTGATCTAAGGTTATTTAATGATTTATATTTAACTCAGATCTCAGAAAAAAAGCTAGCTAAATCTATGTATTCAATCATAAACATCTACACCCATTATATTGAGTACTTTCATTTTTAAATTAATACTGACCATATTTAGTTTCAGTGAATGCTCCTGTTCTTATCCTGAGGAGTTTGTCTGCGCACATTATTCCATATAAAATATCGCAGGTTATTTTAATAGCTGTTTGGGCATTGTTTTTAGCTCTGTTGTGTGTGATGCCCATTTTTCAAAATCCAATTAATTCCCAGTGGATAACATCAAGTCCCGTCCTACTTTTTTTTTCTTGCTAAATATCCTGTTTCGCTGTGAAATGTCACATTACAAAAGTAAAATGGCCTGCGAATTAGGTTTCACGTTGACGTTAGAGAGCCATCATGTTATTGGAGTGAATAATTATGTTTCAATAATGACGTTCTTGGGCCTCACGGTGGCGCAGTGGGTAGCACAATCGCCTCACAGCAAGAAGGTCGCTGGTTCGAGCCTCGGCTGAGTCAGTTGGCATTTCTGTGTGGAGTTTGCATGTTCTCCCCGTGTTGGCGTGGGTTTCCTCCGGGTGCTCCGGTTTCCCCCACAAGTCCAAAGACATGCGGTATAGGTGAATTGGGTAAGCTAAATTGTCAGTAGTTTATGAGTGTGAATGGGTGTGTATGGATGTTTCCCAGAGATGGGTTGTGGCTGGAAGGGCATCCGCTGCATAAAACATATGCTGGATAAGTTGGCGGTTCATTCCGTTGTGGCGACCCCAGATTAATAAAGGGACTAAGCCGAAAAGAAAATGAATGAATGAATAATGACGTTCTTTTTTTCACAGCGCTCTTAACTTTCAGCCACAATGAAAATCCAACGCAGCATCATCCATGAGACGCCGGAGTCACGCGCATTAAAAGTGCACACAAAGCTGAGTTAAGCTCATCTGAATCATTAAACAAAATCGCCTCTAATTAAGCTTGGCTGTTGAATTAATTTCAGCTGCGCTTGACTCCTCTCAGTTTGCAGTCACATGGTCAGAAATGTCAATGGGAGAACCGTTCAGGAGGAGAGAGTACAGTGGGCGACAGAAATAATGCAAGTGCTTTTATCAGATTAAGGGCTCAGTATGTGGGCTAACAGGTTTCACTCGCTGCAAGATTATGTGTTGGTTGAGTTTTTGTCATTTTCAGATCAGGCTGAACACATACTTGCTAAATCAAGTGTGAACACTTTGACTTTGATTAAAATAGTGTGCTAAATCAAACAAGAATTAATTAGGGAGTAGAAGCCTAGAAGTTAACACACAACACAGTATTGTGTGTGTGTGTGTGTGTGTGTGTGTGTGTGTGTGTGTGTGTGTGT
>CAIGQV010018202.1:8845269-8882420 GCA_903798115.1 Danio jaintianensis
TGTGTGTGTGTGTGTGTGTGTGTGTGTGTGTGTGTGTGTGTGTGTGTGTGTGTGTGTGTGTGTGTGTGTGTGTGTGTGTGTGTGTGTGTGTGTGTGTGTGTGTGTGTGTGTGTGTGTGTGTGAACACAACACTCTTATTTGGTATCAATTGGGTTACAATAGCAAAACAAAATTTTGTTAAAGGTATAGCTCAATGGTTAGCACATGTGATGACAAAACCACATGTGTACATACGTTTGGTAAAGATTATGGTACAAAAATAGCAACATTTTGAAGTTGTAGCCTAGCATTTTGCAAAACATGCTATAATGTGTTATCAGGTATGAATGTGTTTAGGTACACAATCAAACAAAACTGATTTGTAGGAGTTGTAACCAAGTAATTAGCATGAATGCTAAAAAGTATTAGCTCATTAGAAAAAAAGAGTTTGGTTAAGAGGTGTGTTTGTAAATGTTTTGAGTTTAGTTAGGATTGTGGTACAAAATCATATAAAAAATGGATATCATTGGTAAGTGTGAGCTAGCAAGTTACAAAACCTGATGTAACATGTAAGACGCTATAATGAATGCTTGCTTGAAATTTGATTATGCTTGTGGTACAAAATGAAGCAAAACCTTTGTTGGAGCTGTAGCATAGCCATTAGTATGTTTGCTACAAAATATTAGAGCACTAGTGAATGTTTTGAGTTTAGTTAAGATGCTACAATATAAAAGAATTAAAAAAAAAACTTTTGCTTAGCACACATGCTACAAAACATTTTTTAATAATGTTTTTTTTAATAATGGCACAAAATCAGAACAAAAACAGTTTTATTGGAGCTGTAGCTTAGCGCTCAAGCTGCAAATTCTCTGAATTTGGTTGAGATTGTGGTACAAAATCAAACTTAACAGATTTATTAGAGGTGTAACCAAGTTATTAGCATGCATGCTAAAAACATAGATTCATGAGTACACTGGGTTTGGTTAAATCAAAACCAGATGGAGCTGTAGCCTAGCAGTTGGCCCATTGTAGCACAAGATGTTTTGAGTTTGGTGAAGATTGTGGTAAAAAATCATATAAATTGGAAACCAATTAGTAGGCTATCCTTTTACAAAACGTCATACAAGATGTTTGAAATTTGGTTAAGCTTGTGTTACAAATTTAAGCAAAACATTTGTTTGAGTTGCAGCCAAGCGATTAGCATGTATGCTACAAAATACTCTAGATTTTAGATAGCTCACATGCTACAAAACATTAGCATACAAGAACACAGTGAGTGTAAGATAACGGTACAAAACCAGAACAAAAACTGATTTGTTGGAGCTGTAACTTAGCAGTTAGCATACCTAAGCTATGTAGTGGCAAAACATCTGTTGAAAGATAATAGTAGCAGTTGCTGCGTGATGCTAACCAGCCAAACCTTAATGCCTCAGACTGTGGATTTAGATCACAATGTTTTCGCAGATGTTTTCCCAATCACTTCCAGCCCTTTTCTCCATTGTCATATTAATAAAACTCCATTTAAGCTCACGTGAGCATTAGCAAGCGCCCAACATTTGTCATTTTTCCAGACTCCGGGATCAATGTTTGAAAGTGGGATTTGAGTGACCAGACTACACTCATTTGAGGTGAATGTGTAATGGGGACGTACAGTCCTGTTAACCTTTATTGAAAGCAGTTGTGTTTACACACCTAAGCCATGCCATTTGCTGGGCTGAGCTGCGCGCTAGCAGAATTGAGAATATTATATCAGATTAGTGTGCATTAAAAGGAGTCTGAGGCCTATATTAGTGTAATCCCTCTGTTTTAACCTGGGCTCGTCCGTGTGGCTGAGCCGTGAACCCACTGCTGGGCTACACAGCTCACAGTCCAGCGGATTACTGTGAAATCGAGAGGGCTTAATGGCCCTGCGTGCGCGCGCTAGTGTGTGTGTTCATGCGGGCGAGTGTGCAAGTGTTCACATGCATGACGGGGTTATGGAAGTCCAAGCGCAACGGCTGATCTCTACACAACAACACACACATACCCAGATGCTTTCATGATGAATGCTCTCACGAACACGTCTCGTAATTGCATATTCACACACGCAAGCGGCCCAGAAGTGAGGCAAGATGCTGATTACCCGTTTTATGTTGATGTGAGGTCTTCTGTTCCACCTGGTCCCGCTCTTTACGTGACCCATTTTGTTGCATTGCGTTTGGTTGCATCATTGTGTTTCACTGCAACAAACCTGCAGCACCATTTCCCTGCTGTAATGCGCGCCGTCTTTTTTTTTTTTTCTTTCTTTTTTTAACAGGGCCAATGAGATTGAAGCGGTGATGACAGACTTGGAAAGAGCCAATCAGGTAAAAGACCATATTCCTCATGGAAAAGCCACTCGTATTTCTATTGTATGCAAATCTGAGACACAATAACAGCTTGTTTGTATTATTAATATCTGTGGTCTGATGGACTGTACAGAAGTTGCAGTGCTAGTTTGCACATTTCTTTTATTAGCGTGCACGACTTTATTGGAGTCACATTTATTCAAGTTCCACATATCCTAATTCTCTCCATCTGCTTTCCTTTTGGAAGAAATCCATCATTCCCTTGCACTTTTTTGAGCTCTGAGCCCCAGCGGCTAAATCTAAATGGATGTTTTTTCATCTTTTATGTGATGCAATATAAAGAATCTCTTGCATTTATATAAATATACCTTTATATATTTATGCGTGTAGATACGTTTATGTATAACTACTGATGACATTTCTTCTAAATTTAAAATAAAATATGTTGTCATTTAGAGCATTTCTTTTTTGTTGAAAAATTTGTTTTCTATAATTAATTGTCATTTTCTCCCCAAAAAATTATTAATTAATTAAGGTGTGAAAATTTGGAATATTTTCTATTGAAGTTTTGTCTTTTTTTAGACAATTCAATCATTTTAAATTAATGCATGTTATCAGTAGTTTAAAAAAACAAATAAGATACGAACACAAAACACATCTTTATATATATTTATAATAAAACTGACATTGCGTTATTTAGTTTTTCTGCAATATATTTTGTGATGTGAGCATAATTTTACAAGATGACTATTAATTCATGAGTTAACATTGATTGGATGATTTTATAGAGGAGTGCGTCTTCTGCATAAAATATACAAAATTACAACTTAAAAAATGCAAAATAACACTGTATAGTCTTCATTGTATAAATAAACACGATTAATCTTTCTTAAAGCTGCTAATTTTTGAATTTCTTGTGTCCTTGCTTGAAATTGTACAGTCAGAGGCCTTAAAAACACATCTAAATAGACTAAATAGAAGTCTTTGACACTATTAGATTATAGTTAAACATGACTCCACATGTCATGTGTTATGAACTGTGTTTTATGGTTAACTATAATCCCAATCTGACATTGCAGATCTTGCGATGTGACTAGCATCGATAACGCAATGTGCGAATCTGCAATAAAGCGATATATTGTGCAGTATACTTGTTTTTGAGAATTTTATAAGTAGAGATGTTTTTAATATAAATTTATAGTGTAATGTATTAATATATTACATTATATATTAAGCTAATTATCTTATTATCCTATGTATTAATAGCAATTTTTTTCCCACCATACTCAAATCTCTGAATGTATCTGTTTGTAAACACCGTTTCTAAAAATGCAAAACCAAGTTTTCTGTTTCTGAAAATGTAGGCCAAGCACTAAACAAACACCCGAGTAAAAAAAGTTTATAATCATTGTTTTCATTAGCATTATTATTCCAATCAACAGAAAAAATAACATTTGGTAAGACTTGTTACGTAGACGTTTAGAATAAATTAGCATAATTACGCTCACGATTTCCATAAATGCATAAAGATGGTGGTGTTAGATTCGGTGCAGCTAAAGGTTGAACGCTTTAAGCAGGTTTTTCCACAATATATTTCATTTTTGAAGCCTCGTTGTTTGTGAATCCAGACATTTGTCTTTAGGTCAGGCATCAGTTCTAGGTCAACAAATAAATTAACACCACAGTCTTGATTTTAAAACCAACTCTGCATATTCGGCGAGTTAACCAAGCGTACATACCTTGACACACTTTAGCTTGAACACTGGAGCGCTCAGCCAAGCAGGACCCATGTGAGTTCAGTTAACATTTTTCAGCACAACCATAAAAAAAACACAGGCCTGTGATCTTTTGGCTCTCGGTCTTCACTATTCACAAACGTCGGTTGATATTATGGTTATGTATCTTTCACTCTGGCCATTTTTAACCCATTTGTTCTGCTGTTTGTGGCTTACAGAGGGCTGAGACTGCAGAGAGGGAGGCCGGGACCCTGAGGGAGCAGCTCACTTCTGCTGGAAAGACCCTGCAATCATCCAATCAGATCCAGAACGCTCCGGAAATGGTGAGAAAGAGAGATAGTGCTTGTGCTGTAGAGAGAGGATAGAAAAGAGAATGGCTGTGCTGGAACAGTCTATCATGCATAATAATACAGTATAATGGATTATGAAATAGTTTTTAGTGCATTATGCATGCACAGTGGTGTCAATATATAAAATGCACTATATTATGACTTGATTTAATCTTAGTGTTAATACTATAATTGAAGAGTTCATTTGCAAACATGGATAGGAACTCTGTTTTTATTGATTTTCATAAATCATGTTTATTGAAGAGTTTATTAGCAAAAAAAAAAACATGATTTGTAAAAACTAACAAAAACTGAAGTGTTTGTTTTGGTAAATTATTTCTTTGGTTATTCTGAATATTATTATAAACTGATTTTTTTTAAATCCGTTAATCATAATTTAATCATTAATTTGGGCTTTAATAATATGGAATTGTGGGTCATGTCGGATATTATTTAAATAGCAAAAAATATTGTTGTATAAATTGTCGTGAGCTTATAATTAGTTGGTATCAGCAATGTTTTGGTATTAAGAAACTAACTGTTGTTGTTTATTAATAGTTTGAATAAGATTTTTTGATGCTTTAAAAAAAAATCTAACTTCATATATCTTAATAAATAAATAATCTATTCTATAATCAGCCTGTCTTGTAAGCTCATCATTTAAAAGTTGTTAAATGACTTAAAAAAAATTTATAAATAAAAAAATATATAAGCATTATATTTATTTATTTATTTAAATCTTTTTTATATATGTATATAAGTGTAGATGAATGCAGATTCATATTCATATTCATATTCATATTTTTAGACTAAATGAATTATGAATGAATGATGAAAGATAAATAATGAATACATTTTAACAGCATTAAATATGTAAACACTCCTAGGTAATATAATGCTATTGTACTTTAGCTATGGTTACATTTATTATTATTTATGAAGTGATTACAATGTATTTTATAAGGTTCTTTTAACCTTAATGCTTTACACAGCATATGCTTAACAAGCCATGTTTATTCCATACATACAGAATGTCAATTCGCAGTGCACTACATTAGAAGCACACTTTACACAGGTTAGCAGGAAGCGTTAGCATTAGCGTTTAGCATTGTAAAGCATGTGTGTGTTTGTGTCTACAGGACAAGTCTCTGGAGGCAGAGCTGGGTGCGAAGGAGAGGGAGGTGGAGCGTTTGGCTGAGGACGTTCAGAGACTTCAGGCCAGTCTGGCTCAGCTCAGCGAGACATCAACCAACCAGATCAGCCAACTCGAGCAGCAGCTCAGCTCCAAAGAGGCACTACTAAAGGTCAGTCCAGCCAGCCACTAATGTGACGCATATAAAAGGCGCACCAAACCATTTTTGAAAAATGCTCTCAGACTGATACCCAGAACAGCCAATCAGCAGCAAGGAGCGTGTCTTGTCACAATGGACCCTTTTCACATTTCCGGGTTTCTCAGTAGCGGAAGTCATCATAGTTGGGTAAACCTAGAGCGCAGTGCAACAAATAATTTTTTACAATCCCATTTGCTGAAATAAAAGAAAAACTCGATGGTGTTATCAAGACTCTCAGAAAAAGGAAGAAAAATAGTGTGAGTCTGATAACGGCAGCCAGAAGAAAGAACAACGTCAAATTTACTGTTTTGTCCCATACACGCTGCATTACAAACACCACACAAGCTGTAATTCGTTTTTTGTAATTTGATGCAGATGAATTTAAGAGTTTAAGATGCTGATGACTGTTAAACGCGCCATAACAGGCTTGTGAAAAGGGTCCATTGTGAAGATTCTAAAAAGAGGTGTGGTCTTGTTGGGTTAGGGGCGTGTTTGTTTTGGTGCCTTTAAAAATAACAAATTGGCAAAAATGGCTTTAATGAAACACATAGCTGACATATCAAGTGCTGTAGAATTGTTCTGGTCAAAGTAATTCCCACTAGAGAGGTTTTGAAGCCTTTCGGACTTTATTGATCAGGCTACAAAGTTTGCAAAATAGATTTTTGATTTGCGCCCACAGTTGAAGTCGAAATGATTAGCCTGTGATTTTTATTTTCTTTTTCAAATATTTTCCAAATGATGTTCAACAGAGCAAGGAATTTTTTCACAGTATTTCCTATAATATTTTTTCTTCTGGGGAAAGTCTTGTTTGTTTTATTTTGGCTAGAATAAAAGCAATTTTTACCAAAAAAAACAACATTTTAAGGTCAATATTATTAGCCCCCTTAAGCTATGTTATTATTTTGATTGTCTACAGAACAAACCATCATTTTACAATAATTTGCCGAATCACCCTTACTTGCCTAATTAACCTAGTTGAGCCTTTAAATAGCACTTTAAGCTCTAGAAAAATATCTAGTAAAATATTATGTACTGTCATCATGGCAAAAAAAAAAGAAAATCAGTTATTAGAAATTAGTTATTAAAACTATTATGTTTAGAAATGTGTTGAAATAAAACTTCTTTCCGTTAAACAGAAATTGTGGAAAAATATATACAGGGGGGGCTAATAATTCAATAATTCAGACTTCAACTATACAGTACTGTGCAAGGGTATTGGGCCACAAGTATTTTCACCAAGAAAAAAATGGTTAATATTGTGTAATACTAGCAAATTATACATCGATAGAAAGTTTATTTATTCAGCTTTCAGGTCATGTATAAATCTTAATTTCATAAAATTGACACGTATGACACGTATGGTTTTTTCTGTCTAGTGTTACATATTAATTGGTTAATAGTTAATTACTTAGTTATTAGTAACTAATAAAGTTGTTAACTAATAGCCTTAACTTTTCTGATTATAATGCAATAATGTACACTTTTTGTAAAGCTGCTTTAAAAACCATAATTATTGTGAAAAGCGCTATACAAATAAACTTGAATTGAATTGAATATTACAAATATATAATAATTCTAACTGTAATTATTCCAAACATTTAAACAGCAGCGTGTAAGTACAAATGAAGAAGCTGCTCTCTTTACTTGGCTCAACAGCTGTGGCAAGTACAAGTGAGAGAGTCTGGTAGCTCATTATATAGTGGCGATCCATTCTGAAGTCACTTTAATGCTGGACTCCGGACACGGGCTGCTTCAACTCGACATTTGGTGTTGGATGAAGCGAACGGTGCTGCTCGTGGCAGCAGTCAGATCTCTGCTGTGCGGCTGCAGGACAGGCCTGTAAATGTTGAGCCATGCGACCCATGTAGTGAACGTTTGGAGTTTGAGTGACGTCTGGCTGGATGGCAGGAGACTGAGCTGAGACCAAGCCTCGGTTGAGCCTCACACAGAGAGACGGCTCGGATCTGGCCTGCCTGTAGCCCACTCTACTTCTGCTGAGCACATACACACACACACTTAAGGAAATTAGTTTTAATGAGCTTTGTATAGAACGCAGAATGACTGATATACAGTTGAAGTCATAATTTTTAGCCTTCCTGTGAATTCTTTTTTTGTTCTTTTTCAAATCTTTCCCAAATGATGTTTAACAGAGCAAGGAATTTTTCACAGTATTTCCTATAATATTTTTTCTGCTGGAGAAAGTCTTATTTGCTTTATTTCGGCTAGAATAAAAGCAGTTTTAAATTTTTTTAAAAACCATTTTAAGGTCAATATTATTAGCCCCCTTAAGCAATTTTCTTTTTTCGATTGTCTACAGAACAAACCATCGTTATACAATGATCTTTCCTAACTAACCTAGTTAGACCTTTAAATGTCACTTTAAGCTGAATACTAGTATCTTGAAAAAATATGTAGTAAAATATTATGTACTGTCATCATGGCAAAGATAAAAGAAATCAGTTATTAGAAATTAGTTATTAAGACTATTATGTTTAGAAATGTGTTGAAAAAATCTTGTCTCCATTTAAATTAAATTGGGGAATAAAATATACAGGGTTGCTAATAATTCTGATTTCAACTGTATATAACAAAGTAAACACACTGAAAAAAATAATTAATTGGATTTACTAAATTTTGTTTAAGGTAGCTGGTTGCAAACAATTTTTATAGGCTGAATTTAAGCAAACAATTTAAATTTAGTAATGTTCAACTTTGTTTGTTTAAATTCAGCCCATATAAATTGTTTGCAACCAGTTACCTTTACAAAAATGTAGTAAATCCAATGAATAATTTTTTTCAGTGTAGCTAAATTTTTAAACTTTTATTTGAGGATTTGTTATCCGTTTTTCCAAATGAATTGTTTCCTTTAGTATATAAAGTTGCTGTTTAAGCATGAAAAAGATCTCAAAAGTTCTGAAAATCCAAAACACACACACACATGTTTTGTTTGTTGTAACTGGAGTGTCCGAGGCACAGGCTGTAAAGGCTCCACCTCTGTTGAAAAGGGGAAGGGGAACAGTAGCTCATTTGCATTTAAAGAGACACAAAAAAGTTTTGTTTGTTTGTTTTTGCTTCCACCCAAAAAAGGACATTTTCTTGGAAACATCTTTATATATCTAAAATATATTTACAAAATTGTCCATCAGGTATTTTGAGTTTAAACTTCACAGATATGTTTAGTGGAAACCAGCGGAAAAGCTTACTATAATATTCTAAAATGCGCATATTATGACTATTTTAAATGCCATTTATCCACACAAAATATAATATAGGTAATAATAAAATTACTCACCCTTTTGTCATTCCAAACCCCTAATCTGTTTTTATTTTATCGATAAAAGTTCCAGTTTTTGTAATCATGTCATTATATCTACATTCAAAATTATTATTTCTGCTACTTGTTCTAACTATATATCTAAAATGAGCTGAAACAACACTATTCTTGAGATTTTTTTGGGACCACTTAATTGTTTTATGTTCAATCTATTTAAATTTGTAAAAACTATAAAGTTAGCTTAATCGATTTGTGTTGGGACTGTGGGAATTGTGTGGAACCCAGCATTTTTTTACAGTGTATTGTAACCAACCACTTATTTCACTTACTTCTTAATACCATCAAAATATTGCTATAAAATGCCTCTCCAAGTGTGCGTTGTAAGATTTCAGAGCATAATATACAGTTCATACACTGATTCGCATTATAAAATCGTTCGAAACTAAGTATATCTGCCTTTTCTGCTCTCCAGCAACTTGAAGAAAAGCTTCAAGATCAGTCAGACTACGAGGAGATCAAACGAGAACTCTGGTAAGTTCTGAAGCGCTAATTCTGTCAGTGCAAATAATCCTGATGCTTCAGCCTTTTCCTTCACGTTCATCTGAATATTTTTGCATTATTAACAATATTTTAATGCTGATGGGAATGCTGCATTATCCTTAATGTGATATTCAAGTACATTATCCCACTGTAAGCTTGGCCAGAATGAATGAAGGTTTCGTTTAGTGTGACCTGATTTGGTCTTGTTTATCCACCTATATAATTTAAGACTCTCAGAGCATTCTTAACCTTGCCCCATTTATAAATGTGTCCTTTTTGTTTTGATTCATCTTGATTTATCGAAATGGTTCACCTGATTTTTCTGGGCAGCTTGAATTGAACTGTGGAGCTTATAGAGTTTGATGAAAGTGCAAAGACAAATGACAATAAGTAACTTTTCATAAAATTTAAGACCCTTTTTTTTTTGGTTGTTGTTGCTGATTTGTAAAAAAAAATTTTTAAATGATTGCATCATTTTAACCACGGTATGTAATAAAGTACCATTAGATGTTAAAAATAAGCAGTTTTTTTATAAAACCATGTCATGCAATTTTGTGAATTCCTATAATAAGCATGTATAATATGTACTTCTGTTACAATTTAAAACATTTATCCATGTAAAAGTAATTTATTTAGTTTGAAAACTTATGTACTTATTTTATTTGTAATTATCAATTTATATGTTCTTATACATTTCATACAATACTATTTTATAATCAATTTTATCATTTAAAAAATGAAAAAATATATCAAGATAATTTGCTGAATACTACTTTTGTGCTTGACATCTTAACAATTTTTTAAGAATTTCTTAATTTTTGAAATAATAAAACGGGATAAATCCAACAATACCATGGTAAAACATTCAAAATTGTTTTTTTTTTTTTTTTAATGAGAGGATGCTGATGGTGATGATAATAATGTGTTGGGGGTAACGCATTACAAGTAATGTGAGTTACGTAATAATATTACTTTTCTAAGTAACGAGTTAAGTAACGCATTTTTAAAAAATAATAATAATTGAGATGAGAGAATGCATTCATTATTTTGAACACATGGAAGAAAAGGAATTATACTTGAAAATAGTTTGTACTTCACTATTAAGACAAAAAGTACAAAAGCAGTAAACACATTGCTTTGAACTTTCATTAATCTGTATATACGGCATGTAGAGCTCTGGGTCAGGAAGTTCTCAGAAGATAACATTATCCTACATTATTATTACTTGATGTGTTTTTTTTTTTTAAGGTGAATAAATGTGTAGGTTATACAGTGTGTTGGTAATTGCAGAGCTCCTCTATTAAAAAAAAAAAAAAAAAACCTGTAAGAGATCAAGCCTCAGCCTGGTAAGAAAAAGTAACTCAAAAGTAATGTAAATCATTACTTACCATAAAAAGTAACCAAGTAACGCAACTAGTTACTTTTTAGGAGAGTAACTTAATATTGTAATGCATTACTTTCAAAAGTAACTTTCCCCAACACTGATAATAATAATAATTCCGTACATTTATATATCACTTTACTGGACACTCAAAGCGCTTTAAACATTTTTCTGGGGAATCTCCTCATCCTCTTGATAAAAAAACCAATGTACTTCGTTACAGATTTGATTATAATTTAAAAAATATTTTTAATTATTAAATGAATTGAAAAATGCAAGTAATCTACAGACTTTGAGCTCATTATGAAATCTAAAGAAGCGAAGGTTTTGTTCAGAATGACTTGACCTGGGCCTGTTTATCCACTTTTATAATTTAAGACCCTCAGACCATTCTTAACCTTTATCTTCCACTCTATTATGCATGTATCTTTTCCATCCTCTCTCTCTTTCTTGCGGCAGGGCTCGAACTATGAGCTCTCAGTACCTGGTGGTCTTGAACTTTACCATCAGACATACCAAATTTGATCCCATTACAATCCAGCCAGCAGAGAGAGACAGATAGGAAGCGCAGAGATGGCCAAACCGCCTTCCACGCACCAGCCTCTCCTTCCCATATTTTTGCAGCAGAAATTCTACTCGGCCGGTAATCTCCCGTTCGGTTTAATAAACTCAAAGAACCTTAGGTATGCAAGGAGTATTGGGTCTTATTTTTTGAGAAAAGCGGATTAAGCACGCTTTGTTGTCGGAGTGGTTTCTTGCGCGGGACTGAGGGATTGCTGCGTTTCATCTCCAGCCACGGCTGTAATGAGGAGGCTAACGTAGTTTGCATCGGCGATAACCTAATTGAGTGATGTGTGTGCTTTTGGCTCGGTCTGTGCAATCACGGTTTGTGTGTGTGTGTTGGGAGGCTTCAGGAGATGTCTGGCTGTCTGTTGCGTAACTCGATTTTAGGCGTAATATTCCCAATTGGGACTTATAAAGCAAGTAATCCATGAATAGAGGGTGTTGTTAAGATCTCTGCTAGTCTGATGATCAGCCTAAAAAGCAGCTTTGCCCCAATGTATATTGATAGCTTGTTGTCTACTCGAGGCACATTCCACCGTAATATAATGAGCGTTTTCACCCAAAAGGGCCCGCTTTAATCCATACATAGATTAGCGTGCAACTAGGCACACGGGTTAATTTGGCCAATGTGATTGTAGGTGTCACAGGATTTTTTTTTCGCATCACCATCTTGAAGCTTATTATGCATTTATTCTTTTATCTAAAACTGAAGGATTCTGGATTCTGGATTTTTTTGTGTTATTTTAGTATGTGAACTTGTTGTTGTTTTCTCCAGCACCCTGAAATCAGTGGAGCACAACTCATCAGATCATCACTCTTCAGCGCAGGTAAGAAAGTTTGTTTGGATTGACTCGTCCTTGCTGTGTGTTCTTGGAGTCAAAGGAGGCATGTTTTATTACTGCTGAAGCTTTTACATTAAGAATATTATGTCACGAGTTTGTCCTTGTTCGTTTTTGATCAAAAAGACACCTTTGTTGGTTTGTTTTTCTCTTAGAAATTCAGATGTAAATGATTTATTTTCTTTGTTTTGTTTCTTCTTTGATTTCTTTCTTCAATATTTCCTCCTTTTTTGCTTCCTGTAACTTTCCTTTTGTTTGTCCTCCTTTTATGTCACTCTTTTCTTTTTGTTGGCTTCATTGTTCACATTTTCCTTTCTCCTTTCTTTTTGTTGCTTTCTTGATTTCTTTATTCGATATTTCCTCCTTTTTTGCTTCCTGTAACTTTCCTGTTGTTTGTGCTGCTTTTGTTTCTCTTTTCACTTATTTCTCTTTTTGTTTGCGTTATTGTTCACTTCTTTGCTTTCTTCCTTTTCGACCTCTCTTTATTTACTTTACTTTCTTTGTTTTGTTACTTCATTTCTTTATTCGATATTTCCTCCTATTTTTCTTCCTGTAACTTTCCTGTTGTTTGTGCTGCTTTTATATCACTCTTTTCTCTTTTTGTTTGCTTCTTTGTTCACTTTTTTCTTTTCTCCTTTGCTTTCTTTTTTTTTGCCCTCTCTCTGTTTCCTTTTACTTTTTTTTTTTGTTATTTTCTTGATTTCTTTATTCAATATTTTGGATTATTTTTTTGCTTCCTGTAACATTCCTGTTGTTTGTGCTGCTTTTATATCACTCGTTTCTCTTTTTGTTTGCTTCATTGTTCACTTTTTTCTTTCCTCCTTCGCTTCCTTTTTTACCGCTCTATTTCTTTTGCTTTCTTCCTTTTCTTTTACTTCTTCCTATTATTGTTTTTTTCATCCTTTCATTTTCTTCCTAATTCACTTTCTTACTTTCATTTCTCGTCACTTTTTCCTGTTTGATTTTTTTTTTTTATTGCTTCGTTACTTCCTTCTTTAATTTGTTTTCCATCTGTTTCTTTTCATTTCCTTGTTCACTATTGACTTCCTTTCTTTTCCTTTAATTCTCTTCCCTGATTTCCTCAATTTCTTTTATATTGTTTTTTCAATGCCTTCCTTTTAAATCTTTCATCATTTAAAATAAAATCATTCTTCCTTTTCTATTTTACTTTATTTTTTCTATTTATGCTTCCATTAAATTGCTTTTTCACTTTGTTTCCTCCTTTTTTCCTTTGTTACTTTTTCTTTTTTTTTCTTCCTCATGTACTTCCTTCCTTAATTCCTTCTTTTCATTTCAATTTTGTTCTACCCTGTTTTCTCTTTCTTTCTTTCTTTCTTTCTTTCTTTCTTTCTTTCTTTCTTTCTTTCTTTCTTTCTTTCTTTCTTTCTTTCTTTCTTTCTTTCTTTCTTTCTTTCTTTATCTTGCTATTGTCTGTTTCATTTATTTTCTTTTACCTTATTTCCTTCCCTCTAACTTCCCTTGCTTATTTCTGCCATATACCTTCCCTCTCTTGTTTCCTTTCTTTCTAAAATCTTACATTTGTTTCTCTTCTTTTCTTCCTTCCCTTTCTTTCTTCTTTACTTCCTTACCATGTCTTTCCTCCATTTCCCTCCTCTTTTCTTTTTACTTCCTAATTTCCTTTCTCCTTCCTTCCTGTGTTTTTTTCCCCCTCCCCACCCATTCTACGCTATAGGACTCATCCAAGCCGCTGGAGATGTTGCTGACAGGGAAAGACCATAGCCAGCTGTCAGAGAGCGCTTTGAAACGACTGGCCAACAGTGACTTCACTGGTGAGTTTACGATGCCCAGGCTTTCCTAAAAAACATTAACCAGCCAATCACACACACAATCTAAGGTTATCCATTGATGACTTTTTTTTCCAAATCCAACTTCATACACGTAAATACAGCAGAACTCGTACAGTGACCTAATAAAACTTTAAGAACTTCAGGTGTTTTTTTGTTTTTTTTTTCGCCACAAGAATATATATCGTATCATAGGTAAAAGTAACATTTGAGTTATGAAGTCAGTTGTGAGATATGAAGTCTCAGACTAGTTATTATATATATATCTGGATAAATATATTTTGAAGAAAACTGAAAACCTAACCATTGACTTCTGTAGTAGGAAAAACAAATACTATGGAAGTCAGTGGTTACAGGTTTTTCACCCAAACTTCACCCACGAAAATACAGCAGAACACGCACAGTGACCTAGTAAAACTTTCAGAACTTCAGCTGTTTTTTTGTTTTCTTTTTCACCCCAAGAAACAAAATGAATAAATATTGTACCGTATCATAGGTATATTTCACATTTTTGAGTTATGAAGTCAGTTGTGAGACTAGTTTATTGAATATTATTTAATATTAGGAATCAGTTGTGCATATTTGTGAGGTAAAAGTTAAAATTGAAACTACTTAACAACTGTTTGAGTCATTTTTGTTCTTAACGTGGAGTGAATCAAAATAACCCTCTCAGGATGATGCAAAATCACCTTACCACTTTAAACAAATGCTGGGTTGTTGTAACCCAGAATTGGGTCAAATATTGACAAACCCAACATTGGGTTAATTTAAAAAATGTAATTTAAAGGTATAGTTCACACAAAAATGTAAATTTACACACTATTTACTCCCCCTAAGTGGTTCCAAACTTGAGTTTCTTTCTTGTGTTGAACATAAAAAAAAATATTTTGAAGAAAGCTGAAAACCTAACCATTGACTTCTGTAGTCGGAAAAACAAATACTATGGAAGTCAATGGTTACAGGTTTTCCACCCAAACTTCACCCACGAAAATACACGCACAGTGACCTAATAAAACTTTCAGAACTTCAGCTATTTTTTTAATTTCGCCGCAAGAAACTAAACGAATAAATATCGTATCGGATCATCCTGATAGTGACGAGTTGGCTTTGCGGGCATCCGTGTTTTGTTAAGGTCAGTTCATCCTTTTCTAGAGGCGCCCAACATATTACGGGTTTTTTTTTGGCTTGTAGGAGATCAGGTCACCTGGGGCTTGCATAAATCCTGAACGGCTAGCGGAGACCAATGTGATAATTAGGCCTTATTTCCCTTTTAATGCCCTTTCATCATGTGTGTGTGAGGTTGGAAATGTCATTACAGAACACCTCTGGACTTCCCCATGGAGATCATACATTAAATTTGCGTTTTAAATGTGACTTTCCTATCGCAAATCCTACTTTTTTTTTTTTTTTAAACCTGGCATCCGCTGCTTACGGCGATGACGGAGAATCATGCATTTGTCTCTGATGGCCTACAGAATTGTGTTGCGCTGGATATTGATTTTGATGCCATTGTGTAAAGTGATGGTATTGTTACGGAAGCGCGCACAGCAGAGGTGTTTTGTCATGGCAAAAAGGATAACCGTACTGACACCCACAAG
This sequence comes from Danio jaintianensis, assembly GCA_903798115.1. Classification (NCBI taxonomy): domain Eukaryota; kingdom Metazoa; phylum Chordata; class Actinopteri; order Cypriniformes; family Danionidae; genus Danio; species Danio jaintianensis. The sequence continues at coordinate 8,860,973 of CAIGQV010018202.1, forward strand.
CCCTCGCAGTGAACAGTCCCCACAGCGTGAGCAGGTAGCCCACGCACAGTTGCCTGGCCTGATATCTCTGGACATGCCTGCTAGTCTGCAGACCTCAGAGGAGATCAGTGTTAAACGTCAGCCCATGGCTCGAACACACATACACACTATGGATTTCCTTTAAGCGTGCAAAGCAAGTGTTTGGCGCGCTTCGTTTCTGCACCAAATGATGTCTGAGGATAACATCTAATTGATATTTTGAATTTGAATGAGTTGTTTGGAAAATTAATCCTTAAAAATATTGGGAAACTTACAGTTTGTATTGCTGCGTTTGCATTTATAAGGAGTGTGAAGTGGCATCTGTAAAGTGAGGTAAAAAGTCTTTTTTTTTTATTAGGGTTTTTTTTTTTTTTTGTATTTTTTCATACAACTGAAGTCAAAAATATTAGCCCTTATGTAAAATTAATTATATATATTTATATATCGTATCATATCATTTTAAATATTTCCCAAGTGCTGTTTAACATAGAGATTTTATTCAAAGTATTTTTAAGCATAATAGTTTTAATTAATAATTCCGTTTTTTCTTTGCTATGATGACAGTACATAATATTTTACTAGTTATTTCGCAAGACACTAGTATTCAGCTTAAAGTTCAATTTAAAGGCTTAACTAGGTTAATAGGTTAACTAGGCAAGTTATTGGATAACAGCGGTTTGTTCTGTAGCCATGTGGAAAAAAAATCTTAAGGGGGCTAAAAATATTGACCTTAGAAATAGTTAAAAATTAAAAAAAAAAAACAATTTAGAAAATAAGAAATTTTATGTAAAATACTGTGATAATTCCCTTGCTTCATTAAGTATCACTTGGGAAATATTTGAAAAAGAATTCAAATTTCACAGGAGGGCTAATCATTTTGTGTTCAAGAATATTGAGAATGAAGTTGCATTTGTGAGACACGTTAAGTCATATTTTTGAGGTATGACTATGAACTATGAAGATATAATTTTGATTTTATATGTTAAACGTGCATTTATGATGTATGGAATTGTGAATTAAAGAGAGAGATAAAGTTTTCATTGTGAGGTAAAAGTCAAATTTGTGAGTTAAGAAGTCAATTGTGAGATATAAAGTCTCAGAGTAGTTAGGACTCAGTTGTGTATATTTGTGAGGTAAAAGTTAAAACAATAATTTTATAACTGTTTAAGTCACTTTTGTTCTTAACATGGAGTGAGTCTAAATAACCCTCTCATGATGATGCAAAATCACCTTACCACTTTAAACAAATGCTGGGTTGTTGTAACTCAAAATTGGGTAAAATATGGACAAACCAAACATTGATTCATGTTTTCAGTAAAATTTAAAGGGGTAGTTCACACAAAAATTCCATTGTCAATATTTACTCTCCTCAAGTGGTTCCAAACCTTAAGTTTCAGTTGAACACAAAAGAAGATATTTTGAAGAAAGTTAAAAACCTTGACTTTTACTTTAGGAAAAACAAATACTTTGGAAGTCAATGGTTACAGGTTTCCAACATTTTTCAAAAAGTCTTCTCTTGTGTTTAACAGAAGAAAGAAACTCATTAAGGTCTAAAACAAGTAAAGGCTGAGTAAATAATGAAAGATTTTTCAATTTTGGGTGAACTACCCCTTTAAATTACTCTTTTTGTCCATATTTGCACCAACGTTGGATCAAATATCTACAATAACCCAGCATTGTTTAAAATCTCCTCAATATTTTTTAGCATCACTCTAAATCTCAACACCTATCATTTATTTGTTCTCCAGGAGCAGTGGGGCGTAAACTGAAAGAAACTACAGTGGAAAACCCTCAGCGTCTTCCTGCCACTCCGGTCCCGACCACCCTCCAGGGGTCTCCACCTCCACCCTCCCCTCAGCTGCTGATGAGAACGGGCACCGCTACCTCCGAATCCGCTGCCAGTGCCAACGGTACCCACCCTTTCTCCCCCACAGGCATCGGGCCGGACTTCTTCACCCCCGGCATGGCCAGCGTGGGCGCCACGTTCCCCCCGCTGGCTGGCAAAATGGCACTCAATTCTCTTCTTCAGAGGCAGCTCATGCAAACCATCTACACCAAAGCCCTCCAGGACCCCTCTCCCAGTTCGGTGCTGTTCGGGCCACCCCATTATGCTACCACCAACTCTCTCTCCAGCCCCCTGCCGCCCCAGTCGGCGGGCAGCCCGGAGGTTAACGGCATGGCGCCCTCGCCCAGCCAATCAGAGGGCGCGGGCAGCACATCGGAAGGCGAGGAAATGGATACAGCGGAGATTGCCCGACAGGTCAAGGAGCAGCTGATCAAACACAACATCGGCCAGCGCGTGTTCGGCCATTACGTGCTGGGTCTGTCCCAAGGCTCTGTCAGTGAGATTCTGGCCCGGCCCAAACCTTGGAGCAAGCTAACCATCCGTGGCAAAGAGCCGTTTCACAAGATGAAGCACTTCCTGTCTGATGAGCAGAACATCCTGGCGCTGAGGAGCATCCAGGGCAGGCAGAGAGGTCAGTGACAGAGCTCCAGGATGAGAATTAACTGTATTATTTTGCAAGGTCGTCTCCCAACGCACGTCTATTTACAAGCATTGTGCATGCGGTTAAGTAGTGCTCAGTAACAGCATGGCCATTTCTCTTGCGTGTAAGCAAACTAACTAATGTCAGTGTAATCTCACGTTTGGAGCACACATTGCTTTTAAAGAGTCGTAGCAGGTACGTAATAGTTTAATATATGCTCTAAAAAGAGAGGCTGGAAGCCAGCTGTCCCCATATGGAAGCTTGTTTTTGGCTGAGGAAACAATTTAGTGATTGTGAGATAAAGTTTTAAATAAGAAACAAAGTAAGTTGAGTTGATATAAAGTCACTATTTATGAAGTATTACAGTTAATTACAGTTGTGAAGTAATACAGGGCTTTTTTTGGAGGTATGAAGTCATATTTAATGGTCAGATTTTTGTGAGGTGTAAAGATAATTATGAGATACGAAATTGTTACTAAGTTGATAAAACAATTAATTATAGGCAACATTGTAATCGTGAGGCATTTGTTTTGAGTTACAAAGTTACGTTTGTTGAGGTATTAAGTCTCAATTAAAAGGTCTGAAATAATTTTTGTGTGGTGTGTATTTAGTAATGTTTGAGATTCATATTATAGAGGTAGAAATTAATGTTTTGGGGGGTAAAAATCCAATTTTGGGAATTATGATTTTGCATTTGAGAAGTAATTGAAAAATTGTATTTGTGAAGTAATTGAGAAGTTGTATTTGAGGAATAAAAAAAGCTTGCATGTGTGATGTATTAGGGAGTTAGTTCACCCAAAAATTTCCATTACTGACCCTCGTGTCATTCCAATCCCTTGAGTGTTTCATTTTCATACTCAAAATAAGGTATTTTAGATAAAATTCGAGAGCTCTCTCATCCTCCATAGACAGCAATGGTCCAGAAATGTTCAAAGTCCAGAGAAGGAAAAATCAAAAACATTGTCAAAACATTCCATGTGGCTTCAGTGGTTCAACTGTAATCATACGAAGCTCCAAGAACACTTTTGTACATCCAAAAAAACTTTTGCATCAAGTCAGGGTGAGCTTTACTATGGGCAATACAATGTTTGTGTGTTGCGCTGCTGACTCTAATGGCAATATGTCATACTGCCCATAGTAAACACACCTTAACGACCTGATGTGGAAGAGAATGCATTGGCAAATTCATATGAAATGTTTTGACGATATTTTTGGTTCCTTTTCTGGACTTTGAAACATCTCACACCGCTTGCTATCTATGGAGGATGAGAGAGCTCTCGGATTTCATCTAAAATAGTTTTAATATTATTTTAATAATTTTTGTTCTGAAGATAAACAACGGTCTCAGAGGATTGGAATTACACATAGGTGAGTAATTTAAAACAGGGTTTAAATGTTTATGTGAACTAACCCTTTAATTAGCCAATGCGAGGATTTATGCCATTTGCTCTGCAGGCTGCAATTATGAAACTAAGTTTTTCAGCAGTGAGGTATAAAAAAAGTAACATTAGCAATGTTTAAAGTTGCATTTGTGAAGTGTAGCATTTCATTTACAAAAAAATATATAAGTTGTACTTGTGAGATGTTCCAAATTTCCTTATTAGCTGTAGGCAAAAACAGGCTTCCACGCTTCCCTCTCGATAAGCTTATAGCTAACCCTAACCCTTTCATCCACAACAAAATGCTGCACACAACCTATCAAAATTGTGCGTTTTCAGATAATGACATGAACCCCACGGAGACGAGATACTAGATTCAGTCGGAAGCGCTATTAGTGCTCGGTTGGCGCAGGCGGCGTGTTGATTAGAGCTAAACTTCGGCAGTCTACTCCTTCTTTCATTTTGGTCTCAGCCTACGGGGGAAGAGGAAGTTCAGAGAGGTTTTGCGAGCGTTATGTTTTGCCTCAAGTCTGCGCTTCACAGCTAGAGCGAACAAATCAAGGCCGAGCCCAGCGTGAGCGAGAGTACTTGCATATGAGGGCAGTTGGCTGCGAATCCTTGAAGCCGTGTTGAGCAGAGTCTGCGTTTGTTCAGTCTAGCTGTGAGGCAGTAGCTCTGAAACGGAGCTGAAAAAAAAAAAGGCTGACTGTGCGGCCCGTGCGTCTGCACACCGGTTTGGATCGTCTTCAAGGGAGTCTGGTCTGGCTGTCTGCCTCCATAGCGTCGGCTTGTGGTCTCCCATGGGAGTATGAACTTTTGTAAAAACCTTAAAACCCATTCATTCACTTCAAAGAGCGGGGCTAAAGGAGCACATTAACGTTGAAATAATCACTCGAGCGAGTTCTGCAAGGGCGCAGGTGGCTTTCCTTGAGGTCAGACTAGGTCGATTTGTGTTTAAGCTTAACAAACTACCACTCAAAGGATATTTACATGCATCCGTCCATGTTGAGGTATTACTTTGGATTAGTATTTGCTAAGTGCTTTCAAAATTGACTGTGCAGACATTCTGAAATAAGATCAGGGCTCAACAATAAGGGATTTTTTTACAATGTAATTTAAATGCTAGAGATTTTTAAAAATGTTTTAATATATTTTTAAATCTATTTAGTTTTTGCTTTTATTATTGTTTTTATTTCGTATGCATCTGTGATTATTAAAAGAAAAAAAAAAAACTTTTTTATGTAAAGCACTTTTAATTACTTTTTGTAAAAATATACTAAGAAATTAAAGCCTTATTTTGCCTATTTACACGAATATGCTATTTTTGATATCATTAGATTAACAGTTTCCCTCCTTAAAGTTAATATCAATATTTTTTAGGTGGTAAATTAAAACTATTTTGTCCTTTTGTATGTTTTTTGTGATTATAATATAAGTATAATTCAGATAATTCAGAAGTCTTCCTTTTTTTAAAAGCAGAAACAAATTCATATAAAAAATGGAATATATGGAAATATATTTAGCTAAATGTTTCTGAAGTATTATATGCCAAAGGTTAAAAAAATCATGTAGTTTCCCTCCTTAAAGTTAATATCAAGATTTGTAAATTAAAACTATTTTGTCATTTTTGTATCTTTTTTTGTGATTATAATATAAGTATAATTCAGATTATAGTTATAATTTTTGTAGTTGATTGTAGACTATTACTGAATGCAAATGAGTTTGGATCAAGGTAAATTATTATGAAGTTGTCTCATACTATAAATTTTTTTTTTATTTATAAGTCTTCCTTTTTTAAAAAGCAGAAACAAATTCATATATAAAATAGAATATATGGAAATATATTTAGCTAAATGTTTTTGAAGTATTATATGCCAAAGGGAAAAAAAATCATGTAGTTTCCCTCCTTAAAGTTAATATAATTTTTTTTAAATGGTAAATTAAAACTATTTTGTCATTTTTGTATCTTTTTTGTGATTATAATATAAGTATAATTCAGATTATAGTTATAATTTTTTTGTAGTTGTTTGTAGACTATTACTGAATGCAAATGAGATTAGCTCAAGGTAAAATATTATGAAGTTGTCTCATGCTTTACTTTTTTATTTTATTTATAATTCTTACTTTTCATATATAAAATGGAATATATGGAAATATATTTAGCTAAATGTATATGCCAAAGGAAAAAAGAAAATCATATTAGATTTTAAATTTGTTGCAAATCATCAAACTACAATGCAACTGTGAAAGTTATGAATTCATGCACAATTTTGTCGACTGCATCAGCTGCAAAAGTTTTCCGATGATACTGACACTTTACAGATGTAGACAAATATGCTTAATTAGCCAATATTAGCTAAATACCATTTTCCACGTCATTATTATTAGCCCACTTAAAAAGGATATATTTTTCGATTGCTTACATAACAAAGCACTGTTGTCCAGTGACTTTCCTAATGAACCTAATTTACATAATTAACCTAGTTAAGCCATTAAATTGCACTTTAAAATGAATACTAGTATCTTGCTAAATAACTAGTAAAATATCATGTCAATGTGTGTGTACTGTGTATATTTATTATTTATATATAAATACACACATGCATGCATATATTTATATAAAGTTTTGTATAGTTTTGTTTAAGACTGCATAAGCTGCAAAAGTTTTCCGATGATACTGACACTTTACTGATGTTGACAAATATGCTTAATTAGCTAATATTAACTAAATACCATTTTCATAGTGACGCATCTAAATCAGCAGAATTCAAAATACCAAGCGATTCCACGTTAGCAAATGTAAGATGCAGTGATGCTGATCGAACAGGCCTTAAAAAAAACAAGTCTCTCACACTCAGATCATTCTTACTGTTGAGCCCTGGAAGTTGATTGGACAAATTGCCAGCATTGCCGTTTAGGGCTTGGTCTTACTTTTTATTTCTATCTTCCGCCACTTGTTTTCCAACAGAGAACCCAGGCCAGAACCTGAACAGAGTGTTTCAGGATGTTCCGAAGCGAAGAAGCGGCTCTGAAGGCTCCACGCGGCCAGGTCTGTCTCTCACGCCTTCCCCATCTCGTGTTATGGCTTTCTGGAGTGTCAGATCCGCTGTGTCTGTGTGTTTTTGTTGTGCTGGTCTGTTTCTTCTCAATTCTCTGGCCTGGATTCTGTTGCGAAACAAGTGAGCGAGACAGACAGGACTAAAAGAAAGCTCCAATCAGAAGGCGGCTGTTTACAATAAATGCTACACCTTTGACTTTACAGATTAGTTTCAAACTCTAGAGACCAAAAACTTTCAATCGCGGAGGTCTTTTGAAAAGCCTGTCCTGTTATTTGGTGGTCAGCTTGTGTGTATAAATGTGCGTGTGTGTGTGTGTGTGTGGCAGAATTCTTCAGGCAGATCCACAGTGCCACCACATTACAACTGGTGGTTGAGTCTCCCCCAGGGCGGCGCTGTGGGTGGCTGTGTGTGTGTGTGTGTGTGTGCGTGCGTGTGTGTGTGCGTGCGTGTGTGTGTGAGAGAGAGAGAGAGGGCGAGAGAGCATTACTTCCACCTCACACACACACGTCCAGCTGCTCTCCTCACACACCAGTGATTCTGACCTTGCCCTGCTGCCCACTGCTCATCGGGCGCTTTCCCCTCTGCCACTTTTTCCTTTTCTCTGCATATTTATTATTATTGCGCCGACCCGTCTGATGATACTTCCACACTGAGCTCTGTTGTTTCTCATGGACTTTGGCCAAATTCACGCCGGCTCTTTGTTGTGTGGACTAGTGGAGGACAGGAAACGGTTTGAGTTGTTGCGCAGGAAGTGCTGCTGTAGCCGCCGGCAGTGCAGGTGCTGATACACACAGTCTTATTATTATTATAGACAAGTCAATGATTGCGAATGGGTTTTTGGATACTGAGTTTGGTTGCGTAAAATAAATAACTGCCTGTTTTTGAGAATAGCATAAGCTTGCGTTTGCGTTTTACTGCTTGCTTTGTCATGTTGAAATAGTAATGATAAAAAAGTCACACTTTACAATAAGGCTTAATGTTAATGTATTTACTAACATGAACTAAGTATGAACAAAAGCATTTATTAATCATAGTTCAACATTTACTAATGCATTATTATTAACATCCAAATTCATGCTTGTTAACATTAGTTCATGCACCGTGAGCTAACATGAACTAACAATGAATGACTATTTTCATTAACAAACATGAATACATACTGTAATAAATGTCCTGTTCATTGTTTGTTCATGTTAGTAAATGCATTAACTAACATTAACTAATATAACCTTATTGTAAAGTGTTATGTTATTGGGGGTGTTCACACTTGGCAGGTTTGCTTAAAATGGTTTAGTTATGAAATATGAATCCAACTTAGACAAAAGACTTTAAAACGAACCAAAAACAGCCACTAAAAGAACTGAATGCTCAAGCGTACAATGCAGTGTTGCCCATTGGAGTTTAATACTGATCTTCGTGTGTGTGTTTGTGTGTGACAAAAAAAATCATTTTGCCGTTGGTTTGACTCCTTTACACTTTTAATAAGCTCTTCACGTGATAATTTTAAACGTTTAAAAGAAACTTTCCCCAACACCGATCACTTGCGCTCACACATTTGATGGCGTAAAAGTTTATGACAATATATGTGTACGGACTGTATATTTATTATGTATACAGAAATACACACATGCATGCATATATTTATATATAGTATAAATTTTGTATCGTTTTTTTTTTATTATTTGTTTTGTATTTGTGTGTATATACATAATAAATATATATAATACACACATATATATCTTACTTTTATTTTGGATGCGATTAATTGCGATTAATCTTTGCCCAGCACTATTAAAAATGTGTTACTTTATGTGCTACTCTACTCTATTCTAAAAACTTTATTCTAATCTATTTTTAAAAGAATATAAGTTTTAGATGAGGGCTAATAATTTTGCCTTCACCTGTACATTGAGCATGCTTATCCCAACATGCAACATTGCTTTAAATGCTTAGTAATGTTCGTTGGCAAATATACATCATCACAGTTATTTATAAAATGTTTGTGTGTGACAAAAATAATTCTGCCGTTGGTTTGACTCCTTTACACTTTTAATAAGCTCTTCACGTGATAATTTTAAGCGTTTAAACACTGATCACTTGCGCACACACATTTGATGGCAAAATCTGTGAAATTTTTATTATTTTAAAACATTTCCCAAGTGAGCAAGTAAGACATTTTCACAGTATTTCCTATAATATTTTTCTTCTTCTTGAGAAAGCCTACTTTCTTTTAGTTTGGCTGAAATAAAAGTAGTTTTAAATAAAAAGGCCATTTAAATTTAGGCCATTATTATTAGCCCATTTAAGAAATTATATTTTTCGAATAGTTACACAACAAAGCACTGTCCTATGCAATGACTGTCCTAATTTGCCTAATTAAAATAATTACCTAGTTAAGCCTTTAAATTGCACTTTAAAAGAAATACTAGCTATCTTGCAAAGTAACTAGTAAAATATCATGTCTTCGTGGCAAAGATGAAAGAAATTAGTTATTAGAAATGAGCTATAACTAATAACTATTGTTTAAAAATGAGTGCATTAATTAGTCACATTCAAAATAAAAGTTTATGACAATATATGTGTGCGGACTGTATTTATTATGTATAAAGAAATACACACATGCATATATTTATATATAGTATAAAGTTTGTATAGTTTTGTTTTTATGTATTTGTGTGTATATACATAATAAATATGAAGAGTTAAGATGCAAAAACCTCTAAATGTCATCAGAAATTGTGCTCTAAAATGAGCATTTTTATCAGGATCCTGCGTGTAGGTTCAGTAATATCACATTTATGGCAAAGAATAAGTCCTTTTCCTGGTCTTTAAAGTAAAATAACTTAACATAAACAAAAGAGGCTGAGAAAAATTTGAGACGGCACGTTTTTGCATCTGAACTTTTACATATAGCTTATGTCAAAACAAACTTTTGTTTTTGATTTGATTAATTTTGATTAATCTTTGCCCAGCACTATTAAAAATGTGTTAATCTATTCTAGGTCTGCATGATATTGGAAAAAACTGACATTGCAATATTTTCATTCATTGCGATATATATTTTGATATAAATGCAATTTCAGCAGATAATTTGAATAGCTAGAATAGTAAAGAATTCATAATCGTAGATCGATTGGGATGATTCTGTAGTAGTGGGGCGTATCTGCATAAAATATCATTAAAAAATGACAAGCAAAGTTAAATACAACAGAGAAAAGATCCAAATAAACAACGATTTATGATTTTCTATGGAGTCAAACAGTATTCAGAAGCAGAAATTAAATAATCACCGTATAATAATAAAAATAACACTGTATTGTTTTAATTGAGTAAATACTTATATAATGGACAATTAATCATTAAGCTACAAACGTTTAATTTATTGTGCCCAAATGGCTTAAAATTGCTTCAAATTCTTGCAGTCAGGTCTTGAAAACACATGCAAATAATAAACTTTCACTCTAAGATTAAAATGTGAAATTACTCCACATATACATCATCACAGTCATTTTTGGTTACACATCTACAAGTGTGAACACACCCTAAAGATCACATGCTTCATTTCAGAACAAAACAGATCTGTATTTAGTTACGCCTGACGTCACTCACAGCTTTCTCATATGTTCACAGGTAACATCACCACACGGATCCGCACGCCTGAAACCGGCTCCGATGAAGCCATCAAGTCCATCTTAGAGCAGGCCAAGAGAGAGTTACAGGTGCAGAAAGCAGGTGAGTCCGTTTCTGCCCAACAGGGAGTCCAGGTCCGAGGTATTCGCATGCGTTTTCCCACTTCCTCACAATCAGTTACATCACTTCCTGTAGGATAGAACTCACGCTTGCCATCTAAACACCATCATTTTTTTTTCTTTTTTTAAATGAGATGATATGTTTTGTGTTGAAGAGTTGATTTGGCATTGTCATACTAACTTAGCATGCTGTTCAAAAGTTTGGGGTCAGATGAATGTTATTTTAAATAAAGGATGCATTAACTTGATCAAAGTGACATTTATAATTCTACAAAATTACATTTTAAATACGTGATGTTCCTTTAAACCAGGGGTGCCTAAACTTTTCTTTACGGGTAATTTCCAAATTTGGTGCGACACGGTGGCTCAGTGGTTAGCACTGTCGCCTCACAGCAAGAAGGTCGCTGGTTTGAGTCCCGGCTGGGTCAGTTGACATTTCTGTGTGGAGTTTGCATGTTCTCCCCGTGTTGGCGTGGGTTTCCTCCGGGTGCTCCGGTTTCCCCCACAGTCCAAACACATGCGCTATAGGTGAATTGACTAAATAAACTAAATTGGCTGTAGTGTATGTGTGTGAATGAGTGTGTATGGGTGTTTCCCAGTACTGGGTTGCAACTGGAAGGGTGTCCGCTGTGGAAAACATATGCTGGATAAGTTGGCGGTTCATTCCACTGTGGTGACCCCTGATGAATAAAGGGACTAAGCCGAAGGAAAATGAATGAATGAATGAATTTACATCATTTCATTGAAACATTTAATTTTAATTAGCTTTTTTGTAGCTCAGCAAAACACAAAAACCCTCTCCATCATTCTCACTCTCTTCTAAGATGGGGTGGTGGCCAAATAAAATGTTACAATGGGCCAACTTTGGCCCGCGGGCCCTACTTTGGGTATCTCTGCTTTAAACATTGTAAAGATTGTATTTATTTTATAAAAATCAGAATAAATTCACATTTTCCTCCAAAATAAGGTTTTCAACATTGATAATAATGGTAATAAAATATTTATTAAACACCAATTTAGCTTATTAGTAAATTTTCTGAAGGATCATGTTATCAGAAATTGCCATTTCGGTAATAAATAACATTTTAAGTACATCAAAATAGAAAATTGTAATATTATTACTATTTATACTGTATTTTTGATCAAGTAAATTCAGCCTTTGTGAGCATGAGATAAAAAAAAAAAAGTCTTACCAACATCAACATTTTGAACAGTAAACTGTAAAAAAAATAAAATAAATCCGTTAATTAACATATGCCCGTTGCTCATGTTTCAAATGTGTCTTTTTTTATTTACTCTTTTGAATTGCATGATGGGATTATGATCTTTGCTTTGACAACTCTTGATACTGAAAATTTAACTCTACAGTTTACAGAATGACTTTTATTGACATTTATGTTAGTCAGAAAAAAAATATGTTGTATAAGCAATAATAAATCAAGAAATTATTCCACACAAAAGCAGGTGGAATTTACAGCACTTTACATCACCAACCAATACAGTATATCATCTCAAACTACTAACAATGCCAATAAAAGTCACTATGCTAAACTTCTCAATATCAAAAGTTGTCAGAAAAGAGATCAACATCTCAAAATATGATTCGAAAGGAAGCTTAATTAACGGATATTTCTTACAGTGTCATGTATGTAAGCTAAAAATGTAATTGCAGTGCAGATTTTGCACAAGTACTGTCTAACTACAAGTGAATAACATACAGAGTCATAACCCCCCCTGTTTTGATTGTTTAAAATTTCCTCCTTTACCTTTTCCTGTCCAAGCTTGTGTTCTGGAATTAAACTAACTGTCTCTTCCCCACCTGCCACTGCAGACGGCGTGGGGGAGAGGCATCGGCGATCAGGTTACCACAGAGGCTCGGGCAGCTATTTCCAAATATATGCACACAGTCTAAGACTTGGTGAGGTTTTGTGCTGTCTGTTGAAAGTTTCTTCCCCCCACCCCAACCCAGATTTGAAGAGCGCTACTGCTTCCAATGAACTTCTCACTGTCATAAATCAGTCTGAGTCATGGGGATTTATGACCGATGTATGTTTTATATATATACATCAATGAAAAACCCTGTGTACGTACATGCGCTGGGAAATCTTTTATGATTTAAGTCGGTCGAAAGCAGACGTTTTTGTTTAACTGCTGTTCGTGGAGAGGATCTTCACTATGTTACGTCATGTTAAATGTAAATTTTTTTTTTTTATATCGCTGGGTCGGGCAGCAATCTCTTCCTGGCATCCTTTAAAGGAATAATTCACCCCAAATTTGATAATTTATTGATCCTCTTATATTTCAGATCTGTATGATGTTTATTCTTCTGTGGAACATAAAAGAAGATATTTTGAAAAATGTTCATGCTGTTTTTTTCCATACTGTAAAAGTGCAGTTTTCTTTCTTCATTTTTTTTGTTTTTTTTGTTAGACCATCAAAATATGAGGAACCGGTTATATTTGCTAAGGGGAAATTCTAAAGTTGTTTAATTTGTTTAACCGATAAAATGGTTTAGCAAAATGTACCGCTTATCGCTTAATATTTGTATATGGTTTAACAGCTGTTCTCTTGCGCAGTCCTCAATAAGCATGTTTGCTTGCATTAATACAAAGAAAATAATGTAACATTTGCTTAAATTCAATAGAAATTATTCCAAAACATCCCAGAAATTAAAATTTTTGGTCACACTTTATTTTAAGGTATAATTCTTGCTATTAATAAACTATTAACTAAGACTTCTAGTTTAATAAAATTCTAATTTGCTGCTTTTTAATAGTTTTGAAGGTAGTAGTTGGGTTTAGGTGTTTGGTTAGGGTTAGGGACGTGGAATAAGATCATTCTTTATAAATACTAATGAACAGTTAATATCGTAATAATAAGCAGGTAAGTAAAGCCAGTAGTTAATAGTGGGAAGTGCTACTTAAACCAAAGTACAGCCAATTTCTGTTCCGGGCTTCCATGTAAACGGCATTGTATTCAGAACAATTGTATACTACTTTTTGGTATACAAATATATTTATGTACTATACTTACAGTATACTTGAATGTGCATTTGTTGATTTTGAACTATGTTTGGATTATTGGCGTATATCTGAAAAGATTCCCGGCAGAAACATGAATGTGACAGACAGAACAGCTCAGTGTTCCCGATGCTTGAAATGCTGAAGAAAATCCCAAATATTGTTGTGAGAAGTTTATGAAGGCAACTATGAATTGAACCGACTGTCTTCAGAATAAAGTTTAGATGGTATTTTCTTTTCAATTTATTTCCGTGTAATGAATTTTTAATGCCAGCACAGCTGCTTTGTTTACCATTGAAACACCATTTTTCCTGCTTTTACCAACGAGCAGTATTTGCATTAGTGATTTTGTTTGCATTTTTATTCAAAGCTAAAGTCAAACTATTATGTTTTTACTTCACATTTTGTAATTATTGTACTTAAATCACTACCTGTGCAAGCTAATGTACGTAGCATCTTAGTGTGGATTGGGATTACAGTGCAGTGCTTTGTTTCCTCTCATTTTAAATTGCTGCTGATAGTTCAGCAAATAAACATCTGGTTCATCTACTTGTATTTTAATCAATTTATTTATTATTTCAAGTTTGAAGTTTAAAGGTTAATTGATTAATCATAAAATCAAATCAGTATCAGAACTTGCTTGTAGAAATTGTGGAAATTTTCATTGATCTTAATTCAATATAATATATGGAATTATGTCCATATATCATAAGAAAAAAAAAACTGTTCTACTTTACAGATGATTGCAGTCAGTAAACTATTTAAAGCTTGAAAAACACATAGACGTAGAATGAACCTGTATAGAAATGACAGCTATTGATCAACCTTCAGGAGCTCATATATGGTAAAAAAAATACTTAGTCCTAAAATATAACAATGTATATCTGAAATACTGCTTCAGGCATACATATATGAGTGTATATTCACTCTAAATGTAACTCAGCCTGATCAATAAAGTCATATTAGCTGTAAAACCTCTCAAGACCAATGTATTCTGACCAACAAAAAAAAATCGTCCATTAAAAATGAAGATCAGTGCATCCATAGTCTCTACCATGTAACAGTGTTTATGATGCTTGACAGCTTGTGATATCATACTTTTGTCTTCCACAGAAGAATCTAACATAGATCTGAAACCCATGAGGATGACAAAGCAATGTAATTTTTTTCTTCTTTAACCCTGTTTGAGTGACAATTTGGTAAAAACCGATTGTGACCGCTCACGTTTCATCTTGTGTTCCCGCAGTCGAGAGCTCTCAGCCTCCGTCCTCCTCCAGCAACTCGGACGAGAACATTCGCTCCATCCTCGAGCAGGCTCGCAGGGAGATGGAGGCGCAGCAGGTGGCGCTGGAGCCCGTCCTGAAGGCCAGCTCCATGGGCCCGACGGACCTCTCACTCCTGGGCTCCAAACTCCTAGGCTCCCCACTCTCCACGCTGCCCTACACCCCCATCACCCAGTCCTTGAAGAAGCCCTCCAGTTCACCGCTGCTGGACTTTCACCATGGCGGAGTGAAGAAGGAGATGGGCGAGGTGGCCGTTTCGGATGTGGGTCTGGACGGGGTGGTGCCCAAGCTGGGCCGTCTGTCTGAGAGCGGATTGGGTGGAGGCTCGTGGAGGGAGCACTGGTGGAGCACAGGCCTGTCAGAGCGCCGGGGTTCCAGCCAGCCCTCCGTTAGTGAAGACGTACACAGTCAAGAGGACAGCAAAGAGGTATAATGATGGGGTTAAAGTAATATTAGTGTACTCTTATTTTATTTGCTAATATATTTTGTAATATTTTTGTATTTATGTTTTGCTGTGTATACAACACACAAAAAAAAGAAAAAAAGTTATATATATATATATATATACAGTTGCAATCAGAATTATTAAACCCCCTGAATTATTAGCCCCCCTGTTTATTTTTTTTCCCAATTTCTGTTGAACGGAGAGAAGATTTTTCACACATTTCTAATAACTGATTTATTTTATCTTTGCCAGGATGACAGTTCATAATATTTTACAAGATATTTTTCAAGATACTTCTATACAGCTTAAAGTGACATTTAAATGCTTAACTGGAATCTAGGCAGGATAGGGTGATTAGGCAAGTTATTGTATAACGATGGTTTGTTCTGTAGACAATCGAAAAAAATATATAGCTTAAAGGGGCTAATAATTTTGACCTTAAAATGTTTTTAAAAAAATTTAAAACTGCTTTTATTCTAGCCGAAATAAAACAAATAAGACTTTCTCCAGAAGAAAAAATATTATCAGACATATTGTGAAAATTTCCTTGCTCTGTTAAACATCATTTTGGAAATATTTAAAAAAGAAAAAAAAATTCAAAGGGGGTTTCATAATTCTGATTGCAACTGTATATATAATTTTTTTTTTATTACTTTTCTATTGCAATCTTTATTCTATTTATTCATGTATTCTAATCTATTTAATTTTTTTAATTCGGTTTTAGAAATTTTGCTATTTTAACAATCATTTTGTTTTAATTATTTACTTTGGCTACTTTTTTGTTTTACATTTAATGTTCTTATTTTATTCTTTATTTACATTTTTTATTTTAACAGTTTTAGTTAATGACAACACTGAAAACCTTTTTTTTTGTTGCTTAATTTGCTTTTATAGTTTTTCTTTTTTTTAACATATATTTGCTTATTTTTTGTTTGTTTTATTTCATTTATTAAAATATGTCTACTTAGTTTCTCTGAAGGGTCACTTTACAATAAGTTTTAATTACTTAATGTTAGTTTATATATTTGGTAACATAAATTAATAATGAACAATACTTTTTACGCATTTATTAATAACAATTAAACATTTACTAATAAATTATTAAATTTCAAATTCATGCTTGTTTGCATTAGTTAATGCACTGTAAGTAAATATATTGTATATTATATAATTATATTATGTAAATATATTGTTCATTGTGTGTTCATGTTAGTAAATCCATTGATTAATACAACCGTGCTGTAAAGTGTTAACCTATGAAGTGTCCCAGTACCAACCCTAATTGTAATATTGCATTCTGTTTCATCCATAAGATCTGTATTTACTTTATATAATTCTAGTCAAAACTGCAAATCCCGTTCAGTTTCCTCATATAGCTTACCCAAACTCTGCCACTCTCTCTGCCCACCAGAAGCTCCCTCGGCTGGGCAGCACTGCGCCGGTGGCTCCTGCTTCGTCTCTGGATTACTGGAAGGACTGGCCCAGCTCCGAATCGCCGTACTCTCAGAGCTCAGAGCTCAGCCTGCAGATGCCCAGCGGCAGCGAGACCCCTCAGAGCAGCCCACTGCCTTCCTCCTCGCCCTTACTGTCCCTGCCTAAAGTGGCCAAACCCGTGGTGCCGCCGCTTACGCCCGAGCAATACGAGTACTACATGTACCAGGAGGTGGACACTGTCGACCTCACACAGCAGGTCAAAGAAAAACTCGCCAAGAACGGCATCTGCCAGCGCATCTTCGGGGAGAAGGTCAGTGCTTTTCATATCAGATATACTTCCATCAAAATAACATTACAGTATTAACAAATGTTCTACTCTGGCATATAGACCTCTTCTTGTTTCATTACAGCATGATTTAGCATTTTTGAGCTAATCTTTTGTACAAATAATTTGAGTCACTCATAAAGACTTGTTTTATTACTGAATGATTCAGTGTTCTCCCTGTGTTCGCGTGGGTTTCCTCCGGGTGCTCCGGTTTCCCCCACAATCCAAAGACATGCGATATAGGTGAATTGAACAAACTAAATTGGCCGTAGTGTACGTGTGCATGTAAGAGTGTTTCCCAGTACAGGGTTGCAGCTGGAAGGGCATCCGTGTGTAAAACATATGCTGGATAAGTTGGCAGTTCATTCCGCTGTGGTGACCCCTGATAAATAAAGGGACTGAAAGCTGAAAAGAAAATGAATGAATGAATGAATGATTCAGTGTTTTTGAACAAATTTCTTGAACATGTGATTCAAATATTTCAACTGTGAATCAGCATTTTTGAATGAATTGGTTGAACAAAAGATCCAATGACTCCCTCACTTTTTTCATTAGTGGATAAATCTGCCTTTTTGAACAAATCTCTTGAACAAATGATCCAATGACTTATAAAGACTTTCTATTACTGGATGAATAGAGTTCCCTATTTCAAACTGCATTTTATAATTAATCTTGTGAATGGTTTATTCAGTAATTGCTTTTGAAGACATGTTTCATTACTGAATGAATCAGCAATTTTAGAATATTTCTGAATGATGAAGACCGAAACTGTTGTTTTCTTACTGGATGAATCAGCATTTTTAGACAAATCTTTTGAAAAAATAATTCAGTGACCCACTTTTGATAATTTTTGATTACCGAGGTAATGAATGATTCTGTTACCCACTCATAAAGATTGATTTTATTCAATTTATTTATTTTTTTGCAATCTTTATTTATTCATGTATTCTGTTCTATGTAATTTTTTATTTTGGTTTCAGTCATTTTACTATTTAAACAATCGTTGTTTGTTTGTTTGTTTGTTTGTTTGTTTTTTTGAGTTATTTGCTTTTTGCTTTTGATAGTTTCATTGCTGGATGAATCCGCATTTTTTTAACAAATCTCTTGAATGAAAGATTCAGTGACCCACTCTTGATAGTTTCATTACTGGATGAATCAGCATTTTTAAACAAATATTTTGAATGATTTATTTAGTGACCCACTCATAAAGACTTGATTTTCATTGCTGAATGAATAAGCATTTTTAAATAAATCGTTTGAACAAATGATTCAGTCACCTACTCATAAAGACTTGATTGTTTCATCAATGGATGAATCTGCATTTTTAAACAAATATTTTGAAGGAATGATTCAGTGACCATCTCATAAAGAATTGATTTTCATTGCTAAATGAATCAGCATTTTTAAATAAATTTGTTGAACAAATGATTCAGTCACCCACTCAAAGACTTGATTGTTTCACTACTGGATGAATCATCATTTTTAAACAAATCATTTGAGCAAATGATTCAGTCACCCACTCATAAAGACTTAATTGTTTAATTAATGGATTAATATGCATTTTTAAACAAATCTTATGAACGAATGATTCAGTGACCCACTCATAAAGACTTGATTTTCATTGCTGAATGAATCAGCATTTTTAAACAAATCTTTTGAACAAATGATTCAGTGACCCACTTTTGATGGATTCATTACTGGGTGAATCAGCATTTTTAGACAAATCTTTTGAACGAATTATTCAGTGACCCACTCATAAAGACTTGATTGTTTCACAACTGGATGAATCCGAATTTTTAACCAAATCTCTTCAATGAATGATTCCACCACTCCCTCATAAAAACTTCACATTTCTGGGTGAATCATACGCTTCCATCTGTAGTTCTGCTAAAAAAATGTTTTGCGCACTTGTGTGTGTGTCATCTTCATTTTTATGCTGCATGCAAATGTACGAGTTCGTAATAGAAGCTGCATCTTTCTTCTGATTGCATCATATAATATCTTGATATTTGTTTCAGGGCTGTTTTGGTCTCATTTTGTGTGTGTGTGTTTTGCAGGTGCTGGGTCTCTCTCAGGGGAGTGTGAGCGACATGCTCTCTCGACCAAAACACTGGAGCAAACTCACACAGAAGGGAAGAGAGCCGTTTATACGCATGCAGTTATGGCTGAACGGAGAGCTGGGACAGGCGCTGATGCCAATGCCTGGACAGACACAAGGTAATACCGTTTACAGTCATACACGTTTTACAAAGCGTCAACACAAAACAATAGAGCCACAGCATCTATGAACAAAAAGTTGGAAAACTCCAAATTTTAAATCGTAAGATAATCAAAATATTATGTTATGTTATTAAAGTAAATTAGTCTTTATCTTGAAAAAAGGACGTCTATTTTGAATCTTGTAATTAGCAGTGATTTCAACATTTATTAAAATATTATGAATACAAAGGGCTTTAAAATTATTTTTGGATGAAGGTAAATAACTAGTGTTTAGGTTTTTGTGTTAAATAATGTTTTTGTTAATAAAAAGTCTAAAAATTTTTGGAATGTTGTGAACTATTTTTATTTAAAAACTGTCGTGTCAGCTATTGTCATAGTAGTAGATAAAAAATAAAGTAGAATATTCATTCATTCATTTTCTTTTCGGCTTAGTCCCTCTATTAATCTGGGGTCGCCACAGCGGGATGAACCGCCAACTTATCCAGCATATGTTTTACGCAGCGGATGCCCTTCCAGCTGCAACCCATCACTGGGAAACATTCATACACACTCATTCACACACATACACTACGGACAATTTTAGCTTACCCAATTCACCTATAGCGCATGTCTTTGGACTTGTGGGGGAAACCGGAGCACCCGGAGGAAACCCACGCGGACACGGGGAGAACATGCAAACTCCACACAGAAATGCCAACTGACCCAGCCGAGGCTCGAACCAGCGACCTTCTTGCTGTGAGGCGAACGTGCTACCCACTGCGCCACCGCGTCGCCCTAAAGTAGAATATATAGAACATAAAAGTTTTTTAAAAAAGAGTCATTTTGTTACATTAAAATCATTTTTATTTATTTTAAATCATGTAAATGGCAGTGATTTCTCAAGAGTTAATCAATGTCAAATATTATTAAGAAAAAAAGTCTTTGACATTGTTTTGAATTAAGGTAAATAACTAGTTTATCAATGTTAAATAGTAATTTTGTAAATGTTTTTTTTTTTTTTTGAATGTTGTAAATAACAATTTTTATTTAAACATTGTCATATTTAATTTTTCTAAAAATATAGTAGATAGAAAGAAAATGAAGTAGAATAGAGTACATAAGTTGAAACTGCATTTAGGTCTTCTAAGTGTAAAAATAGTTATTTTGTTACATTAAAATCATCTTTATTTATTGTAAATCTTGTAAATAGCAGTGATATATCAACAGTAAATCAATGACTATGTTTACATGGACATCAGTAATCAAATTATTTGCCTTAATCTGAATAAGACAATAATATGATTAAGGTGTTTACATGAGTTGCTTTTTAAATGTTCCTTTCATGATCCTGTTTTACATGTTATAGCACATCTGTCCACATTTCCTCTGGAGTTTCATGTAATTTCGGGTGTTTCATTTTTAATTGGTTGACTTTAACTGCAGTTTGGCACTTTCACTTTGATTCAGGAACATTTCATGCATGCCCTCCGTGACAAACGAGATATTGGATGCGAGTATAAACTGCTGGAAGAGTGTTGTTTTAATGGAGTTTGATACTGCACGCCATATGGGAAAAAAAACCCTCCGCATTTCGCAATGCTGGTGTCTGTGGTCCTTCACTGACTCTGTAGGTGCAGAGAATAGTGTCAAACAGCCGTGTGTGTATAGACTATCCTGTCGCAAAATGTGGCGAAAGTCCTACATGACGGTAATAGTTTGATCGTGGTGTTTACATGTCTGTACTGCACTTCAATAATGCGACTGAAATCGACATACTCCACATGTCTTAATCCGATTTCTGTTTAGTTCGATTATGACCTTAATCAGATTAAATTTAATCAAAAATTGCTGTTTACATGGTAAACTCTTAATCAAGAGTATTGTCTTAATCGTATTAAAATCGGATTATTGGTGTCCATGTAAACGTACTCAATGTCAAATATTATTAATAAAAAGGCTTTTAAATGATTTTGAATTAGGGTAAATAACTAGTTTTTTAGGTCTTATCAATGTTAAATAGTATTTTTGTAAATAAAGTAGTCTGCAATGTT
>CAIGQV010018202.1:8882430-8900181 GCA_903798115.1 Danio jaintianensis
TATCAATGTTAAATAGTATTTTTGTAAATAAAGTAGTCTGCAATGTTTGGAATGTTATAATGTTTTTTTTTATTTAAACATTGTCATTTATAATGTTTCAAAAATAAATTAGTAGATAGAAAATAGAGTAGATTACATAAGCTGAAAAGTAAAGAAATAAAGTAGAATACATAAAAGTTGAAACAGCATTTAGGTCTAAGTGTAATAAATAGTTATTATGTTACATTAAAATCGTCTTTATTTTTAATCCTGTAAGTAGCAGTGATGTATCAAGAGTGAATCAAATATTATTAATAAAAAAGTATTTTTTATTTAATTTGAATTACGATAAATCATTGTGGTATTTATTCATTCATTCATTCATTTTCTTTTCGGCTTAGTCCCTTTATTAATCTGGGGTCGCCACAGCGGAATGAACCGCCAACTTATCCAGCATATGTTTTACGCAGCGGATGCCCTTCCAGCCACAACCCATCAACCCATGAAAAAATCTAGACAACAATATAGAGATAAAATGGAGAAACAGTTTGTCACTGGTGATGCTCGTAAAGCGTGGAGCAGCTTAAATAATATGATGGGCAGGGAGACTCTGAAGCAACACTGCTTACCTACAAATTCTCTTTCATTTGCAAATGTATTGAATAATTTTTACAGTAGGTTTGATAAAACTACACATGGAGACAAGTTAGACCAAGTGGTTAGTCATGCAGGAAATAATATTATTCTTACAGAAGAAGAGATAGCTGGTAGTCTTGCACGTGTTAACCCTTATAAGGCACCTGGCCCAGACGGTCTTAGAGGGCGGGCAATAGCAGGGTGCACTTACCAACTGAAAGGGGTTTTCACTAGATTATTTCAGATCTTGCTAGATATACATACGGTTCCACTTTTGTGGAAAAGAACAACAATTATTCCCATTCCTAAGAAAGGCAAGCCTGTATTACCAGATGATTTTAGACCTATTGCCCTTACCAGCATTCTATGTAAATGCATGGAAAGGGTTGTATTAGGGCATTTGCCTAACTTCCATGGGTCAGACCAATTGCAGTTTGCCTATAAAGCACAGAGAGGTACCGAAGACGCTATTTTAACCTTGCTCCATATGATCAGCAAGCACATTCAGCACCCTGGTGCTTTTGCCAGAATTTTATTTATTGATTTCAGTTCAGCTTTTAATACTGTTAAAGTTGACATTTTATTGGATCGATTATTAAAGCTTAATATTAATGAGTGTTATGGATAAAGGATTTTTTATCTGATCGTCCTCAAAGAGTGTCTGTACACGGTTCAATATCTGAAGAGGTTGTTTTGAACACTGGAGTACCCCAAGGCTGTGTGATATCACCTGCATTGTTTTCAATGTATATAAGTGAAATGCAGATTTCTGAAAGCAATATTACCCTACTTAAGTATGCTGATGACATGGCTGTGGTTGGACTTATGGTCAAAGGAAAGGAGGAGTTAGAGAGGGCCTACTTTGAGCACATAGAACATCTGGTGACATGGTGTGAGGAGAGTGCTTTGTCACTAAATGCTTCGAAAACTAAGGAACTAATTATTAGTAGGGAAGGGCAGCCTATATGTCATCCAGTTATTATTGAGGGTCAACATGTTGAGATTGTAAACAGTTTTAAATACTTAGGGATTATTTTAGATAGTAGTTTAAATTTTGGTGAACACACAGATTATATTTATAAGAAGGCAACACAGAGACTCTTTCTTTTAAGGAAATTAAATAGTTTTAATGTTAGTAAGGGTATTCTGAGGAAGGTTTATACCAGTCTGGTTGAAAGTATTATCTCCTATAATATTTCTTGCTGGTACGGAAATCTTGGAGCTAGAAGCAAGTATAAACTTGCAAAGATTGTTAACACAGCTAGTAAGATCATAATGGATCCTCAGAAGCAGCTTATGGAACTGTATGTAAACCAGACTAGACGGAAAGCTTCACAGATAGTTCAGGACCCCACTTATCCTCTTTACTGTGAATTTGAAAAGCTTCCTTCTGGTAGACGATACAGAGTACCCATAGCAAAAACAAATATTTTTAAGAAATCTTTTATACCGTCTGCTATTACCATATTGAATAAATGACCACAAAGTAGTTTGTATGTTATTCTGTGGTTTTATAGCCAGGGCTGTGTGTTGGTAATCTGTGGTGTATAAAGCTTTGTGTTTGTGTTTCTGTGTTTTGTATTTGTGATGTTTGGGAGGCCAAAAAAGAATTTCCACACGTGTGGACAATAAAGATTCAATCAATCAATCATCTCTGGGAAACATCCATACACACCCATTCACACTCATACACTACTGACAATTTAGCTTACCCAATTTTACCTATACCGCATGTCTTTGGACTTGTGGGGGAAACCGGAGCACCCGGAGGAAACCCACGCCAACACGGGGAGAACATGCAAACTCCTTGTGGTATTTAGGTCTTGTGAATTTTAAATAAATAGTTTTTTTTTTTTTAGTAAAGTAGTCTGAAGTTTTTTTGAATGTTGTATATAATATTATTTGGGAAAGCTAGGTTGCTGCCGGAGGTGGTGTTAGTGAGACCAGCAGGGGGTGCTCAACCTGCGGTCTGTGTGGGTCCTAACGCCCCAGTATATTGATGGGGACTCTATATTGCTCAGTGAACGCCATCTTTCGGATGAGACGTTAAACCGAGGTCCCGACTCTATGTGGTCGTAAAAAAAAAATCCCAGAGTAGGGGTTTAACCCTGGCATCCTGGCCAAATTTGCCCACTGGCCTCTGTCCATCATGACCTCCTAACCATCCCTATGTCATAATTGGCTTCATCACTCTGTCTTCTCTCCACCAATCAGCTGGTGTGGTGTGCGGTCTGGCGCAATATGGCTGCTGTCACGTCATCCAGGTGGAGATTCCCCCCCAAAAAAGTGTGTAAAGTGCTTTGAGTGTCCAGAAAAGCGCTATATAAATGTAAGGAATTATGAATTATTATTATTATTTATTTAAACATTGTCGTATTTAATTATTCTAAAAATAAAGTAGCCTTTGACAGTAGTGTTGTGATTTACAGTGAGTAAAATAGCTCAAACTGAATTTGTCCTTAGATTAAACTTCAGAAAAACATCAGCACAAATCATTTCATGCTCTGCTAGAATCAAAACCCCCGGAAGTGCTTGCTGTGTGACATCAGTGTAGTTTTATCTGAACAATGAAAAGTGCGTAGTGACTCAAGATGGATGTGAAAGAGCATCACGTTCTGTTGTGGCTTTGGTTTCTTGGTTTCACTCTTCATGTTTTGAGTTGGCGTCAAAGCCACCATTCATTCAGCTATTCTTATCATTTGGCATGGGCGTTCGAGACTGCAAAACTCTCCTTCATATCTCGTTTTCACCAATCACATCCGCTTCTGCTCACCAAAATTACATTACTCTCAAATATCTACCACTCAGTGCATTGCAGGAAGAAAAAGAAGCAGCCTGGTGCCTCATATTCGATCTAATCAGTTCTGCATTAAAGAAAAGCATGTTTTTGTTTATGAGTGTCTTGTTTCATTCTTAAGGCAGGACAATAAAGGTGAAAAGAGTAAAAAAAATAATAAAAAATATATATATATATATATATATATATATATATATATATTTACCATATTCCCCCAGTTGATTACATTACAAACAAAACACAAACATTTTAATGTAAGCAAGTGTTAATGTAAGTAAAATGTTATGTTTAAATATGCAAGTGAGGTGTTCTTTTATTAAATATGCACCAATTTGGATATATTTCTAGCACAAAATCTGAACATTGGATGAAGTCACATAAAAGTTTTCTACAATTATGAAGTTATGAAAAAAAGGTTCCCAAATACACAATAACCTTTTACTCCCGTTATAATTAATAATAATATGTGTGATATAGACCATTTCAATGCGGTCATGTCATTGGCCCATGAACATTTCCTGCTTGTTATCAAATTATTTCATAACTCTAACAAGAGGCAATTCAATCATAACTTAAACAGCTATCATGACATTATTTCTCAATATGTGGCTCTTTTTGGATTCTCGGAAGTGATAGAAATTTAAAATGTAAAACAGAAAATACGTTGGGACCATTGTTTTTGTTTACATCCCTCAAAATGGTCTATATGTGTGTGTGTGTGTGTTATTATTATTATTATTATATTTAAATATTATTCATTTAAATATTGTAATATTTTAGTTATTTATTTATTTAAATATTATATTATTCATTTATTTATTTGTTTCTATATTTTTTTACACAGCGGGTCAATGGTTTTTACTGGGGGGATTTGACAATCTCTTTTATCACTTCATAATTCCAGAAATAAAATTCATGATTTTATGTAAAATAAAATGTTGTATATATTTAAGCATATTATATATGCAAAAATCCCTCTGTTAAAACCTTCAGATTAAAGACATAAATAAAACTGTAAAGTCTGGTGTATGTAAGTGCTGCTGAAATGGATATTTATGGTTCAGTGCAGGAGAAAAAAAACACATTTTTAGGAATTAACCTTTAAAAATATTTACTGTAATTGAAATACACAGACACAAATTATTTCTTTCTTCTTTCAAAAGAAGCACTTATTATGTGTATTTTGGTTATTACTTTACATTAGACCAAAAAAAAAGGTGTTAAACATTAAATGTGTGATTTTGGCTATAACATTTGATTAATGCAGGCCACTGTGAGATGCAGAAAAAACATTTCTTGAAAATGCGAACGGCTGCATTCCTTTGACTGATACTAGTTTTAGCCTGGCTTGAATAAACAACTGAGGGCAAAGCAAATCTCAGTGTAATTCTTCAGTAGTTCAGCCAGCTGTACCTCGCGTGGCCTTACGGTGGGAGAATTTAAATTACTCATGACTAAATGGATGCAGGATCATACTGTTGACCCAGTTTTACTGTGGA
This sequence comes from Danio jaintianensis, assembly GCA_903798115.1. Classification (NCBI taxonomy): domain Eukaryota; kingdom Metazoa; phylum Chordata; class Actinopteri; order Cypriniformes; family Danionidae; genus Danio; species Danio jaintianensis. The sequence goes on from CAIGQV010018202.1 coordinate 8,887,342, forward strand.
ATCATTATGCTAGAATAACGGCGTTCTGTTGATCGATCTCAGATGTTTATTAAAGCGCTACGTAATTGTTAGCACTCATACATAGCAATAGGGATTTGAACAAGCCCCAAAACCAAAAGGTCACCCTTTGGTGTGTTATTTATGCCTTAAGGGTAAATTCAGAATCACACTTCTTTTTTTATTATTCCATGATTCTTATTAGATGACTAAACCAAATAACATTATGATAGTAACAAATTATTCTAGGTCCTGACAGTTGATTCATAAAGACGCCCGTAATGAATTCACTTGTTTCATTACAGGATGAATCTACATTTTTGAATGAATCTCTTGAACAATTGATTCAATGATTCCCTTCTAAAGACTTGTTTCATTGTTGACTGTGAATCTGACTGATTCAATAAAAACTTCAGTTGCTTTGTAACTGAATGAATCAGCATTTTTAAATGAATCTCTTGAACAAGTGATTCAGTGACTCCCTCCTAAAGACTTGTTTCATTTTTGACTGTGAATCTGACTGATTCAATACAAACTTCAATTGCTTTGTAACTGAATGAATCAGCATTTTTGAATGAATCTCTTGAACAAGTGATTCAGTGACTCCCTCGTGAAGACTTTTATTACTGGATGAATCAGCTGTTTTGAACAAATAACTTAAACGAATGATTAAATCACTCATCACAGATTTGTTTTCCTACTGGATAAATCAGATTTATTGAATAAATCTCTTGAACTAGTCATTCATTGACTCCCAAATGAAGACTTAATGTTTCTTTACTGGATGAATCAGCTTTTTTGAACTAATCTTTCAAATGAAGGATTAAATCACTCAATCACAAAGGCTTGTTTCTTTACCGGATGAATCAGCTTTATTGAACGAATCTATCAAACAATTGATTCTATGACTCACTCATAGACTCATTTCATTGTTGTGTAAATCTGACTGATTCAATAAAAACTTCAGTTGCTTTGTAACTGAATGAATCAGCATTTTTGAATGAATCTCTTGAAAAAGTGATTCAATGACTCCCTTGTGAAGACTTGTTTCGTTACTGGATGAAACATGATTTTTTGAACAAATAACTTGAAAGAATCACTAAATCACAAAGATTTATTTCACTACTATATAAATTAGCTTTATCAAACGAATCTCTCGACCAAATGATTGAATGACTCCCTCATGAAGTCGGGACTGGATGACTCACACTGAATAAATCACTCAATCACAAAGGCTTGTTTCATTACTGGATAAATCAGCTTTAATGAGCAATCCCTCGAACAAACGATTCAATGACCCCCTCGTAACATTTTCCTTTGCTTAATTGCTGAATAATCAGTGTTTTTAAATTACTCTGTTAAATAAATTATTCAATGACCAATACATTTTTTTACATTTTCTTGTTGCCTCCTATTGGCGTAACTATGTAATTTATACAGTACTTTAAACAGGGTGAATTAATACATTTTTATCACTACTGTAGGCTTCAGTAATTATATCTGAACTATACACCGTTATATTAGCATTTCAGTGATAATTTGACTTTTTCTCACTCAAATGCAACAATACTGTGTATTTGAAAAGAGTAAAAGTTGAAGCTTTTTCATAACTGAACATGTCTCCCCAGAGAATTATTTAAATCTTTTATTAATATTTTACTATATACCCATGCAGCTTTACCTCAAGCTGTGTCTTCCTAATGCGTGTAAAAATCAACTTATTATTTTGCAGTTCAAGGCCCTTTTTAAACCCAGTTATGCTGTTTATTAGCCGTCATCAATTTCTATATTTCCATTGACCTGGATTTGAGAGAGAGGCACCGGGGGAGGAGGGGCGGTTGGTTAAATCGGTGCGGTGTGCATGGAAATGGGGGTTTGTCTCACAGGGGCATCCAGAAAAGGCCCCCTGGGCTCTTTCAAGGGCCTCCTTGAGCTGTTGTAATCAATTAGCCCATCAGCGTTGGGATATATGATAATTAGCCGCCTCTCCTCCTCTGTGACTGGCTGCATGCTCCAGTGGCTGATTAATATGCAAATAATCAGCCGATGGAATGATAAATGGGAGTCAAGCTGTGCGAGTGAGTGCGAGGCCGATTATGATGAATAGCACTTGCTCGCTGTCCTACTTAAAGAAGCCTTTCTCTCTCGTTTTTTTACCACAAATTAAGCCAAGTAATATATACATTATAGCGATGAGTTCAGCTAGAGGTGGAGGGAAAAAAAGAATAGGAGATGATCAACTTTGGAGGTGAGGCTGTTAGCTTAAACTGAAATGTAAATGTCAGACCTAATCTCCCCCCACCTCCCCACCTGTTTAATCCAAAGTAGAGAAATCAAGATCTTTGATGGCTTTTAACTGCACGGAGAGAGAGATGGATGAGGTTATTGAAAGCTTGGAAATGTCGTATTGTAGTTTTGTTTTGTAGAATTTTTTTTTATATCACAGTTAAGTTTTATGTTGCTGTTCAAAAGTTATAAAAGTGTTCTTAAGGTTAATGTTAATGATTATGAAATGCATCCTTATCAAATAAAAGTAATTTATTTTATAAAAAAAAACTGATCATATTACAACTGATTATATTACATTATATTTATAGAATATAATCAATCTATGATATAAATGTATATAATTTGTAAGATTTTTATAATATATTATGTTATATTATATTGTTAAATATTATATTATATTAATAAATATTATATTATTAAATGTTATATTATATTTGAAGTTAATTTTAGGTAAAATATTAGAGATTAAAAAGAAAAACTGATTATATTGCATTATATTTATATAATATAATAAATCTATAATATAAATATATATAATTTGTTCTGTAATTTTTTCCATTTATTTAAAATGAAAAACTGACCCTGATTATATAATATTATATTATATTATTAAATGTTATATTATTAAATGTTATATTACATTATATTTGCTTTTACTTTTGTGTAAAATATTAGAAACTTTATTTGCAACAAACTTAATCATGTTTGTGTTTTATAACTTTTTATTTATTTTATTTTTTCACAGCCCTTGTAACATTGGCATGTGTGTACTGTACATGTTTACGGTGTAGTGCCAGTGTGGCTGGTTGGGGTGAAAGTGTGTTTAAATGAACTGGCCAGGCTTGACCGATTTGCCAGATAATCTGAACAGCAGGCACCATAATGGCCTGAGCTTTAGAGGACTGTAATGGGTTTCTTTCTTCCAGCTGCCCTGTTCTGTGCCTCACAGCTTTCAGCACACAGCACTTAGCACTGAGCTAATGCACCTCAGCGAAAGAAAAAAAACAAAAAAACGAATGGTGACAGGGCACAGAACTAGTCCCAATATGAATTTAACACAGGATACTTTTTATTAATCAGACGTGATTTTGGTCAAGCAATTGATACACGCTGATTTGAAAAGAGGATGAAAATTACCCATAAATGAAATGTCATCCTTTACTCGCCTTCATGTCATTCTAAACTCAAATATTCCTTTTCAATTATTAAGCTGTAAACATTTTTAGTTCAAAAAAGTAATTATGTATATACACAAATTGAAGATATATTTGTCACATAAAAAAATCTGAACATTTCAAATACTCTAAGTACTGACTTCAAAGTCTCTAGTACTGGAGTAAGTCCAGATTACTCAAAACAATTGAGCAATTGTTTTTTTTTCCACATGCAAGTTTTAAATACACCCACTAAAACATAAGTTTAATAAGTGTAAAGTCTAAATTGCGTAAATTTGATGTTGTTCTCCGTTATTAGTCAGATTATTCAATATTTTCAGCCTGTCCTCAACCAAACCACAGGCTGTACTCTTTGTCACAGTGCTAACTAGGGCTGCATGATATTGGAAAGTTCTAACATTGTGATATATTGTTTTGCCGCGATATATATTGCGATATGAATATAATTTCACCAGATAACTTGAATAGCTCTATTTGGAAAGGTTTCATTCATTTAGATAGACTGGGATGATCAAGTCTTTTTCTATGCAGTGCATCTGCATAAAATATAATAAATTACAAGCAAAAATAAATAAATAAACAGTGCTTTATGGTTTTCTGGGGATTGTAACACTATTCAAGTACATTCAAATTATTAAAAAGATAAAAATGTTTATCTTTAATAAATAATTTAATCCTGCGATGTGAGTGTTGCAGATACACACATTGCGATATCGATGCTCAAACGATATATTGTTCAGCCCTAGTGCTAACCCTACAAAATAACATCTGTAAATCCCAACATATCACAACATTACAGGCTAATTTGTGTTCATCTAGTTGCAGGGGTGTCCTGCATAGTTTAGCTCCAACTTGCTTCAACACACCTGCCTGGAAGTTTCTAATATACCTAGAAAGAGCTTGATTAGCTGGTTTAGGTGTGTTTAATTTGGGTTGGAACTAAAATATGTAGCACACCGGCCCTCCAGGACCGAGTTTGGACACCCTTGATCTAGTGCAAAAGCACACAATAACACTTAATTTCAACATTTATTTTGTTGTATAGTCTGACACAAAACATACTGGGATCTAGAAATTTGCTTCTTACTCAGTTTAAAGAGATAGTTCACCCAGAAATAAAAATTACCTCATAATTCCTCTCCCTCGTGATTTTAAACCTTTATTAGTTTCTTCTGTTGAACACAAAAGAAGATATTTTGAAGAATGCTGTTTGCTGGCACTCATCGACATCCATAGTTGGAAAAAAAATAAGTCGATGGGTGCAAAAATATGTTCTTTTGTGTTCAACAGAAGAAAGAAACTTGAAGGTTTTGAATAAGTAAAGGGTGAGTAAATAATGACAGATTTTTCATTTTTGCGTGAACTATCCCTTTAAGTTCGCCACAGTGCAATAAAACATTTGAGTTGGCGTAACTTGTTTTTATTAAGTACAATTAAGCCACTTGTAAAATAATTTTTTATGTGTGAATGATTACCTTCAGATAAGCCATGTTACATTTAAAAGGGCAGCAACACACTAAAGGTTTTAAAAAAACAACAACATGCACACTAAAAGACTAGCCATAGATGTGGTTCCTGTTCGCTATCTGTTGTCCTCTAGCAAGTGTCCTGTATATTGCCTGTCCTTACTGACCCTCATTAGGACGACACACTCAACCAGGCTAAAACAAGCTCTCCTCCAGGGTGTGTGAGTGTGTGTGTATGCATAGGTGTGTGTGTGTGTGTGTGTTGAAGAGCGTTCCACGACCCCTCATCAGTCTCTGCAGATCCTCTCCTCTAAATGTCAACCCGTCCTTGCGATCGTCCAATCAGGGCTTAGTTAAGATTAGACCACGTTTGAGGTGAGAACGTTTCGATCGGATGTTTTCGGGCCTTTTTGTAGGCTCAGTCCCATCATGCATCAAAATTAGAGCCGGACAGATGTACTGTAGGCTTTCTCATTTGCACCGCTTATTTAGGCTCTCCAATCCAAATGTATATTACTATCATGGCTGTATGTTAATTATCAATGCAATACCTCAATTATAAAAATAAAATAGACATTTCTTTTTTTTATGTAATAAAAAATAATAAGTTTTAATAGTTATTATTATTAATATTATTTAATAGTTAATAAAAAATTTAAGGTTAATAAATAATTAAATGTTGTTTAAATTATTAATTATATATTGTATCATTTAATATATTAATATATATTTAAATAATTAATTAATATATAATTAATTATATATAAATATAAATATATAAATAATATAATAAATAATATAAATATATAAAAAAAATAATATAATTAATATATAATTAAATAATAATAATGAAATGTTGTTTAAATTATTAATTATATATTATATAATTTTTGATATATAATTTAATTTATATATACAATTTTAATTTATATAAATATATTTAATTCCAAATACAAATATCTATATACTGGTACAATTAATATGAATAATATTTAAATAATTTGCATTTTATTACAAAATAAAATACTAGTTATAATATGTCAAATGTTAGCTTGATGTTCAAATATAAACAAGTACTTTCATATATGTGAATGTCAAAATTGAATATGCATTTGTCCGCCACAAAATAATTATGATCAACTCATTTAGGGTAGCAGAATTGCAAATTACACACTATTCTATAAAAATATTATGAATGAAATTTGTGTTCTATCACAGAGATAAGCATTTGAGGACCATTTAAATGTAATCTTTTAGAATATTTAAAACGTTTTGACCTCAAACTTTTCACATTTGCTACTGTAAGATTTTTGATTGTCTGTTAAAGTAGTCTCTTATGCTCACTGCATTTATTTGTTCCGAAATACAGTAAAAGATACAGTAAAATCTATTAAAATGTTTTTACTACATTTTATTGAATCTTATTTCTGTTTTAATCCTTCAGAAAGCCTTATAAAAAGATGATTTGCTGCTCGAAACAAAGCTTTTTTAAAAATTATTATGATAAATGTTTAAAGATCCTGCTTATCACACGTTTTCTTGTAGTTAATGCCTAAATATAAATGTGCATGCAGAACATATCGATTGGATGTTTTATGCCTGTTTTGATTATAAACCCGTTTGTAGACTCAATCCCCATCATGCATCAAAATTAGGGCCGGACAGATGTAGGCTTTCACGTTTTCTGCTTCTCTCTCTCTCTTTCTGTATATATATGTGTGTGTGTGTTTTTGTCCACCAGCTGTGTGTCCAGATGTGTCCACCCCTCCTGTCCTCTTTATCACACGCAGACGCACTGGTTACTTGCTGCATGTCACAGGAACATCCCGTCATTTCTGCTCGTGTCCCTAAAACACCTCACACACACACATCCGCACAGAGACACACACACAGAGAGAGCGCGCCGCCAGTCAAACTGTCAGCAGGCAGTGCGTGGTCTTGCTGCAGATCTGATATGACTGGCTGTTCTCCGCCTGGAGCTCCTGCTCTCTGCTCGCTGTGTCCTGCAGCTCGGCAGGCGGTTAATCCAAAGTGACGCTCCGTCCCGATGCTCACTTCACCACCAGCACCGCACTCACTGCCACAGCCAGCCAATCACAGACTGCAGAGCATGGGGAATAACAGAGAGGAGAGTGTTAGAGAGAGACTTGCTGCTCACTGTCTGTATATTAATAGAGTAATTCAGGCAAAATTTAAAAAACACGTCGCTAATTATTTAGTCATCATGCGGTTTTAGACATGTATAACTTTGTGTTTGTTGTTAACCATGTTGTTTTATGATTGAGATATATATATTTGTAATTATTAATGCAAGTACAGATTATAAATGAAATATAAAGTATAAAACTATATTACAAATGAATAAATTAATAAATGAATTGAATATTAAATATGTTAAAAAAACTCAATAGATAGATAGGCTGTAATTTATTAAATAAAATATATAGTTTTTATTTATTAAAAAGTACAAATTATCTTTAACAAATACATATTTAAATGTAATAATAAGAATTAAAAAACGTTTTTGCACACTCTGAAATACTTTTCATGGCTGTGTTTTATGTAATTGCACAGTTAGAGTAAAAATCTAATTATTAATGGCAAAAATTATGTAATTTAATAATAAAATTATTTAATAAATTGTGATTAATTAGTGATCAAATAATTTGTATTTATGATTAAACAATCCGTTGTAATTGCACAGAGTAGAAAATGCAATTAATTATGACAAAAATGATGTAATTTACTAGTAAAATTATTATTATTAAATTTAATAAATTGTGGTTAACTAGTGATAAATAATTTTTATTTATGACAAAATAATCCCTTGTAATTGCATAATTCGAGTAAAAATAAAAATGTTAATGACAAAAATGATGTATTTTAAAAAATACAATTGCAAATTATTAAATTTATTTAATAAATTGTGGTTAATTAGTGATCAAATCATTTTTATTTATGATTAAATAATCCCTTGTAATTGCACAATTAAAGTAAAAATAAAATTAATAACGACAAAAATTAGGTGATTTAAAAATAGAATTATTATTATTACATTTATTTAATTGTGGTTAATTAGTGATAAAACAATGTTTATTTATGATTAAATTATCCATTGTAATTGCACAATTAGAGTAAAAATACAATTAATAATGACAAAAAAGATGTAATTTGATAATAAAATTATTTTTATTACATTTATTTAATAAATTGTGATTAATTAGTGATAAAATATTTTTTATTTATGATAAAACAATCCCTTGTAATTGCACAATTAGAGTAAAAATAAAATAATGACAAAAATGATGTCATTTAAAAATACAATTAAATAAATTGTGGTTGATCACTAATAAATACATTTGTATTTACGATTGAACATACCCTTTAAACCCTAAAACAGCTCTGTATGCATGAACCACATTGCTTTCTCGGAGCAGCGAACCCATCGCTCTCTCTCCTCTTCGTTAATTTATTTGTCTCATTATGCTCGAACAGAAGCTGTGACTTGGCGTGACACGATGCATCTGTCACTGTCCATAACTTCCTGTTGCTGAGCAGGAAGACCTCGGTTTGGGGTTACGCTTTCATTGGCTTCACCCTCTCCATATTTAGACAGATCTTGATGCGGGCCTTCTGTCGATAAGTAATGCCCGGCTCACCGGCCACGCAACGTCTTAACGTCTCCCTTTCCACAGAAATCACCCCCAAAACCTCGGCCAGCTGCAGTCCCGCCCCAGAATCCCCCCTGAGCTCGGCTGAGGAGTCTGTGAAGAGCCAGCAGGAGGAGCAGATGTGCCGATCCTCCGTCCAGGAGCCCAGCGAAGCCTCCGAGTCTCAGCCCGGGACGCCACTGCCGCTGCCTCTGCCGGGGCAGGCCGGTCTCAGCATTCAGGAGATGGTGGCCATGTCAGCCGAGCTGGACACGTACGCCATCACGAAAAAAGTCAAAGAAGTGCTCACAGATAACAACCTGGGTGAGTGTGTTAACAAAAACAAAAGATGATTTTTTATATTTATTTATTTATTTTTATTGCAAAGAGATATAATTCACAACTTCAGAAGTCACTTTTCCATCTTTTCCAGTTTAAATTCCCTAAGCAGGGATAATAGAGGAAACACAAATTTCTTCATGACAGTAACAAACAACATACAGTTGAAGTCAAAATTATTAGCCCTTCTGTGAATTTTTTTTCTTCTTCAAATATTTCTCAAATGATGTTTAACAGAGCAAGGATTTTTTTTCACAGTATTTCCTATAATATTTTTTTCTTCTGGAGAAAGTCTTATTTATTTTATTTCGGCGAGAATAAAAGCAGTTTTTGATTTTTTTAAAACCATTTAAAGGTTAATATTATTAGCCCCCTTAAGTTATATATTTTTTTAATGTCTACAGAAAAAACCATCAATGATTTGCCTAATTACCCTAACTTGCCTAATTAACCCAGTTAACCTCGTTAAGTCTTTAAATTGCACTTTAAGCTAAATACTAGTATCTTGAAAAATATGTAGTAAAATATTATGTACTGTCATCATGGCAAAGATAAGAGAAATCAGTTATTAGAAATGAGTTATTAAAACTATTATGTTTAGAATACATGTTAGAATGTGTAGAAGCAGAAATTAGTGAAAAAAATATACAGGGGGATAATAATTCTGACTTCAACTGTAGCCCTTTGCATTATTTTACCCTTTATTTATTTATTTATTCATTTATTTTTTCTGAAATAAAAAACATAGTACCTACATAATTACTCTGACAGAAAGAGACTTACAGATCTTACATATGCTTTGTATTTTATTTCCTGTAACAGCAACTATATACAGTAAAAGCTGTCATTCAAAAGTGTCATTCAAAAGATTACATCAAGAAAAAAAATACAATTCAAGAAAAATCTGGTTCAATGTAATCAATCCATTTACTTTAAACTAGGAAAAAGTCTTCTTTCGGTGTTCCTAATGAAAACGTTTTTCCATCACACACTGTAAAAAAAAAATCCGTAAAGTAACAGTTTTCCGTATTTTGTGATTCATGTTTTTATTTTTTTTTTATTTTTTTGCTCATTTATTTCTGCTTTTGAATTGCACCTTGATCTTTCTTCCAACGATTTTTAAGCTTGAAAGGTTTGAAAAGGGGACTTTTGTTAACATTTTTAGTAGTTTGAAGATATATATTGTCTGGGTTGGTGTTGTATATATTTTATATATTGTGTTTTGTGTATCGCTACCAAAACCTCGTATTAAACTGCCAGTACATTTTCTGTTATTTCACAGACTTGTTTTTCTATACATTATTTCTTATACATTATATTACTTCAAACTACTAAAATGTCAATAAAAGTCACTTTGTTAAACTATAGAGTTGAATATTCAGCATTAAAAGTCGACAGCAGAGATCAAAGTCCATAATGCAATTCACAACCGTAAATAAACGGAAAACACCTGTGAATCACAAAATACAGAATCTAATATAATTATAATTAAAATACAAAAATAATAAAAATCACTTATGACAAGGAAAAAGAAGAACATTTCAATAATAAAAAAGCTAATTCCTGTTTAGAACTATTAATAACAACTAGAATAGCCAATCAAGTAAAATCAAAAACATAAAATCCTAAATGCATTTGTCTACAGAAAAACTCACAAGCCGTAATATTCTTCAATTAGTGCATAAATAGTTTTGTATAACATGTCTTTATTTAAGTTTTTTCAAAGTTTTACAATAAATCAAACCCCAATACCGAAAACTTACACCAGACAGGTTTAGGGAAAGAATAAAAATTTTATAATAATCATTTAAAATAATAATAATAATAAAAATAAAAAAGAAATCTAATCAAACACCAATTCACATTCCACAACTTCAGACTTCCAAAGCTTCTTCAATATCTCCATTTTTCACAAAGTTCAAAAACACCTCTAATACAGCCTCCTGCAATACAACGCCTTGCATGTCATTCATTTATTCATTTTCTTTTGAACCGCGGAATGAACTGCCAACTTATCCAGCATATGTTTTACGCAGTGGATGCCCTTCCCTCTGCAACCCATCACTGGGAAACACCCATACACTCTCATTCACACACACATTCACACGGCCAATTTAGCTTACCCGATTCACCTATAGCGCATGTCTTTGGACTGTGGGGGAAACCGGAGCACCCGGAGGAAACCCACACGAACACGGGGAGAACACAGAAATGCCAACTGACCTAGCCGAGGCTCGAACCATTGACCTTCTTGCTGTGAGGCGACAGCGCTACCCACCGCGCCCCCCCGCCTTGCTTGTATTAAACCTAAATCAATCAATTTTCTTTCTGTAGTAGACAAAGCACAGCTGTCTTCATACATATTCAATATACATTATCCAGGAGGACATAAAGGAATTAGAATGGAAATAAATGAAGAAATATATTAAGTCAGCTCTACCCAAAATGTTTGTACCTCCTCACACTCCCACACACAATGGAAAAATGTATCTTGTATCTTGTTGCGTTTAAAACAAAGATCAGGGATGCATAAATAGTTTTAAATTGAGTTTGTTCAAATCAGTCAAAAACCCTTTCCCAAGTGCTCCGAATACTTAATTAGCAATTTCAGAAAAGGTGATTGATTCAAATGTAAGGGAACTGATTGGCTGTTGTGCTCATTATTAGATACAGTACATCATGGGTTTTGTCCTGGAGAGACGGTTCATGTAATAATGTGTGTCTCCACATGGAAGGACAGGTGGAGGACGGACTGGCCCTGCTTTAGCTCTTAATGACCTCTTTCCTCGTCCCGGCCGTAATTAATGAGAGGTTGATGGAGAATGTCACACTGGAAAAAGCCGTTTTCTCCTTCACCGTTTATTTTGACTCGCACCCACCGCCGCCGTCCCCATGTTCAAAACACAATCAGCCTGTTTACACCTGGTATAAAAGATTTGTTGTGTTCAATCAGATCATTCATTTGTTCATTCATTCATTCATTTTCCTTCGGCTTAGTCCCTTATTTATCAGGCGTCGCCACAGCAGAATGAACCACCAACTATTCCTGCATATGTTTTACGCAGCGGATGCCCTTCCAACCGCAACCCAGTACTGGGAAACTCCCATACACTCTCACATTCACACACACATGCACTATGGCCAATTTTGTACCCAATTCACTTTTAGCACATGTGTTTGGACTGTGGGGGAAACTGGAGCACGCGGACGAAACCCACGCCAACACGGGGAGAACATGCAAACTCCACACAGAAATGCCAACTGACCCAGCTGGGACTCGAACCAGCGACCTTCTTGTTGTGAGGCGACAGTGCTAATCACTGAGCCACAGTGCTTGTCCCTTGATCAAATCATGTTGTAAAAATTTTCTGGTCAGAATAAATCGCTTTGGAGAGACTTTTTTGATCAGGCAACAATATCGAACTTTGTTTTAGTGTGAATTTACACTCTTAGCTGTTCACAGTATTTCAGATATGCTTCATTGAAATTTAGGACGAGGTATTTTTTACCGTATTTGAGCTCCTGAAGGTTAATCAATAGCTGTCATGTATTTGTAGCTCCTGAACAGGTTCATTCCACGTCTTTGTGTTCTTCAAGCTTTTAAATAGTTTACAGACTGCAATTGTCAGCACACTGTCAGATGAGAATAGTGGGTAACAATAGTTGAACAGCATTTCTTATGAATGGGCATAATTCTGTATATTATATTGATTCAAGCTTAGTGAAAATACTTAGAGTAAATGCAGAGACACATTGCTGTTCAGAGCCGGTGTTTAGATGTAGATGTTTAGATTTAGTTATGTATGTGCTAATTTGCATAAATTTCCTTGCACAAAAATCTGAACATTGGATAAAGTTAGGTAAAAAAAAAAAATTGTATCTATCTATCTATCTATCTATCTATCTATCTATCTATCTATCTAT
>CAIGQV010018202.1:8903175-8917485 GCA_903798115.1 Danio jaintianensis
TTTTTTTCTTCTATCCAAGTAAACGCTTACAGGTTTTCAGCTTTCTTTTTTCCCAACATTCTCCAGTATATCTTCCTTTGTTTAACTGAAGAAAAAAAACAATTCAGACAAATTTGGAACAAGTGAAGGATGAATAAATGATGACAGAATTTACATTTTGGGGTGAACTAAAGAGAAACTTGAGGTTTCTCTTTAGTTCACACAAAGTTCACACAAAAATCCCAACAATAGTGAATGTTTATTCAGAACACGAGTCACTTTAAATTCATGTGATAAACCTGTAGCCATTGACTTCCATAGTATGATTTTTTCTTCTATCGAAGTCAATGCTTACAGGTTTTCAGCTTTCTTTTTCCCCAACATTCTTCAATATATCTTCTTTTATGCTCAACAGAAGAAAAAAACTCATCAAAAAGAAATTTAGAAAAAGTGAAGGATGAATAAATGATGACAGAATGTTCATTTTTGGGTGAACTATCCCTTTTATGAGAAACCACAAATACTGTGTTTTTATTGAGAACATCAGTCACTCTCTCGCATGTCCGTATTCACACACGGCACCTGCTATAATCGCCGCCAACTGCTTGTTTGTGTTCATCCAGCATTGATCCCAGGAGTCTCCCAAAACAATCACAGTGCTACCTCTCGTCAGCTCGCCTCTCTTTAATACGAAGAGATGCATCGCGAGATGCAGGAGACGAGCCGGTCAGGCGGAGGGAGGCCTGATGGGCTATTTGATTGCTCTTTTTTTGCCTTCTTTCCCTCCTCCTCCTCTTTAATAGCCCAGATGTGTCCTCTGGCTGCCGAATAGGCCGCACATGCTCACTGAAGCCGCTGTCTGGATTGATGAGGCTGGGAGATGTCAGTTCGGTGATCGCCTCTGACAGGCTGACGGCTCTGTGGGGCTGCTTTACTTAAAGTCCACTGCACCCAGCGCCAAGTGAACATTCCTGGAGTCATTAGGCCTGTTTAACACTCCTCTCGGGCTAAAAGTGACATTACTGGTGCTCCCTGGGTGACGATGACGATGATGCTTTGGTTGTGAGTCAGGATTCGGAGAGGGCGAAACCTCCTCATTAGACTGAAACTGGCTCCACCATTTACCCCTAAAGCTCATGTTGCGCTTGCCAGAGATGGAGAGCAACAGTCGTGTTCTTTCTCTGAGTTTTTTCTCTCTTTTTTTTTTGTCTGTCTGTCTCTCTACCTCAGAAAAAAAAGAGAAAGAGCCCGAATTTGACCTCAACGCTGGCTGGAGGCGCAAAGCAAATTAGCCTTGCTTGGCCCTCGTTCTGAGAGTTTTGGCCACCAGCGGAAGCTTTTATCACTGGCTTCTCTTCTGCTGATGCTGGAACGCAGCGGAAATGACGAATTTCACACATAACTGTGCGTTTTAATGGGAAAAGGGATGTTATTGTGATTGGTCTCTGTTTGAAGATGTGAAAAGATATTATAGTGATTGATCGATTCTGGTGGTGGTGTTGGTGGAAATTGTTCTTGTTCAGTTGTAAATTAACAGGGGATATTTTGAGAACATTCCGCTTGCCTAGTTTACTATTCATTTGTTCATGTGTAATGTTGGGAAATATTATTACAATTTAAAATGGCCGTTTTTTTTTATTGTAATATATTTTGAAATGTAATTTAAATGTAATCCTGTGATAGCCAAATCAAAATTTTTGCATCATTTCAGCCTTCAGCCACAAGAAATTAGAATATGCTGATTTTAGTGCTCAAGGAATTATAGTGTTGTTAAAAATAATTCTGCTGTGTAATATTTGATTATATATATATATATATATATATATATTTGTGTTAGCTATAATTTATGCATTTTAACAAGAATAATGTCATGTAGAACATTCCTGATTCTTTACTGACAATAACTCCTGTAAAAATAGAAATATATTTATATAGACCACACAGTTCTCAAAACAGTCAACTGACATGCAACAAATAAAAACATGTATTATACTATATGTACTAAACTATAAAAATTCTATTTAACTCTACTCATCAGGTACTCTTTATCATTTAGTCCTCACGAATCTCCCTTTTGTTGGATGAAATTAATTTATTTACGTTTGTTTTACAGTGCGGGTGTAATAATGGTGTAGCAAATCTCCCAACTTGACAAACTGCAGTAATAATATTTGTAATCAGAGACTGCCCCCTACTGACTAGAAAACAATACAGCAATTATGCATTCTGTTAACTGCATTAACTGAACGTGATTGTTCGGTAGGACTGTAACCACCTCAGACACTGAGTGGGACATAGTATTAAAAAAGACCTGGGCCAGTCTTGAATATTTCCCTATATCTTTGCTGTTTAGTAAATCATATTGACCATATTTCCAAGAACACCTTCGCGTATGAAAGTATTATTCTGTGATTGTATTGACAGCTGTTGTCTGTGTGTGTTTTTCAGCCTACATGAAGAGGCGCCACAGCTCCATCGGTGAGAGTCATTCGCTGGAGAGCGGCCTTTCCGCAGCGGACCTGACACAGGGTGCCAGTCCCCAACACCTGTCCCAGCAGCAGCCGCAGCAGATGCAGCCTCAACAGCAGCAGCCCCAGCTGAAGAAACCCCGCGTGGTTCTGGCTCCGGAAGAGAAGGAAGCTCTGAAGCGGGCCTACCAGCAGAAGCCTTACCCCTCCCCAAAAACCATTGAGGAGTTAGCGAGTCAGCTTAACCTCAAAACAAGCACCGTCATCAACTGGTTCCACAACTACAGGTATCAAGCTTAAGGTTAACAATCTGGTGTCAAGACACGTTTTTGTCTATCATGATATTGGAAAAATCTGACGATATTTTCTGTGATATATAATGCCACATGAATACAATTTGACCAAATGGCTTGAATAACTCTGGAAAGATTTCATTCATTTGGTTTGTTTGGGATGATTCTATAGAGGAGTGCATCTGTGTAAAGTACACTAAATAAATCGCAATTATAGATAAATGCAATAACGATACAAAGGAAATAAAGCAGTGTTTTGAGGTTTTCTGGGGAGTCTAACAGTATTCAGGTACAAAAATGTAATAATAAGATGTAAAATAACACCTGCATAGTCTTCATTGGATAAATAGAAAAAAAAAGATTTTATTGAACTATTTAAGTTACAAACAGAGACTTTGGCAAAGATTTCTTGTGCCTGAATGCTTTAAAGTCTCCTGAAATGCTTAGTCACAGGCCTTAAAAGATACATGCAAATGATACATTTTCACTCATGCATCACACTGACCAATCACGAAATAGGATGAAAGGGTCTTGACAATATCTGAGCAGGAATGCTCTCAAAAGACTCATTTTAAGTGTTAAGAGTTTCTCACTTGTCCTGAAAATTCAAAAACATTTTGATCGCCCCCTCGTGGCTGGGTGCTGTTCCATTCATAAACCCTCCCCCTTCATGTTAAGAAGTTTTTTTGTAAATAAATCTAATTACAATTCACTGTGAAATATCGACAGTATTTTCTGGCCCAAGGGCAGGAGATCCAGTCATTCACATGAGATTGACCAGTTACAAGCCACAACCATTCAATCAAGTTGCCAGTGGACATAATCAAATCCCACCCTCCATATTCTCTTGTTTGTTTCTCTTTGACTTATAAATGTCATAATTCGGAAGTAAAGTCTGTTGCAGATATATTTTGTTTGCACCAATTGACAATAGCATTCAGTGTACACCTTTTTGGTGTATTCTGATTGGCTGTCAGTGATTTTAGCGTTTATTGTTTTTATTGTTTCTAAAAAGCGTAATTGTTTCTAAACGTTTTTAGCAGTTAATTCTGCAAGTGATTGCAATGGTAACTTTCCTCTGTCATTACTGTTATCACTGTGGTTCAGTATTGTCATTGAATTAGAAGAATTATTCAAACTTATAAATATAATTTGTATGAAAGGGCCTTTAGGGTATGTATCCATTTGCCTCACGAGTCTCGCTCTTTGTCTCACAGGTCTCGTATCCGGCGAGAGCTTTTTATTGAAGAGATCCAGGCAGCAGCAGGTGAAGGTGGTGGATCTCCTTCTGCACGGCCTGGAAAATCTGGAGGCGAGGGAGAAAACAGCTGCGACGGCACAGAGTCCGACAGCACGGCAGAAGGCCGACCGAGCGGCTCAGAGGAGCGCAAGGGCCTCCTGGAGAGCCCGGGCCTCGGCCACAGAGAAGAAGATGGCGAGGGCGAGTTTCCCAGCGCCTCGGGCACCAGCCGGCCACGAGGAGGCATCATAGACAGCCTGTTCGGCATCCCCGAGTCCATATCCGTCACCAATGCAGCCACGACCCCCTGCCGAAACCCAAAGGACAGCAGTCTACGCAAGAAGAAAGCAGCCAACCTCAACAACATCATCCACCGGCTGGAGAAAGCAGCGAACCGCGACGAGCCTCACGAATGGGAGTTCTGAGCCTCCGTCGCCATCTTGACGTTTTATTCTCACTTTGTCCCTCACTGAGCTAACCCGGCCAAGCCTGGTGCACACACACCACCGGTTAACCCAAGGGTTTTCCATTTGCTGTTTAGAAGTGGGCTTTCAGAGACAAGAACAAGAAAAGGAAACGAGTTTTTAGTCTGTTTATTTTGTGAAGCACTTAACAGCCCTGCTGGCCACAGGACTGTGACACACCATTGGCTAATGGTGAAGACACAAAACTGAAAAGCACAGGAGAGGGAGCATTCCCACGAAATCTTCTCAAGACTGGCGACAGTCACAAAAAACACACTCTCACACTATATCACAGTGTCTCTATTTCTGGTAGAGACGTTCTCACCAACTAGCTGAATAACTGTTACAATAATTTATCAGTTCTCAAGACTCTTGGGAGTTTCCTCTTTTGTATACCGTACGCTTCGGCCGTAAGCAGAGACTAGGTTTCTAACCAAAACATTTAAAAGTAAGTGTTGGCTGAAGGAACACAGGTGCACCGTCCCACCTGCCTCTCCCTCCCTTCCCCAGAGGAGGCCATCCAATGGCTATGCAACTCTAGTACGCAATGGATTCCAGAGTAATGGAAGCCGCATTATTTTCACAGTTCGGAAGCTTCTCCGATGCGAGAAGAAAATCCTTTTTATAGCAATTAAGTTGCCACCGAGAGATTGCACAGTCAGTTGACTCTAAACAGCACTCCTTTCGATTTTACACGCCAACGGCCTAAAAGAGAAAAAAAAATCG
Source organism: Danio jaintianensis (assembly GCA_903798115.1). NCBI lineage: Eukaryota > Metazoa > Chordata > Actinopteri > Cypriniformes > Danionidae > Danio > Danio jaintianensis. The sequence goes on from CAIGQV010018202.1 coordinate 8,908,346, forward strand.
AAAATCACGCAAACAAAAAATTGTTGTTAGACTCCACGTATCACGCAAAAATTAATTTTGTTCTTGTAAGGTCGATGCAAATGGAAGACGGGAGATATTCCGTAACTCGATAGCTAAGTGTCAATTTTTCTTCTTCTTTTTATTTAGGTCTCTTGTAAGGGTAGCGCTCGTTTATTTTTTTTCCATAGCTTTAATCACCTCCGCGACTTGCGTTTTAAAGCTCGCGGAGGTCTTGTTTAATAACAAACGTCATTTTAGGCCAAAACAAAGACAGATAGTGAAGAAAAAAAGGATTTGTACAGTACTTTGAGTAAATATTCCTGACGAGATATTTTTTAAAGAGAATGAACAAGCCTGATTTTTATCCTCTTATAATAGAACCATACATCAGAGACCTCTAACCAAGTTGGGCGGTTTGGGCCCATAGAATAACCATTCTAATCCAGTATCGATGGTGTTATAAATTCTAATTCTATAGTGTGGCCGTGGGCCACTGCACTGTATGGGCTGGTCCTCAGCACCAGGGTACCGGACGCTCTCGTGCAAACTCGAAACTTCAGGTTTTTCACCAGCTTCTCCATTCATTGTTCACCCAAGCTTTTCATGGCGTCCACGAGTATGTTCACGGCACGCACCTGTCCTCCGAGACGACTGGAAAAAAAAAAAAAAACTTACGAAATGGACTTTTGTTTTCTTCATAACTGTAAATGACGGAGGACTTTTCATCCACAGTTCTTGTTTAACACACATTTAAAAAAAAAGAGGAAATATGTAGTTTGTGAATGAAAAGCTCTTTTAACGTTGGCAACCTGAGGTGAATCGCATGCGTCAGACGATGCTGCAAGGACTTGGCACCTCTGTAGAAATGTTCTTTCTCTCCTGAATCACCTTTTCGAAACCTGCTCTTTTCACCTCCAGCCCTTGTGTCATTGTATGCAGTTGATTTAGTGAACGAAAGCGCAGATTGCTGGTGCCACGCGCTCGTCTGCGTGCGAAACCTTTGAGTGTGAGGGTGTTTGTGTGCGTGTGATTGTTGACAAGAGTGATCTATATTTGTATATTACTACTACTACTCGCCACAGGCAGTGGAAGCAAACACCTCCTCACGTCCCTAAGCTATTTAGCAGTCCTGCAGCATATCACATAGTACGTTTAAGTTCTTTTTATTTACGCGCATAAACTAATGGTAGATATTTTTTTTTGTTTGTTTGTTGGTGTGGTTTGCTTATTTATAGATGCTGTCTTTTACATATTGATGTCTTATATTGTTATACGTGTTCTTTTTTTTGTAATGGAAGGGACTATAAAAGGTCAGGTTACATATTTTTAGACTAATAGACTGCCGGCAGTATTGGATTACATTTAAATGATGTACTTTTGATACATGTCTATTGATTAATTCTGAAGATTATCTTTTGTTCCATATATTTTACTCTGTTAGTGAGCTGGATGAACAGTTACTACGTTGACAAAGGAAGCAGAACTCTATGTATTGCATTAATGATTTTAATTAGTACGCATTTTAGATGTTTTAAGAGATGACCATTCAAGACGAATTGCGTTTGGCTGTGTTCACTCTACAAATGACGCTCTTGAATTATGTTTTCAGGTAATTAACCTGCGAACTTCCTGAGATTACGTTTATTATCGCAATCAAGCTTAGTTGCTACAATGAGCCAGTGAACAACTGGTAGTTAACGTCACTGAAAAAAATAGCTGTCGCTTTGAGCTGCACCTTGAGGAATTGGACTTTTTTTTTGTTCTTTTTAAGTAGGAATGAAATTCACTTGATGTCGTTTGGTTGCGTTAAAAAATTGACGCCGACGAATCTCGAAGAACACCGTCGGCTTAAAACTACCTTTTGGCCTTTTTACGCGTGCCAATGAATGATTCAAATCAAATTTGTCTCTTTAAGACCTAACGAAAGCACAGAGAGATACTACGTGAACCAATGTTTTTATCGAAAAATACGAACACGTCAGAACCCCGCGACTGTTTCTCGAACTTTCTCTCCACGTCTAACATTGGAGTGCCTTCACTGAAAAAACTGTTCGCTACTATAATTGCGTCGTCTTCATTCCACGTAAGTAATCGGAAAAGTACCGTGTGTCAGATCATAATACCACGTTTTAGCAATCTTCGCCAGCAAGTTTATTATAATAAGGTCTCATCTAGTCTCAGGTCATAATATTCAGTACTTTTAGGGTGTTTTTATCGTTTTATCTAAGAGAAAACAGCTGTCCCAGGATTCAGGCTTGGTTGTAAAAAAAAAAAAAAAAAAACCAAAGGCAATTTTCGATCTGTTAACGCCACATTTAGTCATCCTAAATGTGTTTTAACCATTTCTAGGCATTCATCATATGTTTATAACCATGTTATTGTATTTTAACGGCAAGTTTCCCCTACGCTGGAGGAAGTTCACAGATGGATTCGGCTTGTGGAAACTCTTCTATAGTGTGGACCAAATTGTCAAAGCAGACAAATCAGCTTGTAAAGACTCTTTTTTTTTTTCTCATCATAAACATGTGATCTCAATTGAACACAGAAGAAACACACACACACACACACACACACACACATTTAGGAGCACATTCAGATCTGGTCTATATTAAGGACGCATTTTTATGTCCGTCACGTTCTCACTGAATGAAACGTAACTACATGGCATGAAAAAAAACCAGACAGATGTCCAGCACTTTTTTCTCTGCTTTTTGCTAATATTTTTCTATGGAAAGTATTGCAGATGACTAAACACATCAACAATAACGACTGCACAGAGACAGCACGTTTATATGACTTCTTAAAAAAGGACAAAAAAAGAAACAAAACAAAAAACAAACAAAAACAGCGATCATCATTATTGATATTACATTGGTAGTCACGAGTAGCATTAATGTAGATATTCGTCCGTAGCTTAGTTGGCTAGTGGTGTCATAATTGTTACCTCGTTTATTCCCTCACACTTACATCACTTCCTGAGACAGTATGTTCTTTCTTCACCTGAGACAGTATGTTCTGAACAGCCACAATTTGTTTCATCGTATCCCAGATGGAGATTAATTTGATTTCATTTTTGTTTGTTTGTTTTGAAAGTTGTGTAATTGTGTTACATGTGAGGCGAGCACGACGATTATACATCTGTCTCAGCGAGAGCAACACTTTAGTATCACCATTCATTTCGACCAACAATCTATGGAAATGGGATGTCTTGATCATGACATGCAGATCTCTTTCTCTCTCTCTCTCTCTCTCTCTCTCTTTCTGTTGTTGCTCTGTATGCTGTATTATGGGTAATATGAAGCCTTGTAATGAAATATGACAGGCAGCTCCCGACACAAGCTGGTATCCTATAGATTCTCCTTAGGTCTCTCAAAGCTCAGGTAGAACCTCGGTTTAGCACAGTCCTTTTGTCCATTAGTTTGTTGGTGACACTTTCCCTCTTAACACCTGCTAACGACAGTTGTATGGTTTATTTTTCTATGTGTCATGGTTTTGAACCACAAGATGGAGCTGAATCCTCCATTTTACCTGAATAAAGACTCTTCCACTTTGTTCTCTTGATATGTATTCAGTTCGGTTGGTTTTGTGTATCATCATGTAGTCTTGTATTCTGTTCCCAGCGCTGTTACAGTTCTAATCCAAATTGAAAAAAGAAGCAATATCACTGTTTGAAATTCATTATTATTATTATTATTATTATTATTATTATTCCTCATTACCACCATAGGTGTATTAACTGAAGTAAATATCTTTTGTACAAACACATCACCACTGTACTCTGCATTTATTTGAGCGTTTCTCATGTTGGAAATTTGCAACTAACGTGCAAAATATATTATTTATATCATGTGTAAATGGTTTTATGATTATGTACACTCACTGGTCACATGGTTGGGCTCCATTTTGCTTTCAGAACTATGGAGCCAGATCAGTATCAAAAATAATTCATTTATAAAAATAAAATTCATAGATCCACAACACAATTCACAAAATCCAGTTCATAAATTCAAAACACGATTCATAAATACACAAATCCAATTAGTAAATTCAAAGCATGATTTATTAAGACACAAATCCAATTCATTTGGCAAAAATATTTATGATTTTTACTTGTCAATTTACGCATAGTGGGTTTACAAATTTACAAATAGGATTTTGTAAATGTGAATTGTGCTGTATATGTATGAATTTCATTTTGTAAATGTATTATTTTTAGACTGATCTGGCCCCATACAGAACTACATTCTACAAAAACATTACTAAGAGATTTTGGTCTACATTTGTATGATTTATGAGCAAATAGACCTCTCATGAGAAAGTATTTTTCATATCTTTTTTTTTTACTTAAATTTTTTATAGAAATTGTAAGAAGTGGTATTATCGTCATTTCATGCCACTAATTATATTATGATTATACAACAGCATAATGCAAATTGTCATAAACGCTTTCAAGGAACAACAACTTGTCATTCTTAAAGGAATAGTTGATCCATGGAATGTTCTGTTGAGCACAAAAGAAGATATTCTGAAGAATGTTGTAAACCTGTAACCATTGACTTCCATAGTATTTATTTTTCCTACTATGGATGTCAGTCGTTACAGGTTTGCAACATTCTTCAAAATATATTTTGTGTTCAACAGAACAAGAGTAAAAGTTAAGGATTGGTGTTAAAATTCTAAATTCCCTAAATATAAATAAATTCCCTAAATATAAACCAGTGATGTAGAAGGTAAATGTCCTTGTAAAATGTCTTTAATCTTATTTGAATATGTGGCATTTTTCACTGTCACTTTTCTGCAGGAAAATGTGAAAATTCTGCTTTTCTTGGTTCTTCATTCTTCACATTGTTTCTAAAGGAGTTCCCTGGTATCGCTGACTCCTCCAAAAGAGATAAGATGAGATAACAGAAGCTGCAGAATCAGCTAAAATGTTGGTGACATTCATTTTTATGCAAACATAATTGGCAATATGATGTGTCACCAAAGATTACTGAAGTCACATCCATGTGTTGCGTGATAAGTTGATTTATTTATTATTGTGACAGGCGTACGTTCCATCACATACCAAAAGTGCACTGATTAAGAACTGGTGTGGAGGCCATTTGAGATCACTGAACTCATTGACATATTCAGGAAACCAGTTTGAGATGATTTGAGCTTTGTGACCTGATGCATTGTCCTACTGGGAGGGTCCATCATAAGTAGTGGTCATAAAGGGATGGACGGCAGCATTACTCAGGTAGGCTGTGGCATTCAGATTATGCTCAGTTGGTACTTAGGTGACCAAAGTGTTCAAAGAAAATCTCCCCACACTATTACACCAAAACCAGCCTGAGCCATTGATACAAGGCAAGATGGATGCATGCTTTCATGTTGTTTATACCAAATTCTGACCTGACCATCCAAATGCTGCAGAAATTGAGACTCATCAAACAAGACAAACATTTTTCCAAATTTCTGTTGTCCAGTTTTTGGTGAGTCTGTGTGAATTGTGACACCTGGAGTGCTCTTCAGTTCATCTGCTTCAAGGAGACGCTCTTCTGCAGATCTTAGTTGTAAGAATTGTTGAGTATCTGTTTTTTCTATTGGCTCAAACCAGTGGTCATTGTCCTCTGGCGTCTGCAGGGTATTTTCGCACACAGAAGTGCCACTTGCTGGATAGTTTCCCTTTTTTTCAGACTTGTCTGTAAATTGTAGGAATGGTTTTGCATGAAAATCAGTTCCTGAAACATTCTGGCATCAAAAACTATGTCCCATTCAGAGTCATATAAATCCTCTTTCTTCCCTGTTCTGATGCTCAGTTTGACCTTCAGCAGATCTTCTTTACCACTTCTACACACTATTGATGCATTATGGCTAATTAGATGTTTTCCTTAAAGTGACATTCATCTTGGGAACACAAATTAACATATTTTAGATGAAATCCAAGAGCTCTCTCATCCTCCATAGACAATCGAGAAAACAAACCAAAAACATTGTCAATACATTCCATGTGACTTCAGTGGTTCAAGTATAATCACATTAAAGCTTCAAGAACACTTTTGTGTGCCAAATAATCTGTAAAACAACATTGTTCCCACCTATTAAAGTGGCTAGTGAGTGCATATCAGATATATGGACTTAAGCATCCACAGAAAACTACAACACAAGCTAAAAACTCTCAATAAAAACAGTTTTCCGCTAAAACAACAAAAACAAAAAGTTCAACACACAGAAGACTGTTAATAGATTATTTAAATAATTTATTCACTTTATTGGCACAATATACATACTCATTTATGTATTTAAATATAAAGGCACATTTAAATTACATTGCTGTAATTTTAGTTTATCTCCACAATTTGAGTTTAAGCTCCGAGCTCATGTTAGCAACAATTAGCCAGCCAAAACCCCATTTTCGAACATTTCCCTCATTCTGGCATATATTGCACTTTACTCAAATGACAGACACCAATTTTGTACACAACACTTAAGTGGCTCAGATGAAGTGAAGCCAGACAAATAACAATAACAAACCAAGTGTCCTTGTGCAAAAGAATGCTATGTGTTTACTATCCATTTAAATACATTGTTTATTCAACATTATTACTTTAAATAGTTTAACCGATGAGGTAGAGCACAAAAGTATAGCTATAATATAACTTATAAACCATTTTTTGTTGTCCTGTTACTTTAAAATGAATGTATTTATTCCGTAAAACAATTATATAATTAATTATATAAATGTATCTATGAATTATAAATGTGAGAATTTATAAATGTGTGTGCATATCATCAAATAATATCTCTTATGGGTATCTTACTCAAGTATTTACCTTGTTTTTTTTAAACTGTTCATATGAATAAAAATGGTCAACATGACACATAATTTACACACATTTCTTTCAAAAATGAAAATGTACTCACTATTTATTCACTCTCAAGCAGTTCAAAACCTTTGAGTTTTTTTTCTTCTGTTGAAAAGAAGATATTTTGAAGAAAGTTGGAAACCTGCTGCAACTGTTGACTTTTATAGTACTAGGAAAAACAAATACCATGGGAGTCAATTGTTACAGGTTTTCAACTTTTTCAAAATATCTTCCTTTCTGTTCAACAACAGAAAGAAACTCAAAAAGTTTTGGCACAAGTGAAGGGAGAGTAGCTAAATGATGACAGAATTTTCATCATTGCCTGAAACTGTCGTTTTAACTGCTAAAATGTGAGGTCTGCTTCAAGTATCACTTTTTGGAGCTGAACAAGAACACCACTCCTAAAACCACAATCACCCCGACTATAGCCTCCGCCATGCCGTCCTTCTTCATGTCCTCATAGCGCTTCGTGTCCTTCTCCAGCATCTCCTGCATGCGCTGCCGCCTCTGCTTCTCCTTCTGCAGCTGCTCTCCATAATGCGCCTTAATGAAGGTGTCGAAGTCGAAGATCTTCTGCTGCGCGGATCCGACCGTCGGCGAGTGTCGAGCGCGGCTCTGCTGCCCGGACGCCGGACTCTCTCTGTCGGCGGAGCCTCTGCTGGAGCCCAGCAGGTCCGCTTGGCTCAGGATCCCGCGGTCGTATTTCCTCCGCAGGTCTTTATTGCCCAGAACACTATAGGCCTCGCTGATCTGAGAGAACCGATGTGTGGCGTCGTCGCTCCCTGCGTTTTTGTCAGGGTGATAAATGAACGACTGTTTATAATAAGCGGTCTTGATCTGCGCATGCGTGGCCGACGGAGACACTTCCAAAATGTCATAATAAGCAGACTTTGATTTGTGTAAGGGCTCTTCTGGACGGCTGTTATACTGCGTGCTGCTGTACGCTCTGCTGGAGGACATAAAGTGCCCTAAATAATCATTTGGAAGTCCATAAGGAGTCTTTTTATAAATGGATCTCCTTAAATGGGAGCGAGCGCCAGTGTGGCTGGATAGAAGTTTTCCATGTTTTCCCAAACACGAGCTCTTTCTGGAAAACACGTGCATTTGTGATGCCTTTGACTTCAGTTTACGATAATCAGTCCATTTGCTGATATTATAGTCCAGCAATGCTTTAAAGCTGTTTGTTTCTTTAACGTTACTCCCTCTTGGATTCTCCACACCGGCCGGTCTCGTTTCGCACAGTATTTTATCCCCTTCGACTCGGCCAAACTCCCAGAGCTGTGGAGAATTTATTAAAGCTGCAACATACGCCGCGTTTGACACTGGTTTGCCGTTTTTATCCAAACGTGGGCGACTTGATAGCTTATAAGCTCCTCTCCCGAACCGCAGTCTGACCTCCGCCATTGCGCAGACTGAGATCGGCTACAAACATCTGTTTCCGCGTGCAGCGAAGCGACCGATCAGAACTGCGCTTCTTTGGAGGTCGAGTGGCTTTCGACCAATGGCGTGCGTGAAAAAAAGTCTCACATAAACGATTGGTGCGGTGTTCATGTTGTTGATACGTCATAGTGATTACATAACAGACCGTACGTTTTAAGTGTGCTAAGAGCCACTGATTTTTATAAATAAAACTTAACATTTTTGTTAAAATATCTCATAAACTGTTATTAAACGGTACCTCCATGTATTGATGTTTGTATTCTGTTTTCTATTCTATACATGTCTAATAAATATGTAGTAAACGTGTATAAATAGTGAATATATATGTGTAATTTATGCATGTAAGGGTGTAAAAGCCTATTACGTTAAAATAGGTAATATCCACTGATCTACAGTTGCAATCAGAATTATTAAACCCCCTGAATTATTAGCCCCCCTGTTTGTTTTTTCCCCCAATTTCCATTTAACGGAGAGAAGATTTTTTCAACACATTTCTAAACATAATAGTTTTAATAACTCATTTATAATAACTGATTTATTTTATCTTTGCCATGATGACAGTAAATAATATTTTACTAGATATTTAACTAGGTTAACTAGGCAGGATAGGGTGATTAGGCAAGTTATTGTATAACGATGGTTTGTTCTGTAGACTATCGAAAAAAATATAGCTTAAAGGGGCTAATAATTTTGACCTTAAAATGGTTTTGAAAAATTTAAAACTGCTTTTATTCTAGCCGAAATAAAACAAATAAGATTTTTTCCAGAAGAAAAAATATTATCAGACATACTGTGAAAATTTCCTTGCTCTGTTAAACATCATTTGGGAAATATTTAAAAAAGAAAAAAAAG
>CAIGQV010018202.1:8917585-8939028 GCA_903798115.1 Danio jaintianensis
ATATATATATATATATATATATATATATATATATATATATATATATAATGACTATATTATACAGCAATACACAAATGCAACAATGGTTATCACAATAATAGTATATAGAATCTCTGCATCACAAAGAGGTGTGAAAAGATTAAACAAAGAGATATTATGTGCCTTAGGGGAAATGTTGTATTGCAAGAAATATCATTATCCTCCTGGTACTCAACAATATCACATATTTTCTGAGTATCGTGCAGCCCTAGTTTCTATGTTTATATTAATGATGCTAATTTATTTTAATAAAACTGTTTAAATTAAATACAATATTTTAATCTTTGTATTCAAAATAATAATATTTTGGCTAAAAAGAATGAGGAATATTTACAAATTGTATATTTCCTAAATCCAGTTTTCACATATGCAATACCAAACATATATTATATATTAATAGTATTAATATGTTGTTTTTTCGACATGGTATTATTTCTAAAAAAAATATCTCATATGCACTTTTACTGCTTTTATGTTTATATTTCTAGTTAAATTATTTTTGTAAAGTGCTTATGCCATTTTTGTTCTTTTTTTATATATCTTTATTATTAACAGTTATTTAATAGACAGTTATTCGTACTGTTTTAAAGTCTAAACATTGTGACCTCGTCAATTTAATTATTTAATTAGATCAGAAAAATATCTATCACCTGTTTATTTTAGTATGGTTATTACATAAAAGATTTTAGAAAACAGCTAATAAAATACATTTATGTAAATAATAATAAAGTAAAATAAAATAATTTAATGAAAGTGTATTTAAAACTTTGTATTCCAGGTCAAGCATATGTGTAACATATTTATTTTTTTATTTTTTTGCTCAGTTTATCTAACTGCCCCGTAAAACTAACAAATATCAACTCTGCCCTACATAAACGCCAAGCCAGAGGAACTGCGCGTACACAAGTTACGCACGTTTGTAAATCTCTATTTATGTTTACGCCGATAGCGGAGTGACATCTGAAAACATTCCGGCAGTGCGCTTTTACCTACGCCACCTGCGTACGCGTTTTATCAGCGCACAAGAGCAGCCTCGCATCCACCTGACCGGCCGACAGACCACACCTCTCGCTCGGGGTGCGCTGTGCAACCGTGCCGCCTTCCTGGACATCAAAACAGTCGCTGACAGTGTGGGCCTTCATCTTCACCATCACCGAGCCTGCTGTCGGGTGTGTGCATGCAGCATAATGGAGCAGGAGAAACCCCGAACGGAGAACCGCCTCCGCTTTCCTTTAGCGCAGCAGCTCCGCTCCAAATGGCAACATCACGGGTGAGGAGGTTCGCGCAGGAGGGGCGGACGGTCCCTCCTCAGCCTAGAGTGATGGTGGTGTTTTCGGCTGCGAGTGACTCTGAGAAACCGGGGGATGCGATGTCGGGTGCGGACAAAGGAGAAGAGGAGTACCGCAAACCAGCCATTCCCGTCGCTAACCTGAATCTAGCCAAATCCCTTCGCACTTTAGACGCACCTGAGGAGGTAAAGTCGCCGCGGTTTAACAGGGGATGTGCTATTTTTATCACTGTATTATAAATGTGATTAAACTGTAAAATACCTAGGAGTTAATGTTGTTGTTTTTTTCGCAAAAATAAGATTAGATCATCTGCAAAAGCCGCGTCAAAGTTTTCCAGCGCTTAACCATAACCGTTTCCATAGGCAACAGATGTATTGAGCGTGTTTGCCTCCTTATTGGCGCTTTATGATTGGTTGCTTTTCCCAGTAGGGCGGCCGGACATCGCCTCTGGTTGGTTCACGTCGCATGTCTGTCAAACCTCATTGGCTGGATTAAACTAATCGCGCTTTGCGAAGACCTCGCTAAAGTTGTCGCGGCAGAGGTACTGCTGATAAACCCGGCGTGACCTGTAAGGATGTGTAATATGATTAGGTTAACACCTTTGTTTATCATTTCTAACGGGGTTTTAAGAGACCTTCAAGTGTAGCAGCATTCAAATGAGACTTTAATTACGGTGAAATGTTTGTTATACAGTACCGTTTAAAGATTTGGGGTCAGATTTATGCATAGGCGGCCTATATGTAATTTAGTACTTTTGAAATGAACACAATGGACAGAAAATACATTTATAATGTTAAAAAATGCTGTTCTTTCAGAAATTGCACAGAAATGCTTAAAAACCATTAAGCAGCAGCACATCTGTTTTGGCAATATAATTTGAACTGATAATAAGGCATGTTTCTTTAAAAAATCGATATATTAGAATAATTTCTGCAGGATCATGTGACACTGAAGACTAGAGTACTGGTAATTAAGCTTTGCCATCACCGTAATAAATAACTCAAATGTATTAAATAGAAAAAAGTGGTGTTTTAAATAAAAATCATATATTTCACTAATCCTTTTTTTGGAAAGGCTATTTATTCATCTTTTTTGTCAACACCTGACGTTCTATCACTAAAACCTTCTATTTTCTATTCAATCTATATAGTCCACTTCCTCGAACTAACTGGGACTTTTCATAGTATTTGCATGTTTTTGTTACATTGATTATTCTTTTGTCTTCATTTTGTAAGTCGCTTTGGGTAAAAGCGTATCCCAAACTATAAAATGTAACGTTACTGTATGTTGTAATCCTTGTTATGACTTAAACATTCAAAAATTCTTACCAACCCTAAACTCTTGAATGCTTGTGAACATTGAGACTAATGTAAAAATGCTATTTCCGTCGCTCCTCTTTCTCCACAGTTTCCTGAGGTCATCCCCTTGAATGTAGGAGGAACATATTTCACCACTCGGCTGTCCACCCTGCGACGTTATGAGGACACTATGTTGGCCGCCATGTTTAGTGGCCGCCACCACATTCCCCGGGATGCAGAGGGACGATATTTCATCGACCGGGACGGAACATATTTTGGGTAAGTGTTTAGATTAGTGAATATCTGATTATGGTTGCTGCCTAGAACCCAGAAATACAAAGTAAACATTTTGATTAGCTGAATATAGCGTTTGGTGGATTGCTTAAATAACTGCTTGATATCCAGTTAAAAATGACATGCTTATATGAAGCTTTGTATATACTTCTCTGGCTTTAGGGATATTCTGAATTTCTTGCGCGAGGGTGAGCTGCCTCAGAGGGACCGTGTTCGTGCAGTGCACAGAGAAGCTCAGTATTATGCTATTGGACCTCTTTTGGAAAACCTTGAAGACACACAGCCACTGACCGGAGAGAAAGTGCGACAAGCTTTTCTTGATCTCTTACCCTATTATAAAGGTAATATAAATTATTAGAGGCGTAACTATATGATGCTTTGTTTTGTGAGTAGTATAGTTGTTTGTGAGAGTAAAACATCTGCAAAATTTATTTTTTATATTATTATATATAGTTATTGGAGTTATTATAAGAAAAAAAATTATCCTGAGCTGCCTGAAATTGTAATTAATCGCAAAAAATTGTAAGTCGTAAGTAATTCTAGTCTTCCTGCACAATCCTATGTAGGTTTGTAACACATTTGCATAATACCAGGATATGCTCTTTATTGACTTCCTGCAAACAACATCTAATTTGACCCTCATGCAATGTTGTTGTACTTGAGGATTTAAACTAGGGCTTCACGATACTAAAATCATGCAATATTTAACATATATAACATTTTTATTAGCTGTTTTTAAATAATACAATTTTGTAATGATATTAAAATAAATAGGTAAGATATTTTTCAGATCTAATTCAGACTAAAAAATTATGTCAAGGTGCAAACATTTAGTCTTTAAAACACTATGAATGAGTGTAAACCTCAGCAGATATTCTGACTCTGATTTGCTGTTGTCATTTTCCTCTCTCATCTTGACTTCCACCATAAGTATTTATTTTCAGCCCTGGGTTCACCTTTGGGCCACTCCAGCCTATAGCAGAACAGCAGGAGGCGGGGCTAAAGGCTAAATAAAAGGATAAACAACCAATGCATAATATAAACGTAATTTATCACAAGTCTGCTATATGGATATTGCATATACTATTATCACAATAACAATCATTTTTCTATATATTCTGCAGCCCCAGTTGGAAGTTTTTGTTTTTTGTTGTCGATGTGTCAAGAAGATGCTGTTTTTTTCGTTTCTTCAAAAAGTTAGGATTCAGACTGGAATTTTTATGATTTAATAATCCTACGGCATCATTACTGCTTGTATCACTGTTTATAAGTGCTGTAAGGAAGCTTCCAGAGCTGAAATTCAGATAAGCTAATGATTGTTTGGTTTCCAACAAACAATGTAAACAATGTGACCAATCAGAGACCAGTCCATTTGCCGAATCAGAGCAGTTTAGGATTCTTGACCAAATAATTTCAGACACTTTGAGAAAAGAGGTGAAGCTACAATTTATATTTAGAGAAAATTAAAGTGGTTTTTGGAACTTTTGGTTCTTAGATCTAATATATAAATTTGGACCCTTATATAAAGTTCTAAATGTTTGAAGTAGCATAATATGGCACTGCCTAAAATATATATTTTTAATGTATTAATAACTTTTACTTATGGAAGCTCAAAAGTGTGGCTTTCTTTGGTTTATCATAACTGATGCTAAATTAAATCTGTCTAAACTTTCATAACTCTATAATGATACATACTATTGTATTGTGACATATTATTACCTGATAATATATTGTTACACCCCTAGAAATCATAAGTCAAAAAGGAATTTTGAATTGATTTAACATTGCTCCTTTTTCTGCACTAGAAAATCTCGAGCGCATCGTGGAAATTGCGAAACTCCGTGCCATGCAGCGGAAGGCTCGCTTTGCGAAACTGAAGATCTGTGTGTACAAGGAAGAGATGCCCATCACCCCTTATGAAAGACCGCTGTTCAACTCGTTGCGTTTTGAGCGCTCGGAGAGTGAGGCCAAGCTGTTTGAGCACCATTGTGAGGTCGACGTGTCTTTCGGGCCCTGGGAGGCAGTGGCGGATGTTTATGACCTTCTGCACTGCATAGTAAGCGATCTGGCAGAGCGCGGCATCTCTGCTGACCAGCAATGCATCGGCGTGTGCGACAAACACCTCATCAACCACTACTATTGCAAAAGGCCCATCTATGAGTTTAAAATCACCTGGTGGTGAAGGTGAGGTGTTTCGTCAGGAACTGAGATCTGAAGCGATGTTTGCTGAGGTCTACAGTCTACATGAAACCAGCAGGACTCAAAACGAGTGGAAGAAACTACGAGCTTCTGAATGAGATGGCTGTTATTGTTGCTGTTGCTGTGGTTTGCAACCCCAAATTTCATTTATGGGCAGCTCTATTAATTCCTTTTTTTTTGTACTTAATCGTTTATCTTCCTTGTTCCTTTAGAATAAACCCAGAATTGTTTCATCCAGTTGTAGATTTACAGGGGTTTTCTGGAACGTCCTCAGAGGAAGTGAACTGATGTGAAACAGTGTTTTTTAATTTTGGTTATTATTATGACATCTCTGCAAAGTATGTTTTTGTGTTAGATGTATTGAATGTATTAACAGTTTGATCAAGACTCAATCAACTGCACTTCTAATGGGAAATTGGAAATTTGTCATTGCTTGTGATGCATTTCTTTAGAAGGAAACCTTTCTCCTCTTCAGTATTTTTGATATGGTTTTACTCCATTTGTTTTATTTATATACGTTGGACCTGATCTGTGTTATGTTGCCAATAATGAGCATTATAGATCATGCAATCTAAGCAGAAATTGACTTAATCTAGAATACAAAGGTCTAGTATTTAAAGCCACCCAAAGCTTCACATAAAGCCTTCTAAAATAACCACACCCCCCAAGGCAAGCATATTGTTTTTTTATTTAAATATGCTTTTTGTTTTTAGAATAAGCTTCTAGATTGAATATGAAATGTCCTAAATATGATTTTAAAAGGAGTATATTTAATTAATAGTATACTATACAAAGACTGTTAGCCAACTTTGTGCAGGTTAAATAGCCTATTTTGCTACTTTGACACTTTATGAAATTATTTTCTGCTGCCAAAGGCATTTGTTTATGCTTGCCATAATCCTCAACAATTGCATTATTTGTTATTTTATCCATCTGAAACCTCTATTCGTTTCGCTGTGGGAGCTGTGAAGGCCACACGAAGTTGCATGAGCTCTCTTGTGTTTTGGCAGCAGAATATGTCATAGCCATGCTTCTGATAATCCTAACTGAGCTTCTTGCCCAGTCAACTTTGTTGCTCAATCCGATGCATATTTGTTCTCTGTTGTACATTTGGTGAATACAGTTTGTATTGCATTATTGTACTGGCTCTTAATGTGCTGACAATAAACCATATATTTTGCAATTTATTCAAAGCATTTCCCGCGTATTTTGAACGTTATTAGATTGTAAAATCGTAGAAAAAATACGGATGTTTTCGTAATAGGGAACGTTGACGTTTCGAGCTCAGCCCACCTATTGCCCCGCCCTCACCAGTCGCCTGGATATGACGCCATTGTGACCCGGAGAAGAGACCGCTGACGAGGTATACGTCCTCTATATTAAGATTAAACACTAAATTCTGCCATTTATTTCTTAAATATGCCGTTTTATACTGTTATAGACGGAAAGTTACAGAGTTATGCCAAATATTGCAGCCGTGGGTTGCGTTTGTTTTTAGCCACGTAGCTGTTTTGCTAGCTTGACGTGTTTGCCTGCGGCGGATTGAATGACATTTTGTTATTTTCGGTAGATAAAATATGCCTTAGATTAATTTCTGCTTGCGTGTTAAAAGCGTAGAAAAATTAGCCTCAAATTACTGGAGATAAAATAAATGTCAGTACGTTAATCTGATGTTATGCTTAGTTCATCGATGTTGTAGCTAACGTTAATATATGAGATCAAAGTTTGTCCTTAAAGTATTTATTTATTAATTTTTATTTAAAACTATAATTGACGTTTAAATGACAAATTTTTTCCGTTTTGGTTGAAATTTCCTGCGCAATTGGTTGTTTGACAACAGATTTAATAATTATCAAATTAATTTAGTAATTAATGATTTAATAATAAATGAGCTGTAAAACTATGTATTTCACTCTACCATTTACATCTGAAATATCAATCTTAGTTTTAATATGGTATTATGAATGTCGGATTTTCTCACTTTCATTTTCATTTGTCAAGCTCTTTAATTGACTCATCTCGTTTGGAGCAATGTTGACGTCAATGGTTGCTCTGCAAGTATTGTCTGCTGAGTAAATTATGTAATCTAACTCCTATTGACTTGCTTCATGCATGTTCAGCTCACAATGCCAGTGTTCGCAATAGCTTCATTGTACATGACTTTCAGAATAAACAAACGTGTCCAATTCAGTCGCCAAAGGGATAATAAAGTATAACAGGTTAGACTTTCCTAAAAGGGCTCATTGGTAAATACTAGTTAATGCATTAAGTGTCATTAACAGTGAGTAATAGCTACATTTATGAACTAACAATAGGCCTATGAGGAATCAGAACATTTTCAATCAATCTCAGGCATGTCATAGTGAAGATTAAAGTGAAGATAGTTGCATTTGGAAATAAATGACCTGTTCAGTCTTCAGCATTTGGGTGCATTGATGAACATCGCAGAAAAACAAATCATCGCAATGTCAGTTTTAACCAATATCGTGCAGCCCTAATTCAAATTGTTGTATTTACTGCGATGTTAAGTATAGTTTCACCGAATGAAATGCATAGCTCAATTTGGGAAAAACAATTATTTGATATTTATTAGGATGGCTTTGTAGGGAAGTGTATCTGCATAAAATATAATAAATCAATCACAATAATTGATAAATACAGTAGAGCAAAGAGATGCATATGAAATAAACAGTGCTTTGTAGTCTGGGAGTATTCAGGTGCAGAAAATTAATAATCAAATGAAAACGACACTCTATAGTCTTGATTGTACATAAATACAATTAATCTTTCTTGAAGTTACAAACATAATTTCTTGTGGCTGAATGCTTTAAACTGGCTTGAAATGCTCATACAGTCACAGGCTTTAAAAAAAAAAAGATAAACTTTTGGGTGACTTCACCATACAATTGATAAAAATGAAAAAAGGAGGATCTTGTGCTTTGGCTTTTAAATGCACTGAGCCCTTTTTTCCACTGTGTAGTAATGAAATAAGATAAGACTGATAGTATCTAGTCAAGTAATTCTTTTTTTGGATATGCTATAAATGCATTTCAAGATTTTCTTTTGCTTTCTAATGGATTATATAGACTTTGCAATTACTCCATTAATAACATGTGTTCTGAACTGTGGCCCCTGGTCAAATATAACTTCGACTGGACTGGACATTGCAGATCTTGTGATGTTACTATTGTGGATGCACAAATTACGATATCAATGCTGAAATCATACATTGTGCAGCAATAATTTGAATATTCTTAAAAGGTATTCTAAGTTTAAATAATGAATAATTATTCCCTTTAAATTGAAGTGTGCACAATAACAGTATCATGCGTGTTCATTATCAGTCATATTGTCCATGTCTAACCTAGACACAAAGGGACACAATGAGTCAGCGCTCGGAGAGACGGGGGATCCATGTGGACCAATCAGAACTGCTGTGTAAGAAAGGCTGCGGTTATTATGGCAACGCTGCCTGGCAGGGCCTGTGCTCCAAGTGCTGGAGGGACGAATATCAGAAAGCTCGGCAGAGGCAGATCCAAGACGACTGGGCTCTGGCGGAGAAGTGAGTCATACATGTGGCTTATTTAAAGGGAAAGTTCACCCAAAAAGGAATATTTACTCGCCATTAACTCATCTTCAAGTGGTTCCAAACCTTTACCAGTTTCCTTTTCTTTTGAAAACCAAAGAAGATATTTTAAAAATTTTTAGAAATCTGTAACCATTGACTTCAGTAGTAGGAAAAACAAATTCTATGGAAGTCAATGGTTACAGGTTTCTAACGTTTTTCAAAATATCTTCTTTTGTGTTCAGCATTAAAAAGAAACTCAGGTTTGTGACAAGTGAAGGGTGAGTAAATGATGACTGTCCTTGTGCTAATGCTCATAAAGGTGGAATTAAACTGTAGTGGTTTTGTTAGTTCACACAGTAAGACGGCACTACAGGTGAGTAGGGTAAACAATTAACTAGTAGTTTGATTAAATTAAAGATTTTTTGGTATCACAAGTTCTCAAAAATGTTCTTTAAATAAACAAATGAGGCATTATTTATTTAAATATACACTAATTTGCATTCATATCTAGCACAAAAATCTGAAAATGTGAATGAAGTCGGATTTAAAGTTCTATTTTTTTGACACATTACAGTCTAAGATTTTTTACAAATGGGATTTTTGGGAATCCCCTTTTTTTAATCACTCCACAATTCAGAAAATAGTTCAAACTAGAATAAAATTGTATGTATGGTATGGATCAGAATATACATGGGAACAAAACTGTAAAGTCTGGTGTTTGTAAGTTAAGCTGAAGTCAAAATTAAAGACAGTAAAGGAGAAAAAACAATAATTGTAAGAAAACAGAATTTAAAAATATGTATTGTAATTTAAATCTACAAGCGCATATTGATAAAGTGCAACAATAACACTTTAACATGTATTTGGGATGTCTTCTCAAACGATGTGAATGAAAAAGGCACTTTATGAAAAGCTAAAGCTGGTATCATGTCTTTAAAAGATAATTTCAGAGATTATTTCTTCTGTTGAACATAAAAGACAATATATTGAAGAATATTGGAAACCTGTAACCATTGACTTCCCTAGTATTTGTTTTCCTACTGTGGAAATCAATGGCTACAGGTTCATTTTTGGCTGAACTATCAACTATTTAGTAAAACTACCAAGTAAACTATTAAGTAAAAGAATCCCTCATAAAGCAGAAGCGACGTTCGCACACAATGTTCTGATGTGCTTCCCGTCGCAGGCTGCAGCGAGAAGAGGAGGCCGCTTATGTCAGCAGTCACAGTTCCTCACAGACCCAGCCTCCGCAGTCCCACTCCCAGCACTCTCTCGCCACCTTCTCCAAATTCGAGGAGAAGAAAACCAACGAGAAAACCCGAAAGGTCACCACTGTAAAGAAGTTCTTCAGCCCCTCCTCACGCACGGCCCCCAAAAAAGGTACGAGGAGGGTGAGATTGGAGCCTTATCGGTGTGATTTGGGTTGTTTTGCAGCAAGTAAATGTGTCCTCTTATTCGTTTGCCAAAATTATTATTGTTCAAATGTGCTTTATGAACATTATCATAGGCTGAAAACAAAGTGGAGCTTGATAGACTTTAGTGTCAGTGCTGTAGATTTTCCCCAAATCACCACTTTTCCCTTAGAGCCCAAAAGAGAAAATCATACATACTTTTGCTTACTTTTTCTGGAAATCAGGCTTGTTTTCATATGCAAATGATATCCCTCATGATCCTACACAGTTCCAGTTTGATTTTACCATGTCATTTGGAGACATCTCTCTGATAAAGCCTTAAGATGTACTTTATTTTCTTGGTCTGCTCCATTTCGCACATGTTTTACACAAACGCAATGCCACAAAATGGACTTGTTCTATTTGAATATTCACCTTGTGCATGCATTGTGATAATCAGACCATCAGTGTGTGTGTGTGTGTGTGTGTGTATATGTGTGTGTGAACATCCACAGACACTTCTGTTGAAAATTTAGTCACAAGGACACTGTAAAGACTGTCATGGAATGCAATTTTATACCGGTTTAATCTTAATTTATTAGACATGAATGATGGTAATTATGTAAAGGCTTTATTATTGAGATGTCAAATATACACTGCCATTTAAAAGTTTAAAGTCAGCAGGATTTTACAAATATTTTTTGATTTAAGTCTTTTACGCTCACTTTAGCTGTGAATTGTTAGGATAAACAACAAAGTAAAACTGGAATACTATGAACTAAGAATATAGAAACCTTTCCTTTTGTCATTGTTATAAACAAACATTTATACAAATGTCAATGCTGTTTACAGTTTTATATTCACAAACAAAAGTCAACATGACGATTTGATAATGTGTGCAGCTCTAATCTTGATTTATTGACTCAAAATATTCCAAATGCTATGACTTCCCAAGGATAATCCTGTTATTGTGACTGTATTCCTCAAATCCAACCGCATTTGCTCCATCACGGAAATCATAAGATCCTAATCATATTTTTGTAATAAATCCAGAATAAGTGCATTTACTGCCTCCAAGACTTTTTAAATGGTAGTGTATTTAATCCTCCCTTGCTTTGATGCATTTATATATTCATTTGCGATCACATCATTTTATCATTTATCAATCATTATCTCCTGATGATTTTATTTCAAAACGTGATCCACCCTTCACCTCTCAGTTTTGTTTCCTTCATCTCGTTGCTGTTATATTCTGTCTGATCTCCGCCCCAACTCTCCCACTCTTTGTTTCACTATTCATCCCGCCTCTGCCACCACCACATTTTTCATCATTTCATCCCCCCCCCCCTCGCCCGTTTCCCTTGCCCACCCTGGGTGTTTTAGTCCCCCCCGAAAAAGAAAGAGAGAAAGAGAAAGAGGAGAAGTTGCCAGGCAGGAGAGAGAGCCATGGAGAAAACCTCCTGAGGGATCTGAAGGGCATTTTTACCCAACCCTGGGAAATAAGCTCCCCCACTGAAGGTAACCGACTGAGCCTGAAGGAAAATCTGGGGTTATGAAAAGGGAGAGTGGGTGGAGATTGCAGTGTTTGTCCTTTCTGCGGTCGACCCTTATGTTTTGTGTTGAAGAGGTAAATGAGTATCTCACAGAGCGCAACAAACATTTCATGTTCTTTGTGACGTACTACCCTGATTCCATACTGTAGTCTGTGTATTGGTTTAATCACTTCTTTATGTTGGATGTTTGTGTTTGTTCTGGTTTATGTGGTTTACAAGGACATAAAATGGTATAGTGACATGGGTATGACCTAGGAATTGTGCTATTAATGTGATTTACAAGGACATGTCCTGTGTCCTTAAAGGAACAATCCACTTTTTAATAATTTTTTTAATTGGCTCATTGTACAAGTCCTTTAGAGTTAAATAGCTTATTTTTATCATTTTTTAAATCCATTCAGCCGATCTCCGGGACTCTCAGGAGCACTTTTAGCTTAGCATAAATCATTGAATCGGATTAGACCATTAGCATTTCACTCAAAAAACAAAAAAAAAAGCATTTCATAACTTTCCTATTTAAAGTTTCACTCTTCTTACATCACGTAAGATGGACGGAAAATGAAAAGATGCTATTTTCTAAGCCAATACGGCTAGTAGCTATACTCTTATTTCATTCTATACTCTTGATATTATGCAGCACCTGAAAATAGTCCCCAGCTAGGTAACAGCGCCATGGTACAGCAGCAAAATAGTTCCCAGCAACTTTTCATTTTCTGTCAGACACAACTACAGAAGAATCAAGCTTTAAATAAGACATTGAGCTACATTCTTATGTGCTTAATGAACTTATTGCTAATGGTCTAATCCGATTCACTGATTTATGCTAAGCTAAGCTAAAAGTACTCCTGCCAGACAAGAAGATTGACTGAATGGATTAAAAAATGGTAAAACTGTTTAACTCTAGGGGAGTTGTAAAAGTGTTGTTCCTTTAAAAAAAAAAATCATACTTAAAGTGGCGTTTGTCATTCAAATTTTGCCACAGGTTTCCTGTGAGGGTTGGGTTTAGGGGTAGGGTTTTTAAGCAGTAACCATATAGTAAGCAGTTTCTACAGTATAAAATGCATTGCGCATATGGAGAATCCTCGTAAACCACATATACAATAATGTACAGTATGTGTGTGTGTGTGCACATCAAAGAAGACCTGATTGATCACCCTACCATTTTTTTTTCATGTTCACTGTCTCATTGTCATGCGTCCTCCTCTTTTCTTGTCAATCTGGTGGCAGCTCTGGTATCGAGGCTGAGAGGTGGGTATTAGTGCCACATCACTGTAGACCTCCAGCACAAATCACAGAAAACAAACCAGTGTTGTATGTGAGCTGCATGCATTATTGCATTCAGGCTGAAACTCTTGGAACGCCTCATTACAGTCAATGGGGGGTTCAGAAAAACAGGTGTAACTGCATCTGTTTATTTAGTGTTACCCATAGCATGCAGTTACTTGATTCATTCAGCTTCTCTATTTCATTCTTTGACTCACTTCTCTGATATGATGTCAAAGGTGTTAGCATGGTGACCGATCAATATTTCAGTATAATGGCCTACTTCTGAACAGGCTACAAATTGATTTGGACTTATGCTGTGACATTTTATGTTGTTTAGTTGGCGGAATTGTTCTTTATTCTGTGCAGAATGTCATGAGTAATTCTGTCCAAGCTATTTTGTTGATTCTTGAAAACCTTTGGCTACTCATTGGTCTTCAGTTTGGGAAATGACTTAATTTCACATGACATTCTGCGATGAACGCTAACTTCCATTTGCATAATCTATTTTAAAGATGTAGTTTACCCAAAACTGAGTAGTTTTTTTTGTTGAACACAAAAGAAGATAAATCAAAGGATTTTTGTCATTGTATGAAAACACCAGTTTCCAGGATTCTTCAAAATATCTGCTTTTGTATTCAATAGAAGAAAGAAACTCAGAAAGAAAGAAAGTTAAGGGATATGAAATGATGATAGAATTTTCATTTTTGGGGGAACTAGCTTTTTAAATGAACACTCCAATTTTTTTGGAAAAAAGATAATTTTACAACTCCAGAGTTAAAGTTAAATTTGACCTTTTTTTTTTATCCATTCTGCCAATCTCCGGGTCTGGCGGGAGCACTTTTAGCTTAGCTTAGCTTAGCATAAATTATTGAATTAGATAAAACAATAAGAACCTAGCTAAAAAAAAAAAAAAAAAAAAAAAAAGGGGGTTTGATTATTTTGCTGTTTAAAGCTTGACTCTTCTGCATGACTATTCTCTTCTCTTGACTCTTTTCATGCACTGCATAATATCATTACGCCTGCTGCAGCCATGGTACGGCAGCAAAGTTCCTTGATTATCATGTCAGAATGAGAGTATAGTTCTTAGGCATATCGGCCTAACAAATAGCAACATTTGATGTTCCGTCTGTCTTAGTACATGATGTAACTCCAGGAGACTCATGCTTTAAATAGGAAAATTATCAAAACTCTTTTTTTGAATTATTTGAACGAGATGCTAATGGTCTAATTCGATTCAATGATTTATGCTAAGCTAAGCTAAAAGTGCTCCTTCCATACTCGGAGGTCAGCTGACTGGATTTGACTTGTAAATGAGCATATTTCCAAAAAAGGTAGAGTGTTCCTTTAACATCCAACTAGTTTCTAAAATTTGTTTGTAAACATACTGTGTGCTTAATTGTATTCCTCAGAGAGCCATGAGGCAAAAACGCCCAGTCCGTCCATCACCCGTCAGTCCAGCATCGAGACTGACCGCGTGTCACGAGACTTTGTGGAGTTCCTCAAGACCTTACATAAGCCTGGCAGAGAGATCCACAAGCACAGTCGTGTTTTTATCGAGAGCATGGGGAATAAAAAGGTGAGGACCAGGCTTCCATCAAGTTTACATCAAGTTTTGGCTGTTATTAATAATTTTAGTAAACATTATATTTTGTGTTTGCTCTCAGCAGGATCTCAGCGCTGAA
This sequence comes from Danio jaintianensis, assembly GCA_903798115.1. NCBI lineage: Eukaryota > Metazoa > Chordata > Actinopteri > Cypriniformes > Danionidae > Danio > Danio jaintianensis. The sequence goes on from CAIGQV010018202.1 coordinate 8,932,165, forward strand.
GAACTGTCTGAATGTGTGCAGGACTTCTATCAGGGCATGTCTGACCGACTCTTGAATCATTTTAAAGGTAGGATTCCTGCTTCAGAGAAACCCAGCAGTGAAGAATCACTCAAAATAAATTGTAAATGAATCAATAAATTTACTGGTTTGAGTCCATTTGAGTGTCTGATTTGGATGGTTTGCTGTAATTGGTCAAAATGTTGTTGGGGATAGTATTTTCGGAGGCAAAATAATTTGAATATCTACAAATTGAAAAATCTTTACTGTTAATTTATTGTGTTTTTTTATATGTATGCTTGTATGTATGTATGTACAGTATTATTTGTAATAAATATTAACAAACAGGGACATGACTATATTTAAATTGCCTAAGAATCATCAAATGTGGTGCAGTTTTGTTGAATGAAACATTAATTTTTAGATTGACAAATGTACAAATGGCTTTTAAAAAGGTTTGCACACCCAAAAAAACAAAACCAGTTTAAATTATCAAAATAAACTCAAACAATGCATTTTAAAATGTTTGCAAATGTAAAATGTATAAGTAATAATTGGCCAGTGGATAGACAAATCATTGATTCTTCATGAGAATATTGTATTTAAATATTTATTCATATTTATAATTTAATGAAATATTTCAGATTTATTCATTTTTATATTGAATTTAATTTCGTCTTCATTTAAATTTGAAATAGTTTTAGTTAACAATATCAACCCTGACCCTTTACACCCAGCCACCAAGTCTGCTAAGCATCTAAAAACCAATATTGTTCTTTCATCTTGGTGATGTGCTGGCATAGTTACGTAACAAACTGTATTTTTTAATGTTAAATTTAAATACTTCTAACTTTAATGGTACTTATGGTTTGAAGTTGTTAATCAGAAATACTGTACATTTGTAAATCTCAATGTGTTGTTGTTTCCTCAGGCTCCTCTGAGAAAGTGGACAGGGTGATGGATCAAGTAGAAAAATACATCATGACTCGACTCTACAAGAGCGTCTTCTGTCCAGAAACCTCAGATGATGAGAAAAAAGACCTGGCCACCCAGCACAGGATTAGGTCAGCCAATGTTATTTAATGTTTATTATCCTATTTTCAGTTTTTACTTTCATTTTAGTTTAGTTTGTCCTCTGCACTTGTGTAATTTTGTATTGTCTTTTTTGTTTACACTTAAAGTTAGTTTTTTTTTTATTTTATATTTGCTTTTTGATATATTTATGCTCTAATTCATTTTTTGTATTAATTTTTAATAGTTTTTATTTTCAGTAAACATAATATTTTCAGTTTTTACTTTTATTTTAGTTTAGTTTCCTCCTTTTCTGTCTTTTTTTGTTTACTTTCAGTTAGTTAAAGTTGTTTTAGTTTGCTGTTTTTATATGGAATATTTGCATTTTGTTATATTTCAGCTCAAATTATTTTTTCAAATTTAGTCAATTAATTTGTAATAATTTTATATTTAGTTAACATAATATTGTATTGTTTATTAATATTCTAACTTTTTCTATTGTTCTATAATAGCTTTTATTTTTTATAATTGTGTTTTTATTTATTTATTTTTTATTAAATAAATCCTACGTCTGATCATTTTCATATTTCTATTTAGCTTTCTTTTTTTAGTTTTGGTTTTAGTGTTTTTTTATACTGTATGTCTCCAATTTATTTCAGTTTCCAAGGTCAAAATTCTAGGCTTTATTTTTAAAACACTTTTAACTTATTTTATATATTGTATTGTTTATTAGTATTTTATAATAGCTTTTTCCATTTTTCTATAATAGCTTTTAATATTTTCTAATTTATTTTTCCATTTTGTTTTTATTTTTATTTATTTATTTTTAATTTTAAAAAAATCCTACGTCTAATTATTTTCATATTTCTATTTAGCTTTATTTATTAAGGTTTTGGTTTTAGTGTTTTTATACTATATATCTCCAATTTATTTCAGTTTCCAAGGTCACAATTCACAGGTTTTACATAATAACACTTTTAACTTATTTTTTGTATACACCCCATATCACTGCTAACCTCCTGTTTGTACATTGTTTTTTTAATTTACTCCTCAAGAAAATATGAGGCATTTATGCCTTAAAAAAAAGTGCAGTCTTGATTAACTTACTTGGTAATGGATGGCTGTTTTTTCCAGGGCCTTACACTGGGTAACCATTCAGATGTTGTGTGTTCCTGTGGATGAGGAGATTCCAGAAGTCTCTGATAATGTAGTCAAAGCCATCACCGGTGAGTCAGCCGAGCATCATGCTATTTTTCTCTCTTATTTGCCGGTGTCAAATACAGTATTGTTTGATTATGGATTTGTCATGCCACAGATATCATTGAGATGGACTCCAAGCGTGTGCCCCGGGATAAACTGGCATGCATCACCAGTTGCAGCAAGCATATCTTCAATGCCATCAGGGTCACTAAGAACGAGCCAGCTTCTGCAGACGACTTCCTACCCACCCTCATCTATATCGTACTAAAGGCAAACCCGCCACGACTGCAGTCCAACATCCAATACATCACACGCTTCTGCAACCCTTCAAGACTCATGACAGGAGAGGATGGATATTACTTCACCAACCTGGTGGGTCCAAACATAATTAAAGGTGGCCAAAAAATTATGTCCAAACAAATTGATAATATAGTGCCTCTGTTGTTCTTTTTCAGGTTATTCGGTTATTATACTTTCATGTAATTCTGGAATTTAGCAGTTTGGGAATGATTATTTGTATCCCTACAGTGCTGTGCCGTTGCCTTCATAGAGAAACTGGATGCCCAGTCATTAAATCTCAGCCCCGAGGACTTTGAGCGCTACATGTCAGGCCAGGCTTCCCCTCGAAGGCAAGACGATCCGGCAGGCTGGCCCCAAAGTGGCTCTCGTGTAAACCCAGTGCTCACCCAGATCCAGCACAACCTCAGCGTCCTGTCCAGCCTGGAAAAAAGACAGCAGCAGGTCATCGAGGGGGCGCAGAGCCTGGAGGCGGAGCTGACCGAATGGCAGGAGAGCGTGGCCCACGAGGTGCAGGAGATCCTAGAGCGATACCCGCTGGACATCAAACCAAGAGCATCAGCAATCGATGCCGAAAATGTGGAGAATGACAGGCTGCCACCTCCACTTCAGCCACAAGTGTTTGCAGGTTAGCGTAGCATCATGTTCTGAGACGGGTAAAGCATGTGTTTCCAAACGCAAGGGCTGCTCTCGTCCCAAAATCTCCACACTTACCATTCCGTGTGCTTTTTTTAATGCTTATTCAGTTGGCTGTTATATATTTTATGCAAATTTATTCTTGTCACATTTGTGCAGCTGATTCAAAATGGGAAGCTAAATAAGCTTTTCTAATCTGACTTTAGAAGATCTTTGATTTGATCTACCGTTTTAAATCATCAAAATAGCTGCTAGTACATCCTCTTAAATGGAAAGTTCACCCAAAAATGAGAATTCGCTGTTCGTTTGCTAATCCTCAGGCCATTTAAGATGTACAGAAGTTGAAAATTAAAGATTTGTTTGGTGATACTGGGGTATTTGTAGATTCGAAAAACACAAAGCAATGGTAGTTAGCACTTTGAGAATCAAAACAAAACAAATACAGGCAATACTAAAAGTAATAATGTCATAATTCATGTTAATCATCAATTAATGTGTTTCACAAGAGCTTAGTGTATCATCAGAAGCTACAGTTTTTTTTTCCTGTATATTATTTTCATTTATTTGTTTGACTCTCAAAGCTGTAGACTTGCGTTTTGTTTTAATCATCATAGTTTTAGATAAAACAAATCTTTGGAATCTGATCTACTGAATCAAGAAAGTAGCATCTTTGACAGCCTAAGGGTGAGTAAATATACAGCAAATGTTCATTTATGGTTGAACTATCCTTTAAATATGATTACAGTTTTATTTATGTGATCATAACACCACATATCACCCTTTTTTCATGCAGATAAGTCATGTTCACCCCCCCCCCCCCATGCATTGGTATGTGTGATGTTTGGGTGAAGTTGTGTAACATATATATGTATAAAAGGTTTTGCTGCTTCTACTGTATACTTAAGAAATTTCAATTTGAACGCCATCCAATTTTTGTGCTTTTAAGGGAATTAAAAGTCTCGGTACGCTCATTCTTAAACACTTGGTCACATAATTGATTGGAGGGATGCAGAAGTTTCAGCGATAAACACTATATTTACAAAGACAAAGTAGGGGCAGTTGCTCAGTTAAATTCACCAAGCGATTCTGTTGTACATAGTCCTTCTTCCTAAAGATGCGAATGACTTGGTTTTGCTTTTGATGTTGTTAGCGTTACATAAAACAAAAATCCAAATGTGATCCAGCTTATTTTAAATACTACCCCAGCTGTAACTGTAACAGGTACTTAGCAAAACACTATATTCATGGGGGAAATAATGGCTTTCACTCACAGTGATGATAGTGATTGATGTCTGTGTGTTATTTTAACTGAACTGCATTATTTATAATGTAAATAAATGTGACTTCAGGTGTGTCATTTTGCTCTCTTTGCATCATGTATCTCTCTATAGCACCAAAATATATCAGGAAAGCACAATGCTGACATCTGATGGTAGACTTTATTTAGTCAGTTTATGAAAGTCACCATGTCTAAACTTACACACAAAGTAACGGGTTTTTAGGAAGAGTCTTGGTTATTTTGTAAATCGCAACTAATATTTTCAACAATGAAGATTATATTATTTCTGAAAATGAAATCAAGTATTTATAAATTGCTCCACTGTGTACGAAAGGTGAGGATATATGGTGCAGATCTGTCAGTCGGGTAACTCAAATATCTTTTTGAAATGAGTAGAATTGAGTCGCATTGGGTATAGCCTGAATGTAACTGTTTAATTTGCACAGATGCTCATCGGGGACTTTGAAAATGGCTCATTTGATGAACCATCAGATCCATAACAGATCTGCAGCCCCACCAAACCTGAGTCTCGTACGATAGTTCGGCTGTACCTGCAGGCCTCCAGAGGCTCTCAGTATAGAATATAGGTCAATGTTTCTCAGGAGAGTTACATAGTCTATTGGAGATCTTGATTTACTATGTGCATACTCTACATTTGGCTCTACATTATTCAGGTGATGTGTGACTTTGATCTTTGTTAGGATATTTAATAGACGTATTGTATGATTGTTGATCTATCAGTGATTAATCATGGAATTAATCATGGTTGTTGACAAAAGTGCTGTATTTATGCACATAACCTTATATTAAATCTTCCAATCCGAAAATGTAATTATGCATTCATATGTTTTTCTGTATGAAGACCCAATTTATACCTTAAATTACTATTATTATTTAATTAACTTTTGAAAAATATTACTTATTAGTCATTTTTGTCATTTTAATTTCAATTGGTATTTGTTTTCCTTCAATTCATTTATTTTAAGAATGTTTTGATGAATTATATGACCTATATTTCTATATTAATATCTGTATTAGCTGTATTAATCATACTTTTTCATGTTTTTAAAGTTATTACATTAATCAGATTTATATTGATGTGTTCATTTCATAATGATGTGTGTTTGTTTATTGATGTGATGAATGTGAATGGTGATACATTTTAATCATATATTTAATATTTACATTTTTATTAAGATCAATTATTATTATTAATATTAATTACATTGTAATGTTTTTTTCCCCCAAACATTTTCTTGGACCACAGTATGAAAACCCCTGATATTCCTTCATTCATTAATTTTCCTTCAGCTTAGTCCCTTTATTCATCAGGGGTCGCCACAGCGGAATGAACCACCAACTTATCCAGCATATGTTTTACACAGCGGATGCCCTTCCAGCTGCAACCCAGTACTGGGAAACACCCATACCCACTCATACACTACGGCCAATTTCGTTTATTCAGTTCACCTATAGCGCATGTCTTTGGACTGTGGGGGAAACCGGAGCACCCGGAGGAAACCCACGCGAACTCGAGGTGAACATGCAAACTCTTCATAGAAATGCCAACTGACCCAGCCGGGACTAGAACAAGCGACCTTCTTGCTGTGAGGCGACAGTGCTAACCACTGAGCCCAACCCCTCATATATTTGTTTATTATTTATATTTATTATTATTATTTATTTATATTTAATATGAATTACAATCTAAAAATATCGTTACCCCCAAAAAAAATAACGAGGTAAAGAAGCAAAATTTAACACTCGTGATTTTAATATTTAATATTGGCGCTTTCATGTAGGCGTGTCAATTCGCAAAATGCACCGCCTACTTCAAACGGCTGTTTGTGATTGGCTAATACTTATAGATTCAGCTACCAACAGTGCATTCGATTGGTGAATACGGTCTCCCATGGTGACTGACACAGTCTCCCATGGTGACTGACATTGACATATAGGCGCTACATTCGCTGCTTGCTGCTAGTCCATAAACAAGCAGTCCGATGCTAAAATACCCGTTTTAAAAACACTAAACTGGTAGCGTTTGATGCAGACAGCTGCAGTCACGGATTCGAGGGCAACATTAAAAGGTAAATGCGTGTTTATAGACATGAGGATTTTACTGCTTTGTGAGTTTGGAGCAGCTAACTTGCTAAAATGCTAACCTGTGCTACGTTACCTCACCTGCTTGCATCATGTATTTTCGATAATGTTTTTTTTAACAGCTTATAATTCATTCCTCTATGCATTTGGTATCAGGTTTTAAGCTGGCACAGAAATTTGTCTTGCTTACTATCCTGAAGTATATTGCCTTCAGGCATATTTAATCAATAACGCGTTTGTTTTGAGACCAACTGGTCGTTATGCTGCACGTGTATATATTGTTTTTTATAGGTCAACCCTTTCATATGAAAGCGTGTGTATGGTGATTGTGTGCTTTATAA
>CAIGQV010018202.1:8939038-8962996 GCA_903798115.1 Danio jaintianensis
GATAGCAGTCTGCTGTATTGTATTCTCCGTGAATGAAATATGAGCATCTGAATGTTTTCTTCTGTCTGTTTTTACTCCAGTGAAAGCATCAGGATTCTCCCATCAGGTTTATTTGGCTGTTTGGAAGTAAACCTGGCTGAGATGGATGAGCAGAGTGTTGAGGTGTGTTTACAGTGTTCTGTGTGTGTTTTATATAAACAGACTTCAAGGCACTTTTGGTTTGGTGGATTATATTGTGCTGGATGCCTTTATTTAATACCCTAATTAAATAAAGAAACCAGGATCTTCTCTTCACTATATTTCTTAGCTGGAGTTTTGTTTAGGACCATCTTTTGTAATGTTTTTTAAGGAGTAATTAGATTCATACCTTACCACAAGGTATCTTGATGGGTTCTGCGAATGAAGCCAATGTCCACTCCAGGAGGAAAATTAATAAAATACACTTTTATTAATAAAATAAATCCAGTGAAAAAGAAGAATAAAACAAATACAAGAGCAAAACAAAATTCTTTACTTTATTTTTTGCTGAGAATAAAGGGCCTAAGACTTACGGTATACAGAAGTGCGCTGCTGGTTTGTATGTCCCTGGCTTTTATACAGTATTTAAGCCTTTGAATGCAGGTGTGCCTTTAATGTTTTAAACTATCAATGTTTGATATACTTGAATATATCAAAAGTTTGATATACTTGAATATATCTCAAAAATTGTTAGTACAGAGAAGAAATCCCTTTGAGTAAATGAATAGCAATAATCAAAGTTTGATATACTTGAGGATATCTGTTAATACATAGAAGAAATCCCTTTTTGTTCTCTAGAGCTTAGTAATTACTCTCTAGGGTGATACACTTGAATAAAAACATAGCAAAGCGTTTCTTCTATTACATCAGCATTCAAGCAGTCTTCCAGGGGTCTTGTCCTCCAAGGCCATATCTCCTAGCTGGCAAAGAATATCTTTTTCTGAAGATAACGCTCTGATTGTAATAGTTGGTTAGAAGTGTCATCTGGACCATTTCTTCCTTTATGGTCAGCAGACCATGTCGTCTCTTATGTCTCTTCTCATTGCTAATTGCTGTTTTTGCAAGCATAGGAATATCTGAATATGTAAGTAAATTTTTGTGTCTTTTACAATTAATGTAATTAAACCTTGCAGACACTACAATATTTCACCTTTACCCAAACACGAAATGTCTATTATTTATTCTGTCCTTATTCCGTGGAACACAAACGTTGAAATTATATGGAATATCAAGTTCAACTCTTGCTTTTGCACAGTGTGTAAAGAAGATTGCTGACTTCGTGAAAATCTGCCAATTATTGTAATAATGGAGAAACGGTTTTAAACAGTTTTTCACCATTTTTGGCACAGAATCAATCTACATTGAAGCATTTTTTGTTATTAGAGACAATAAAAACAGATTTGTGCTTCAAAACCACTCCTTTCCCAATTATAAAATAGAAAAGAACTTTATTTTCAAAAGCCAACAAATTTACAACAGCTGGTGATTACATACCAATAAATTGTACCCAATACTGATGCAAATAAAATGTAGTTCTTCAAATAGGTGTTCTTCATGTTTTCAGTTGTTTATCATTTGACAGGGAGTTTTTCATTTGTAGTATATTAATACACATCTGATATCTTCCTGCTGTTTATGTTAATTTAAGACATAACCGACTGTTTGCAATGACAATCACCAAGACTGATACTTTTGCAGGATTTGGCAACTTTGTTCATTCAAGCACAAGCTTCTTCTTAACTACAGGCTAAAAAGAGATCCATTTAACATCTGTAGGTCAACAGCATATTCCGGCACTTGAATCTTGAAATTGACAAAACATCATCAAATGTAAACTTAAGCTGCATTGAGCTGCTCAAAACACCAGAAAATGAACTAAGTAATGCACATGTATAAGTATTGTATTGGAATAATCAGGTAACTGAACGGAATAAACAGAATTAATAGCAGTCTAGTTGAAAAACATAATTAATAAACATTGAAACGTATGGTGTATTTTAAAGTATTTTTTTTATAATGCACAAAACACTTGTTCCGATTTTGACAACATTTTCAATAATTGTCTTTTCTTGACTGACCTTTGTTTTCATCATTTCTGCAATAAGTGAGCTGCTGAATGAGTGATTTTGAGATGAGTATATGTAGTTCACTAATCAATAAATTTGCCATAAAATAATCCATAAAAAGTATTTTTTATAACATGGAGTTTGAGCAGTATCTTAATAATTATTGAAAAGATTAAAGCAATTATCAGAGTCTGATTTAATGTTCTGTTATTGTCCAATAAAAGATGCATTTTTATATGATCTGTTAGATTAGCACTTTTGCAGATAAAATAAAAAGCGATTCATTAAATGACAAAAACAATCATACGTTAAAGAAAGCAAACTACACAAATGTGTTAACAATAATAGAATTTAAATGTTTTTGTCCCTTTAAGAAAAAAAAAATTACTTTGATTACACTTATTGCATATTGTTAGTTGCTCACTGATTAAGTCGTGTGTGTGCTAAGCTTGTTATGAAAGGCAGAAGATTAACTGAACTGTCTTTTGTCTTGTGTCTCTCTTTAGAGCATAGCGGAGGTCTTCCGCTGCTTCATTTGCATGGAGAAGCTGCGTGATGCCCGTCTCTGCCCTCACTGCTCCAAACTGTGCTGTTTCAGCTGCATACGGGTGAACAAACACATATACCCTCATTAACAACAACACAAAGATCATTATGAACACAGCCTCAGAGTGTAGCAGAGGCCTGTCTAATTAAACAACACTCTCTATGCTCTATTTATTGCACCAGCTCGATAGGACACCAGAGAACTAGTGTATTTCTTTTAGAAACATAATTTTTTAAAAGTCAAATCATAAGATTTGATTTCAGCTGTTTCTGACCAAAACTCTGGGTAATGAGTGGGGTGCGAATTATAAATTTTTTTGGTAATCTGTTTAATACTTGCTTCAGTGAATCAAATTATTGACAAGTATTTATTTAAATTACATCTAATTTTTAATAATACCTATTTAACTGTTCAGTGATTTGAGGGATATTTAGTGTGTACTGACATACAGTAATCACTGATTAGCTATTTCAGCAGTTACTGTAGGTCAAACTATACAAACTGTGCATCTAATTTTACTTTACGTTTAGGCCAAATGTAAATACAAACACCTATTTCACAAGAGAAGTGTCATGTGAACACTTACAATGTCCATTGATGCTCCAGATCTTCTGGATTTATAACTCTTTGAAACGGCCCCTTTTAGGCTTTGATCCAAATTATGCCATTTAGGAGACTGTCACTTTAAATTCAAATGAGAGTAAAAAATTCCTATTTTCAAAAGAGGGCGGAGCTACAAATGCCTGTGTGTCAGCATAGTGGCTGATTCAAAAGCAAGACTAACTTAATGAGGGAGAGATTGTCACTAATGGCCAGCGCTTTCTCCCTCTGATGACATGTACGAAGGGAGAATGTCAGTCAAAGTGTTTCTGCAGACTGTTTTTATCAAGTGCTATTATAAAAAATTTAATTAATACATTTGTTACCATTAGAAGCTGCTTATATTCACAGACCCTTGCCACACAACTGTTTAAACCCCTTATAAAAGTGATTTTTGCATAATAGATGCCCTTTAAAATGTATTTTTATAATTGACTTTCCATTGATTCAGAGGACAAGCCAAGCTTGCATTTATAAATGAGCACATTTCTGTTTGTCTTCCTGGCAGCGATGGCTGACAGAACAGAGAGCTCAGTGTCCCCACTGTCGGTAAGTTCTAATGATGCTTTCGACTGTCATTGGAATAAATCTAGAGATTTAAGAATTGATTTTGCTATTGCTTTAATGAATGACATCACTTCAGGGAAGCATTTAGGTAAAATAAAGATACTCCCAAAAAAAAACTTTAGAAAACTGGATCAGAGCCACCTTATGTTTGGCAACCAAAAATTGGCAAAGCAGTTGGAAGTGTGTTCAAAACACTTCTCTGTAATTAAAGCTCAAACACAATGGTGGAACAGATTCATCCCTGATCCCATATTTGCTTTTGGTTGATCTAAAAATGAAATACTCTTCCAACAGTGTCTTTGCTGTAGTTAAAAATTGACAATAACATAAATGAAAAATATGTATATGCTTCTTTTGGCTAATAAAACTTGTAAATGTTGCATTCAGAGCTCCGCTACAGCTGAGGGAACTGGTCAACTGTCGCTGGGCAGAGGAAGTGACTCAACAGCTGGACACACTGCAGCTCTGCAACCTCACAAAACACGAGGAGAACGACAAAGACAAGTGAGCCATACACTACATCACGCTGAATAGTAATGCTGCAACATTGATAATGTGCTACAAATTTGCATAAAACAGGTCGTATCGCATCTGGTTCTTTCAGTAAAGTGACCTTTTGTGTAAATGTCAATATATGGGTGAAATAATGTTCCATCCTCGTTTAGTCTAACATATATATTTATGTAAAAATGAAGCATATTTATTCTCACATTTGCTTATTTATTAAAATATATCAAGTAAAATGCGATAATACTAAATTTTAGATATTATATTTTTAATATATAGAAATGTTATTTGTTTTGTGCTTAACCATTTGACCTTTGTCAAAGATGATTTTTTATAATATGTCTGTTTTTAGTGATTTGCATCAATAATATTGTGTTATGAAAATGTTTTCTATGTATCTGCCAATGAAGCTGATATGGCAAAAATTTTGATCATGATCGTCATAATTTGATGTTGGTAGTTTGTAGTAAAAATTGGTAGTATGAGAAATGATTTCAACTAGGGCTGCACAATATATCGTTTTTAAATCATTATCGCAATGTGTGAATCCACAATAGTCACGTCGCAAGACATGATTCAGGATTATAGTTGATCACGTACAACAGTTCAGAACACAAGAGAATTTTGTAGTCATTGTAGTTTAAAGTGAAACTTTCATAAAGTGAAAGCTTATCAATTGCGTGTGTTTTTAAGGCCTGTCACTGTGTAAACAATGTAAGCAAGTTTAAAGCATTTGGCCACAAGGAATAAAAAATTATTAAAGTTATGAATTCTTTTCAAAATAGAACTATTCAAGTTATGTTGTGAAGTATCGTAAATAAATCGCATAAATTCAAAATATCGCAATGTACGTTTTTTCCAATATACACTACCTGACAAAAGTCTTGTTGTCGATCCCAGTTGTAAGAGCAAGAAGTAATAACTTGACTTCTAGTTAATCATTTGGAAAAGTGGCAGAAGGTAGATTTTTCAGATGAATCTTCTGTTGAACTGCATCCCAATCATCACAAACACTCCAGAAGACCTATTGGAACCCGCATGGACCCAAGATTCTCACATAAATCAGTCAAGTTTGGTCATGGAAAAATCATGGTTTGGGGTTACATTCAGTATGGGGGCGTGCAAGAGATCTGCAGAGTGGATGGCAACTTCAAGGAGGTATCAAGACATTTGTGCTGCCCATTACATTACAAACCACAGGAAAGGTCAAATTTTTCAGTAGGATAGCGTTCCTTGTCATACTCCTCCACATCAAAGTTCTTGAAAGCAAAGAAGGTCAAGGTGCTCCAGGATTGGCCAGCCCAGTCACCAGACATAACCATTATTGAGCATGTCTGGGGTAAGATGGAGGAGGCATTGAAGATGAATCTTGAAGAACTCTGGGAGTCCTGCAAGAACTCTTTCTTTGCCATTCCAGATGACTTTATTAATAAGTTATTTGAGTCATTGCAGAGATGTATGGATGCAGTCGTCCAAGCTCATGGGAGTCATACACAATATTAATTCTTTTTCCACTGCACCATGACTTTATATTCTATACTGTACATTATTTCTGTTAAGTGACAAGACTTTTGTCTTAGCAAAATCAGACCTTACTGTACTAATTAAATAATTAAATCAAGGCATGATCATATTTTATTTTGGTAAAATAAGCGTAATTTAAAGGCCTTTGCCTTTCATATAAGCCACTTCTGATACCAAATGATCAACTAGAAATCAAGTTATTATTTGTTGTTCCTAAAATGGATAGGCGACAAGACTTTTGTCAGGTAGTGTATATGGTTTTGAGTGTTTTGCAGGTTTAGATCATAAAGATCAACAAACAATATTATTATTTTTATAATTTTATCACAGTATTTGAAGATGGTGAAAGTGTGTCAGGGTAAAACAATGATCATTGGAAATTGCCTTGCAAAAATAGACATGGCATTAAGGTTGCAAACCTAATGCGTTACACAAAATATACAAAACCTTTTGGATAAACATTTTATCAGTGGCAACTAGTGTCCAGATAATTCTGACAGTCTGTGCTTTTCCTCTCACCTCATTCATTCTTTCATCCTAACAGGTGTGAGAACCATCATGAGAAGTTGAGTGTGTTCTGCTGGACTTGTAAGAAGTGCATCTGTCACCAGTGCGCACTGTGGGGAGGCATGGTACGCACTTCTGTCTTAGTCAGGCTGACGAATTACGTGTTTGGTGTCATTTCCTCTTCAGATGTGTTAAGATGAAGCATGACTGGTCACACATAGGAGTCAATTATCAGTGAATAATACTGGGGCTAATGTGAGTGAATGTCATGCTTTACACACTTTGAGTTCAGTCTTTCCCATGTTTCCCATTATGCTCATTTAAATCAAATTTAGTTTTTATTACAAAAGTGAATTCTTTTTTATACCACTCAAACATGCTCACCTGCTTAGGTTTGGTCACTGCCAGACTTTTAGTACAATATCTCATTAACATCGAGACACTGTATGTCGAGGTTCAGATTTTTACACTTTTCAGAGCTGAACTGATTATCCATTGAGCTCCTCCACATGATCCTGTCTTCTCCTGCATTTGTCTGCACGTACAACAAATTGACGGGAGCGGACGGGCATGCAGGGCAAATACTTTACCCAAAAAAAGTGAAGGTTGTTCAATTTGGTTATTTTCTTAAACAACTGGTGCTTGTTAACCGAAAAAATAGATCTTACAGGTGCTGGAAAGCCTTGAAAATGCTTGAATTTTAATTTCAAGGTTTGAAAAGTGCTTAGATTTTTGATAAAGTGCTTGAAACTCCTTGAAAACCTAATTGTGTTGCTTTACTAATAATTTATCAGACTAAATGATAATAATAAAACTAAATGATGATAATAATAACAAACTTTTTTTCTCTTTAATTTTAAATAAAGAATATTTGCTTTTGCATAAAATTTAAACATTTTAATCTGCGCACTTTACTTACAGTGGGAGAAAACAAACTGCATGGATGTTACAGTTTTGGGAGTGAACAATGCATGAGATTAAAATATATATGAATTTAAGATGAAAGCTTACACATTCAAGATGTGACTAAATGACAGGAATTCAATGTTGAGCTTGGGGCAAACATGCCATCAAGAAGTTTCCTTAGAATACTATCAAAAAAGAACATCTGATATATGATGAAGTATGTATGTACATGTGTGCAAATATGTAATTTGCCACATTTGTGCTTGAAACCTTTGAAAATGCACCTGAGAAAAGGTGTAAAAACCCTGTAGATAGTTCAGTTAGATTTAATGAACATTGAAAATACCACTATTATTAAATTTTATATCTAAAATTATTAGAACACAATATATGGGCCAACGCAAATTTTTTTTATTTGAATAATTCATACATTTAACAAAACCAAATATAAAAGGAAAAACTGACAAGACTCTTTAGTGTCGTCTAATTTTTGTGATTTTGCCAAGTTAAAAGAAACAGGTGAATGTTTTCTTTCTCTCTTAATCTTTTAACTGCCACCAGGACGCTTAAGTTTACATCACTTTGGAATTAAATGCTAATCTAATCATGACAAACTATATATATATCATTGGAAAGGTCTAAGTCTTCCTCAATACTTATTTTAGCACTGTTTTTTGTTACGTAGAAAGAGTGATAGATTAAAAAGCATTTACTTCCAACCTACAACCTGTGGGACCATTTACGGTTATATATTTAAACCATAATATTGTAGTTTAAACAAAGCAATCATAGTGAACTATATATGATTTAAAAGTGTAAAATGTCTAGTTTCCATATCTTATGACTGATATTTGATAGATATTATTGAGCAACAATTATTTGTTAAATTGCAACAAGGACACTCATCTGAGTTGTATGTAAAAACTGGACGAAAGTTAACAGCACAAAGTTAAAGCACAGTGCTTTTTTTGGAATGGTCCAACAATGTCTTAATCACATCATACAGTATATGCATTTTGTACATAATTATAAATTTTACACTGTGCGTAGTTGTACTTCTGCACATAGGACCATGTACTTAGGACCATTATCAGTTCACATTGAATATCATCTGATATTGGCCACTAAAGTCAGATATTAGCACTTAGCCTCACAGTGTGAACGTAGTGACATTGTAAAGATCCAATATTCTAGAAGACGCAGTGGCGCAGTGGGTAGCACGTTCGCCTCACAGCAAGAAGGTCGCTGGTTCGAGCCTCGGCTGGGTCAGTTGGCATTTCTGTGTGGAGTTTGCATGTTCTCCCTGTGTTCGCGTGGGTTTCCTCCGGGTGCTCCGGTTTCCCCCACAAGTCCAAAGACATGCGCTATAGGTGAATTGGGTAAGCTAAAATTGTCCATAGTGTATGTGTGTGTATGAATGTTTCCCAGTGATGGGTTGCAGCTGGAAGGGCATCTGCTGCGTAAAACATATGCTGGATAAGTTGGCGGTTCATCCCGCTGTGGCGACCCCGGATTAATAAAGGGACTAAGCCGAAAAGAAAATGAATGAATGAATGAATATTCTAGAAATCACAGATGTGGAACGACCAACATCCCTTGCTTTGTCTGAAAGGTTCCTCTCTTTGGCCTTCATCTGGTGAATCAGCAGTTGGAGATGGTGAGCTTAAGACCAGCTCACCATCTTGCAAAAATCTTGAAATCTCAGTAATGTCTAGAAATTTAAGTTGCCAGTTTTGACATTTGGTGGTATTTTCCTTAATTATCTGACAAACCCTATTGGTTGGTATTTGCTTAATTATCTGACAAATCCTATTAGTTAGTCAGATAATAAAGGAAAATACCACAAACTGTCCGATCTCATCAAATATCTCATTCAGAACTTACAGTTGAAGTCAGAATTATTAGCCCTCCTGTTAAATTTTAAGTCTTTCATATTTTTTTTCTCTAATTTCTGTTTAACGGAGAGATTTTTTACAGCACATCTCTAAACATCAGTTATTAGATATTAGTTATTAAAACTATTGTTTATTTGATCTTACATAATATTTTACTAGATATTTTTCAAAATACTGGTATTCAGCTTAAAGTGCAATTTAAAGGCTTAACTTAATTAGGCAAGTTAGGGTAATTAGGCAAAGGGGGCTAATGATATTGACCTTAAAATGGTTTTTGAAAAATTAAAAACTGCTTTTATTCTAGCCAAAATAAAACAAATAAAACTTTCTCTAGAAGAAAAAATATTATAGGAAATACTGTGAAAAATTCCTTGCTGATAATTTTGACTTCAACTGTATGTCATACATTAATTTCAGTTGCATCAAACAGGAACTTGCTTATGTTCTCCCACTGCTCTCCACAGCATGGCGGTCATACGTTCAAACCCCTGGCTGAGATCTATGAGCAGCATGTGACAAAGGTGAACGAGGAGGTGGCCAAGCTGCGGCACCGGCTAATGGAGCTCATTAGTCTGGTTCAAGAAGTGGTAAGCAGCGTCGCCTCTCCTTTACGCCCACTCCCAGCCATTCAGACAAGTTCTAAATTGACCATTCGTAATGGATGCTAGTTTACCAGCAACAAATCCATTTTAGATGCGACTGCTAATGAAAAATCAAATGTTATCTAATTACACGTATTCCTGGTTTGATAAGTGCTTTTGAAGGCGGTTTACATAATGTAGCATAACTGCAGGACGTCAAGGAACCCACACAAACCCATCAGTTACTGTTTATAGCTTTTTTAATCCTTCGTCGGGTGAATGTCCAATAGAGGGCGCCACAGCACGTAACAAATTTGCATGACAGGTTTTTCCTCTACATTGAAGTTGCTCTACATGAACAAAAACAGGAGAAAACTTCCTAGAAAAATAAATTTTGGAGTGTGCAGTTAATGTTTTAATTTCCAGAAGTTGTTAAAGTTTTATGGTTCACTAATTGTAAGAGCCAGTTATGTGTAATTCATTTGTGATGACAATTTAGTTAAAAAGGTTAAAACATGATGAAAAATTCGAGAAATATAATAAGAATTCATAATGATTGTATTATCTAAAATGCATAATTTAATAATTAATACAATTTAAAAACTTTTCTTTTGGTATTTTTTTGGCTTCCGACAGTAATACGTCATGATGTCATTAGTTTGTATGTTTAGGTCAGATTGCAGCTATGGACGTTGGAGGCAACACAGTTTTTGACAGAGCTATAGATAGTCTATTATACCTTTTGTATTTTCGTTTTGCATTTCTTCAGTAAACCCCTTTTAAAAGAAGATTCGGTCTTACCCGCGTTTTTTTTAAATACTGGTTGTTGGACTAGCTGCAAAAGGTGGTACATAAGGATGTGCCTGAACGTTATGCCACTACATTAATATTTAATTTCTTTTGAAAGAAACCTCTACAATGCTGCATTTGTTTGATTAAAATAAGTTAAAATTATGATTTGACTGTTTATATAGCAGAACCTTCTGGTCTGATTCATTCGAGTGGTTAAAAGTTGTCTTCCCGATTTTCTAAAAATGATATTTTCTTTGGTTTATTAGGGAAAGATGTTCATTTTTAATTTGTATTGAACAATATTCTAATTTTGGAGACATTTTATATTCATAAATGCAAGTGCCTTAAAACAAAACCACTGTAATTTTGGTTATACTGTAAATCTTGGTAAAATTGGTTAAAAAAAAAAAGTTGGCAAAATCAAAATTAGGAAGAAGACTTTAGTTTATTGAAATTTTTTTAATTAATAGAAGACTTGGTAGTGTAATTGTTTTGTTTTCTTTTTTTGGTTGTGCTTGTGTGTCTATTCTATGTTTAAATTCTATGTTATTTTATTTATTTTTATTATTATCTTATTGATTTGATTATTATTTGTTCTCTGTTCTGTAAATGTAGATGAAAGTTGTTAGTCGAATTTTGCCTTATTGTATTTGTGTTAGTGCAATAATTCGTTCATTCATTTTCTTTTTGGCTTAGTCCCTTTATTAATCAGGGGTCGCCACAGCGGAATGAACCACCAACTTATCCAGCATATCTTTTACGCAGCGGATCCCTTCCAGCTGCAACCCATCACTGGGAAACACCCATACACTCTCATTCACATACACTACGGACAGTTTAGCTTACCCAATTCACCTGTAGCGCATGTCTTTGGACTGTGGGGGAAACCGGAGCACGCGGAGGAAACCCACGCGAACACGGGGAGAACATGCAAACTCCACACAGAAATGCCAACTGACCCAGCCGAGGCTCGAACCAGCGACCTTCTTGCTGTGAGGCGACAGCGCTACCCACTGCGCCACCGCGCTGCCTATAGTGCAATAATAAAAATTTTTAAAAGATACAATTATAATATTGCGGAAATATTCTTCTTATTATTATTTGAGAATGTTTGGAAAAGTAATTATTCCTGTGATGCAAAGCTGATCATAATCTGATAATAATAAATTATTATTACTTCAATCTAAAATGACACCTGATCTTTTAGAATTCATTCTAAATCTGACTTTTCTTAACATAAACATTTCTTATTATTATAAATGTTTTGTTGCTTAAATTGTTTTTGTCAAAATTCTTTGATATATAGAAAATATATTCAGATGTTCTATATAAATACAGTTTATAGAACTAATAGTTTGCTTTTGTTTTTTAAAGAAAAACACACACACACTGACTCCAAACATTTTAGTGCCTTCACACTTTCTGTCCATTTTAACGCATTCTCCGTTCTGCCTGAATTTAAATATAGTGAATTTTCTTTTGTGTGTGTTTTTTTTTCAGGAGAAGAACGTTGAGGCAGTACGAGGGGCGAAGGATGAGAGAGGGAGGGAGATCCGGAATGCTGTGGAAATGATGATCGCTCGGCTTGATAATCAGCTCAAGAATAAACTCATCACACTCATGGGTGCAAACATGCTTTTTGTACAGTCGGGCAAAGTTTTCAAAGGATCTTTTGAAGTGTTGCCGGTCTAATGCAGTGTTGCTGCATCCACAGGACAGAAGACCTCTCTGACACAGGAAACAGAACTACTGGAGTCTCTGCTGCAGGAAGTGGAGCATCAGGTCTGTGTGCTTGCGTATCAGTAAAATGGTGAATTTAGACTACGGTGAAGATCAAAATGAAAGAACAGAAATAATATTCATATTTGTTGCTATGCCATGCTAATAGAGCAGTGTTTTACCAAGTAGACTAGGCACTTCAACAAAAACACTTTATTTTGTGGGATAACAGTGATCAAATTAGAGAATAGGGCTGTCACAATTAAGAAATTTGGCTGATGATTAATTATAATTGTGATTAATAGTCTGTTTTGGGTATTTAACTATTTTCTGTTTTGTGAAAGATGCAATTTTAACTTAGAAAATACAGATTAAAAATTACAGCCATAGCAACCTGCTTGTCGGAGGCGTATAGTCACTTTAGAAGAGACTCATCATCTCGCATAGTCCAAACTGGAAAGTTAGGCTGCCAGTTAAAGGCCCCAAAATTGTACTTTAAAAAAAAAGAATTTAACTCAAGTGGTTCCAAACTTTTAGGAATTTCCTTCTTCTATTGAACACAAAAGAATATATTCTGAAGAATGTTGGAAACCGTTGACATCTATAGTAGTGGTTACCGGTTTTTCAAAATATCTTCTTTTGTGTTTAACAGATGAAGGAAAATCAAGGGTGAGTAAATTGTGACAGAATTTGTTTTTTATTTTGAAATTTTGTGAATTATTCCTTTTTATATTGAGATTTTCAGATAATCAAGAAAGTTAAAAACGTTATATTGCAATTCAGAATAGATGTAATGTATGAAATATGGTTAAAACTGTTATTTTTCATCCTGTTATAGCTTCAAATACATCTAAATTTAGCAAATTGTAGGTCGCTCTCTATTTTTGATCTTCACTGATCATTGAAAAATTGCGATTCAAAATCTAATTTAAACAGAAATAAAATCTAAAATTAGGTTTGAGATTATTTCTCTTTAATTTCTGATGCTTGTAGATGTTTTGATTTGTGACGCGAGTGTGTTATCACCCCACAGTTGCGTTCATGCAGTAAAAGTGAGCTGATCTCGAAGAGTCCAGAGATCCTGCTCATGTTTCAGCAGGTTCACAGGAAACCAATGCAGTCTTTCGTCACCACTCCTGTACCGCCAGACTTTACCAGGTACACACACATAGACACTGTACCTGCTATTCTGCGGTGACAAGACCTCGGTAAACTTGAACTTTTGCACTCTCTGTGGCAGACTGTGTGCAATAAATAAAAATGCACACCTGTAAAAACTTCTCTAGGCTTGTGGAGCCCAATGTCAAGTTAACCTTTCTTGAATAGACTTTCCCCTGCAAGATAAATTACATACAGTATAATCTCTTATTTCTTCTCAGTGAGCTGGTCCCTGCGTATGACTCCAGCACTTTTGTTTTGGCAAACTTCAGGTAGCATCTCTCCATTTGTCTTTCTTATTACTCTATTTCATAAATGGTGCATTAGTTCTTATGCGTGACTTGAATTGTTGTTTTCTCATTGCTTTAAGTACTCTGCGGCAGAGGGCCGACCCCGTTTACAGCCCCCCACTACAGATATCAGGCCTGTGCTGGAGGTTGAAGGTTTATCCAGTAAGTTTGTCGTCCACGACTATGTCTGCTATAGGACCAAAAGTCAAATCTTGAAGATTTTTATGTTTTGTTTTGTTTTGTTTTATTTTTATTGATTTTTTTATTATTATTTAATTATTTTCATTATTTCATTTCTTTGGCGTCACCGTGGCGCAGTGGGTAGCACGATTGCCTCACAGCAAGAAGGTCGCTGGTTCGAGCCTCGGCTGTGTCAGTTGGCATTTCTGTGTGGAGTTTGCATGTTCTCCCCGTGTTGGCGTGGGTTTCCTCCGAGTGCTCCGGTTTCCCCCACAGTCCAAAGACATGTGGTATAGTTGAATTGGGTAAGCTAAATTGACCGTAGTCTATGAGTGTGTATGGATGTTTCCCAGTGATGGGTTGCAGCTGGAAGGGCATCCGCTGCGTAAAACATATGCTGGATAAGTTGGTGGTTCATTCCACTGTGGCGAGCCCAGATTAATAAAGGGACTAATCCGAAAAGAAAAAGAATGAATTAATTTTATTTCTTTTAATTTGTGAACATGCACTGGACATGTTTGACTTGCATTTGCATCTTGCGGCTTTTACAGTGCATGGCTGACAATATAAAAACATTATACTCATGTTAAAGAATTGTAGCTTCTTTATCACATGCAAAAAACATGCATTCTGTGTGAGTCGCCCTTTTGGATTAGCATTATGTTCATTACAGTCCTTTGTAAAGATGCATCATGCACTCAAATCATTAAAGGGGTGGTCAAGAGTGTTTTTAAAGGCTTGATTGTGTTTATGGGGTGCAAAACAGTGTATGCTCATGCTTCATTTGTAGAAAGCCATGTTATTTTTTCCACATATGTTACCTTCATTTTATACTGCTACTAGGCCAACATGAAAACATATTTCTTGGTTCCTCCGAAGGCCTGCCCTCAATGGGCTGTGATTGGTCAGCTAACCTAATGTGTTGTGGTTTGTGGATGTATACTTGATGTATTTTTTTGTAGTCCCCCAAACTCCTATCGCTGTAGGTTTTGCTAAGCTAACCCTGTAAAAGCCAATGTCTCCCTTTGTATTGAACTTTGAGTGTCTTGCATTCAAAGATGGTGTTTATGTTCACACAGCAACATTACACTAAAACTGTTTAAAATATGATATCGTAGTGGACCACCGCTTTAATAAAGTTATATTTGGCATATTGTCTTTTTTCTAATTGACATTTACTAATTTTAATTCAAAACCAAAATCAAATTACATTCAAATGAATCACTAAAATATACAAAAATGTCCTGCTAGTAAGAAATTCAAATGTATATAGTTATTTATTTTTACTCTTCCTATTCTCACAGACTTTGATTTTGTTTTTTTAGGATGGCAATGGTGTTGTTCGAGGAAACTATCTCTCTGTTTTTCTGGAGCTGTCAGCAGGACTTCCTGAGACGTCCAAGTAGGCCGCACTAACTACTCTTCCTGCTGGGCGATGTCACAAATAACTCCTTTTTTCATGCCTGACTTGTTTCATTTCTTCCAGATATGAATACAGGGTGGAGATGGTCCATCAGGCCTCCAGTGACCCCACCAAAAACATCATTCGAGAGTTTGCGTCAGACTTTGAGGTGGGCGAGTGCTGGGGATATAACAGGTTCTTCAGGTTGGACCTTCTCGCCAGCGAGGGCTACTTGAATATGCAGACTGACACCCTTGTGCTCAGGTATGACCTTGGAGCTTTATACTAATTACTTAAGTAATTTACTTTGTGTTGGGCCTGTGTTGCCAAAGTTGAAAACAAGGTAGTGTTTAGGAACGTCTTGGATTGAGTGTGATGGAACTGAACGTTGATGCCTGAAGAAATGTTTTAAAAAACTACTCTTATTTTAATTTAACCAAATGTCTTTAACACTGCATTTATTAACTATTGCTGTGTCCCAATTCGCACACCATCCGTCCTTAATAGTGTTCGAAAATAGAATTAGTATGTCCCAAAAAATAGTATGTTGGAAAGAATGCCAAAGGTTCCAGGATGGTCTACTATTTGTGTTAGAAATTCGAAGTGTAGAGCCATTCGTACTCTAACTGCTAATATTGCCCACAATTGTGTAAACAAATGAAGTGTAAACAAATTACAAACATGGCGGACACGTGAGACCAACCCTCAAGTAGAGATTGTTTGGTAAAGTTGTTTGGGTGTCTATTAATTAATATCTAGTCAACTGGAAAATATTTAAATCACATTTTCCATTATATGTTCCATCTGCAACAACAATGTGAAGTTATATAAAGACGTGTTTGGACATTAACTTCTGAATGCATAATTATCCAAAGACCTGAGGAGATTTCTCTGCATGAAAGACTCATGAATGGCAGATTATCCTGCTGCTGCTTCTCCAATATGGTAGGTAATTAAATATAAAAGAAATGTGGATGATGTGTCGAGATGATTGACAGGGGAGGTAACTGAGCCTCATTAACAGACCGCTATGTTGAAGTAGTATGTCCCAAAGTTTGCATACTTTTCTGTTAGACACTCCTCAAAAGTATGTATTTTTCTTCACCAAAAAAAGTACATACTTTTAGAACATAGTGTAAGTATGTGAATTGAGAGGCAGCATATGTCATCTTCTTTAAAAACAACAGTTAAATTTCTCATCATGAGCTGTCTTTTTTGTTTGCTTTATAGTACGTTATAGTGTAGTAGGTCCACAAAAAAATGATTACATTTTCATAAATATTTTGCAGTATTTGGCCATTTTCTGTCCTCTTTTGGCTTACTGCTCACTCTAGACTTACTCAGTGGTATGATTGGCTAGCACAATTTGTATGTTCAAAACTTTTCGATTCTTCTTCTAATATTAGGTGTCAGAGTTGTGAGAAATGACAGGTGTGTGCCACTGATGTAAACATCTACATCTGTGTTTGACAGTGTACATTTTTCATAGATTGACAGTGCTGTAATAACACGGATAAAAAGTATAAAAACACATAAATTCTCATTTCATATCAAGCAGTCTGTAATAGACAAAACATTAGTAACCATGTAAAAAAACAAACAAACAAACAAAAACAAAAAACAGTAACTCACACTTTTGTGGTGCCACAGTTGTCACTGCATTCTATTTTAGTTTCAATGTTCTGAAAATCCAGTATTGAGTTGTGCCATGTTTGGAAACAAATTCCACAACTAAATGAAGTTCTTACCGGAAGTCTGAAACTTCAAGTTCAACCATGCTTTTTTAATGTTAGAATGTCTTCTGTGGAGGCGGAGTTTAAACACACAATTAAAGGGATAGTTCACCCAAAATTGAAAATTCTGCCATTATTTACTTACCCTTGACATGTTCCAAAAAGTTTGAGTTTTTTTTTTTTTTTTTGTTCTGTTAAACACAAAAGAAGATATTTTAAATAATGTTGGAAACCTGGAACTATTGATTTCCATAGTATTTGTTTATCATGCTGTAGGTGTCAATGGTTACAGGTTTATCGTATGGAAAACAAATCTCTTTATTAGTTATAAAGTGCCACATACCACAACCTGTCCTGTTTTATTTTTCAGATTGGCTTCAATAAAACTAACAAGAAAGTTTAAAGTTCTGAAGCTTACAGTATATTTTTATCATACAGTGATGTCATGTATATCAGTAGTTTAAAGAAAATAAATGCATTGCGAACTATCAAGGGATGTAAGCCGAAATTTGCTGTCTTGTTCATTTCTCATGCTTTGCTTCTTTTTTATTTTATTTTTTTTAAATGTTGCAGGTATCAAGTGCGATCGCCTACGTTTTTTCAGAAGTGTAGAGATCAGTATTGGTATATAACTCAGCTGGAGTCCGCTCAGTCCAGCTACATCCAACAGATCAATAATTTAAAAGAGGTTAGTGTTATAGCTGACAATTTAGGCTTTTTCAAATCCATTTAACCCTGTGTTATGTTGATTCTAAACCCTGTTGTTTTTTTTTTTTTACAGAATTAGTAGGGACTGTTTAATTCTATACAGACTTATGCTCATTTGTATTAATGCTATAGCATGCTATGAACACCTTTTTTTCTAGAGTGTTATGTTTTGCTATATTTCTGTTCAGAGGTTGGCCATAGAACTGTTCCGTCGGCAGAAGTCACGGAGCTCGTCTCCACCTGATCGGCGTCTCTGTCCCACGACGTCCTCCGGCAGAGACTCTCGTCAGTGGAAGAGCTCTGTGCTGGAGGAGTGCAATCAGGCGGCCTCAGTAGAGACAAAGGAAGATGAGGATGAGGAGAAAACCCAGCATGATGACTCTAATGTAAGGCCTGTGAGAACAGCGTGATGATGTTTAAAGCTACAAGGGTTGGAAATTGTTTGGGGCTTGTTGCAAAAGTGCTTTTAAAAATGAAAAAAGCTCTAAAAATTCAAGATGAGGGGACAAAATAAAATATAATGCTTGTTTGCAATTAGTTTTTTTATTATTTATTTAATTTTTTAGATTAATTAATTAATTAATTTTGTTTTTTGTAAAGGAAATTTTGAAAATTGTATTAATACAGTCAGTTTGTGACATTAAATTTGCTTTTGCTGTTTATATCAGATTTCGCACACGTTTCTGCATAACTTGCACTAGACTACAGTCATTGTTTGATATTTTGTCTGTTTCTAATGCAGAACTGTTTCTCTGAACATTATTATATGCATTTTATTAACCAACATTAATTATCATTATTAAAATAACACCATTATCAACTATAATGATTTGTCAACAAAATTCTTGTAATTTTTTTTTAACATTTACAACATTTTTGTAAATGTATAATTAACAAAGTTATTTTAAACCAGTTTGTTATTGATAACAGTTTACAGCTTTCTATTCCATTAATTTTGTTAAATGTAATTTCTTGACATAAAAGAGGACATGTTAATTTTAAAACAATAAGTTCATTATAAAAAGTTCCATAATAAAAGTAAAAATGCCCCAGCAATCAAATTCAGGAGGTAAATATCATCCCTTAGTTGAAAAGGTAGTTTCCAACCCTCGTATAATAGTAATAATAATAATAATAATAATATCATTATTATTATTAATATTAGAATAAAAGCTTTTCCTTCTTCCCTTGGAGAACTAAAAACTGATATCTTTACTCTTGTAAGATATTATCCATCATTTGATCATCTTGAAACTTATCGATTTACTTACATCATCATAATCTGACAGTCGGCTCTACTTTTAGGCATATAACATTCAAATCAGATTAAACTCATTGTGATCACTAAAGAAAACAAGCCTACATGTGATTTGTAATACAGGTAACCCGACAGCCTCACTAATCGAATCATTTGTGTGATCTGAGCTATTTTATGCGATATGACGTACATAAATGAGTTTGATGATATGATGTTGTTGTAATGTTAGGAGTTGTCTGATGGGGATCTAGAGGTGGACTGTCTAACTGGAGATGAAGATGTCAATCCTCTGGATGGTAGCAGCACCTCTGGAAGCTCCACAGCCACCAGCAATACGGAGGAGAATGATATCGACGAGGAGACCATGTACGTACAAGATACAAAAACAAACTTAGTAGTTTAGCATATTCTTTTTAAAGCAGAAGCACACAACTATTATAACTATTTTTATCAGTGAATTTCGAAGCATTTTGTCACCTTTTTATTTTATTAGGGTCTATGATTTCTTTCAGGCAGAATTACATCATTACATGATTCTTAGGAAGGCCTAATTATTTAGCCAAAATAAAATCACTATTTTTTTTTAGAACCAAAATAAAATCACTGCAATGTGATTTGTTGATTAGTAATATGCAGAATAATTAATAACACCGGTGTAATAATAATAGTGACAATACTAATAGTAATATGGTTCTGTCTTCAAAACTGTTATGAGCTAAATTTTAATTTCATTGATACAATGTTAAATGTTTCTCTGATATGTAAATAGAAGGTATGCGGCTTAGGTAAGTGTACAAATTCTCCGGAAATGGTTTTACAGGTCAATTTCTAACAATAGGGAATGGCCCTAATTCTGATATGGTATGATAAGGTTTGTTTTGACCATATTTGGAAGGATCAGAATGTTAATCGGCAAAATCATACGTCAGTTGTCAAAAATGTTTTAACAAATTGAGTAGATTCCCTGCTAAATGACAATCTTTTCAACTGAAGTGGTGCAGAGGTTTATTTTAGCTGGAAGGAGTGAGTGAGTTATATTTATTATATATTATATTTGAGGCATACACTAAAAAAAAAAAATGCTTGGTTCCACACAATCGATTTGTTTTGGGACAACATGAAGGAATTAAGTTAACTTATTATTTGTTACCAATTTAAGTATATTAAACATGTGATGACGCTTTTAGACAAAGTCAATAATTGTGTTGTTTCAGCTCATTTTAAGTTTTCTGAACAAACAACAAACGTTATTTTCTTGAGTGTATTTATGCTGTCAGTGTAACCTATTTTGCTCCTGAATTGTGTTGTTGATGAAATATAGGCTAAAATATATTTATACTCGACAAAAGGAGCCGACAGAGATGTATTTAGTGTGGTATTTTGTGGTTTTAACATAAATGAAAACAGGCCCTGTCTTTGTTTTCTGTACGTTGCTAAGCAACACAAACAGATGTCAAATTGTGGCACTGGTGTGCGTACACTCAATGAAAACAATGTTTACAATTCTAAAAGGCGTGGTGTGGCACAGCCGGTGTGCAACCAACAAATAACCAAAGGGTTATTGCACACTGAATCTGCATTTTTGTCCATAAATATCAGATGTTAAAAAATATATTCGACCTCACGTTGTGTGAATCGTATTGACACACTGCCTCCGAAACTTTCATCCGTCATAAGAACATTCAAACCGGGTTTGATTTTTTTAAATTTTTTAATTTATTTATTCTTTTGCTTTTCACATCCGAAAAAGCACTTTGAGAGGTGTTTTGACAGCTCAGAGCCACCGTACACGTCAGTGCGGCCGCCATCTATTATAATGTCTATAGTAACCTACTGCCTCTGTTCAGGATTTGTTTACGTACGTGAATGTGTGAAGTATCACACGCAATGTATCAAAGTTCCACTGATTTCCTGAAATAAACTTAGTATTTCGGAATAATCCAGCGCAGTTATTTGATAATGAGCTGAACTCTCCTTCCACTATGCTGGATGAGCACTATATGCAGCCTATTCCTCTTTCTGTTTCTATTTTTGTTCTGCTCTCTTCTTCAAAGTATCACTGCTTAAACTCCGAAATGTTTTGCGTTTTTTCGTAATGGATTAATTAATACGCGTCGGACTCAGTGTGCAAGGTTTGTTTACGTGACAAATGTTTCGCATATGAATACGAAAAAAACGCATAGGAAAATTTTGGACTTCAGTGTGCAGAGACCTTAAGAATGAAGTGATATGACACAATGCATTAAACACTTATATTTAGCAGTTTACATGTGTTTGTTGCCTCATTACAATGCGTTTATAACAAATTTCACAGTATACACATTAAGCTAGCAAAAGATACATTTAACACCTTGTGCCTCTTGATTGGCTCGTTTTTCACTTGGATTTTTCACTCAAAGAATTTACATGAGAATGAGAAAACAATGAGGCTTATTATTCAGCTATGCCTAGATATATTCAGATTTCCATTCGATGGCACCTTTAAGCTGTTATGGCTGTATGGCTCATCGAGTCAGGCTTTAAAATCAGAACTATTAATTTACAGTAATCATTTTACAGTAAAAGCCTGAAAGGCAGCACTTGAAGGTCACAAGCTTTTATATATTCACAAAGTACACATCTTTTCAAAGTGTCAAAATCGTGACCAGCTTTAATACCTTTTTTTTTCCCTCCCTTTTTCTTTTTTCCTCTTAAAGCAGCACACATCATTTGCATCCTCCCTGTGTTTTAAATACCAACATATAGTGTACCAACATTATTGCATAAGAGAACGTGCTTGGTATGCCAGAGGGGAACAGCTGTATCCTCCCCCTGGCTGGAAAACACGGTTTAATTAGGGCTGCTTCCACATTTTGTGACAGGCACTCTGTTTAACCAGAGAAGAGTGGTTCTTTCTGTCCTATCACGATCACTATTGGCAGCTTTGACTTGTGTAGGCTCAGTGAGAGCGCTTGTGTTTCTGTAGTGAGGTGTTGGAGTCAGAACCTCACATGTTTGCGCTCATGCTAACGGCTAACGCCCGCTCAAACGCTCTCGAAACGCACACACAGATCCAACCAGATGAGACGAGTGAGTCATCAGAGCTTCTGCCTCCTGCTTACAAATGCACTCTCTCTCGCGCACGCACACACACACACACACACACACACACACACGTGCACTCTTGCTCTCAGGCCCACGCACATTCGGTTGCACCTTTGACTTTGTTCGCTTGAGTGTTTTGTGTGCGCTCTTCATGTTGACTTTGTGAAGGTGCCCAATGCACAAGTGATAGTAGCCCTGGGTCTCCTGGATAAATTAGGAGAGAGGGAATCATGGGGTGTTAGGCGCTGTTTATACCTGGTGTTATGTATTTACTGTGACCTCTTGAGATTGCGTGTATGTCTGATATGGGTTTACTGTGTCAGTGGTCACCACATACTGACACTTTATTTATTAATTATGATTTTATTTTTCTAACATGTATTTTAATGAATTGGGTAGGCTAAATTGACCGTAGTGTATGTGTGTGAATGGGAGTGTATGGGTGTTTCCCAGTAATGGGTTGCGGCTGGAAGGACATCCGCTGCGTAAAACATATGCTGGATAAGTTGGTGGTTCATTCCGCTGTTGCGACCCCAGATTAATAAAAGGACTAAGCCGAAAAGAAAATGAATGATTGTATCTTAATGACAATGACAAAAAAAAAGTCTTTAAATGTTCGAAGGGATTTAAATGTTTAAATACTTGACTGCATGGTTATATTCATTTAAAGCTTCTCAAAACATTATTTATGATGCAAGTAGCAATAATAATTCTAAAAATAATAATATATATTTTTATTATTGAAGCGGCGCGGTGGCTCAGTGGTTAGCACTGTCACCTCACAGCAAGAAGGTCACTGGTTCGAGCCCCGGCTGGGTCAGTTGGCGTTTCTATGTGGAGTGTGAATGGGAGTGTATGGGTGTTTCCCAGTGTTGGTGTAGGTTTCCTCTGGGTGCTCCGGTTTCCCCCACAATCCAAAGACATGCAGTATAGGTGAATTGAATAAGCTAAATTGGCCATAGTGTATGTGTGTGAATGTGAGTGTATGGGTGTTTCCCAGTACTGGGTCGCAGCTGGAAGGGCATCCGCTGCGTGAAACATATGCTGGATAAGTTGGCGGTTCATTCCGCTGTGGTGACCCCTGATAAATAAAGGGACTAAGCCAAAGGAAAATTAATTAATGAATAAATTTTTATTATTATAGATACAATTTCATAAAAATTATATATATATATATAATGTTTATGTATATGTATATATAAATATATATATAATGTTTATGTATATATAAATAAAAGTAAAAAAAACAACACACAAACATGACAGAACTATCTTGCTCTCGATATATATATTTTATTATTATTATTTTTTTATATTAACATTCATATTTTATATTTAATTTATTTTCTGTATATAAACCTGCTGTTTTGCATATATATATATTACAATGTTAAAATATTGGAATAGATATTCATATTTCTCCATATGCATTAAGTAAAAAAAATAAAATTTAAGAGAAAATTTTTTAATAATAATTTTTGTTTATTCAAATTAGATTTCATAAATCTTTTTAATATTCATGTTATTAATCTTTTATTCAGTTTTTTTTTTTAACATTGCTGTTTTGGAAATATAAAAAAATGCTACTGCTACTTGTTGTTTTTTGTTGTTGTTATTTATTAATAACTAATCAAACAATAATTGCATTCATAATTTGAACATCCATGAATATATAGATTTTTTTTTTTTATGGTGAGGCCAGTGCAGATACTACTAGCAGGACAAGCAAACATTTGTTGGATGTATCTGAGTGGAGTCAAGGCGCTCTCGGCTTCTATAAATACTGTAGTGGATCAGCTCAAAGAACCGCTTGAGAGAACTGAGTCATCACACGCTTGAGCCTGAGACAATGGTGCATGTGTTACCCTTACACACACACACACACACACACACACACACACACACACACACACACA
>CAIGQV010018202.1:8970218-8996729 GCA_903798115.1 Danio jaintianensis
ATACTTGGCCACACTACACTTCACTTCACTTCACTTCACTTCAATACACTATCCACTGGGCTATTGGCGCTAACAGAAATTAGCTATTTTAACTAGTGTATTAACTACTATTAGCCATGCTAATGATGTCACATTCATTCATTTATTAATTTTCTTTTCGGCTTAGTCCCTTTATTAATCTGGGATCGCCACAACGGAATGAACCGCCAACTTATCCAGCATATGTTTTACGCAGCATACCCTTCCAGCTGCAACCCATCACTGGGAAACATCCATACACGCACATACACTACGGACAATTTAGCCTACCCAATTCCCCTATACCACATGTCTTTTAGACTTGTGGGGGAAACCGGAGCACCCGGAGGAAACCCACACGAACACGGGGAGAACATGCAAACTCCACACAGAAACGCCAACTGACCCAGCCGAGGCTCGAACCAGCGACCTTCTTGCTGTGAGGCGAACGTGCTACCCGTGCAGCCCAATGATGTGGGGAAGAAGATCCAGAAGCGGTGGACTGTGTGTGGCATAATAAAAGCTCTGCTGCTTTCATGTTGAGTTGCGCTGGTCTCATATCAGCAATTGCTTCAGCGCTCTCATTTCACTTTGACTGCTTTTACTCTGCTTCATACTACTTTGATAATAACTTCAGCTCATCCATGAACATGATTTCTGCAGGAGTCCCATAGGATGTAATGAAGACCACAATTCCACACTTAGTCACGGCATTATCAAACTACGTGTTTGTTTGTTGTTAATATGCACCCTCTAGTGGTGAAAATTACATATCGTGCTTTTAATTTAGTTCTGTTTTGCTGTTTTTCTATTTCATTTTTGCAGTGGATTTGTTTTAGTATTTAAATTCTTCAAATTTTGTATGTTTTAAATGAAAGAGCACAGACGCACAGCAGCATTTTCCCAATGCTAATTATATTACATCCCACAGGCCCGGGCTGCTAACGGAGAGCTCTCTGACCTGTGATCTAGAGATCGCCGGCGAGATCCATCAGTCGCTTCTGTCACTGGCCGAACCATCTTCCTCTTCCTCATCGCACCCTGATGAAGGTGAGACATGAAGATTTGTTCTCAAAAACTCCAAATAAACAACACGGCTCATGATTACACCGCATGGATGAGTCACTGCAGACACTGCGAACGAACACTCTGTCATTTAACTACACATCAAATTAGATGAGTTCTCAGGATATTACAATTATTCATTCTCCAGAAGGCTCACGATGAGTAACACTTCCTTATGTGCTGCATGATTGCAAAAGGAAATAAAGCATTCACTACACGTCCAAAATATTAGATCAGAAAGATTTTTAATGTATTGAAAGAGTATTTTTTGATCAAAAGTTAATTAAAACTGTAATATAGTGACATATTTTTGCATTTAAAATGAAAATGTTATTATAATTGAATTTATTCTCTTGATTTATTTAATTTTATTTTTTAGCATCATTCCTTCATTCATTCATTTTCCTTCGGCTTAGTCCCTTTATTCATCAGGGGTTGCCACAGCGGAATGAACCGCCAACTTTATCCAGCATATGTTTTACACAGCGGATGCCCTTCCAGCTGCAACCCAGTAATAGGAAACGTCCATACACACTCAGTCACACGCACTACGGCCAATTTAGTTTATTCAATTCACCTATAGCGCAGGTGTTTGGACTGTGGGGGAAACCGGAGCACCCGGAGGAAACCCATGCCAACACGGGGAGAACATGCAAACTCCACACAGAAATGCCAACTGACCCAGCCGGGACTCGTACCAGCGACCTTCTTGCTGTGAGGCGACAGTGCTAACCACTGAGCCACCATGTCGCCCTTTTTTAGCATTATTCTTTGTCACATGAATAATCAGGAAATCAGTCTAATATGCTGATATACTGTTCTATTATGATCAGTTAAAAATTAATACAAATTATTATACATTTACTTATTATTTTTCCCTGTTCCATAGTTTTGTGAAAACTGTGATTACACTTTATTTTATGATTCTTTGATTTTATTTTATAATTTTTTTAAAACATTTATAAATGTTTTTAATTTCACTCTAACAATTTAATGCATCCTCAATGAATGAAACTAAATACATTTTAATGGTTCTTTTTTTTTTTTGTACTGTATCAGTTTCCACTCTTGCATGAAGCAGTCCAACCGCTTTCAGATAATAAAAACTAAATGTTTCTTGAGCAGCATATTATAATGATTAAGGAATATTTGACACTAAAGAGTGAAGTAATAATTGAATTATGGAAAAAAAACAACATTTTAAACTACATTCAGTATGAAAAGGGTTATTTTAAAGGTCAATAATAATTCACAATATACCAATTTTAATTGATTTGATCAAATAAATGCAGCCTTGGAAAGCAGAATGGGCTTCGTACCGATCCCAAACCTTTGACCGGTAGTGTGAGTAATGCACAAAAGTACGTTTCAGCAGTATAAAGGTGTTTTTTTTTGTCTTTTCAGGTGTACTCAGTCAGAAGCCTCATCATGTGTTGCCCAGCATGAGCAGTGACAGTGAGCTGGACTGTGACACAGAGAATGAGAACGAGGATGAAGTGGTGCCTCTGGAGGCTGGAGACTGTGCGCTTGACACCAGAACTCTGCCCTGTACAGGTTTGCGTCTCTCAATCCGCTGCTAACAGTCAAAAGTTGACTCCATTTGATTCTTGTGGTATTAAACTGTTAGGTTTAAAGTCACCATGAAACATAAGTTAAGATAATCTGTTTTTCCTCTATCGTGACGTACATCCACTTCCTGAAATCTAAAAAAAGTAGGGTGGTGGGTTTCATCCCTTGAGAAGCAAACAAAATAAAAATGCTAACAAAATGAAGGAAGATTAATGAATGGATGAAGACTAAGCAGAAATAAGAAACACACCGATAGATGCCCAGCCCTAAAGCCATTTCATGTGAACATTTTTTTTTTTTTCCTGCTTACACATACGTGAGCCATATTCAATCTGTGACTCAATTCCATTTTTTTCTCCCATTTGGCACTTCAACCATGCGGTGTAAATGCAGCCCTAGATGTTGTTGAAGCTAACCAACGCTAATTTACTGTGAATACACACCCTCTAGTGGCAAAAACCGTGCCCTTAATCATTCAGTCATTCATTTTCCTTAGTCCCTTTATTAATTATTAAGTGAGTTCTGCTGAAGTGTGTGTGTACGTGTCATGTGTGGGTGTGTGTCGTTCTCAGGTGAGCAGCTGATCGCTGATGATCTGAGTTTCACGACTGGGGAAAGTACAGAAAGATGATCCTCCACAGTCTTCTAAACGTCGTGTCTGGAAGTGATGTGACGCCTCCTGAGTTGAATGTCCTCTTTACATTTATGTCTGTGCACTTATTTATGTTCATATAGAGCGGAATTCTATGTTTCTGTGTGCTACTATGTATGCTATTTCAGAGAAACGCTAATTTCAGGACGAGAGAGAGAGCATTTCCTTTATTTGCTATTGGTTATGAAATGCGTAACATTCCGTTATAAATATAAAGGTGTATACATTTTGTGTCCTACTTGATAATCATTTTAGAGTTATATATAAACTACATAATTTTTTCAGTGCTGCTTATTATAGTAAGTTTATAAGGAGATGCCAAACACACTTTAGTCCTTTGTTTGTCCGTTTTTAGTTAATAAGTCTATTTCTACCACAAAATGAAAAACAATTGTGACTATCTCAAAATTCAAAAAAAAAATTCTCACAATCCTCAAAAATGTTCTCTTTTTATTCTCAAAATTACAAGATATAAAATCATAAATCTGACTTTTGTGTCAATTATAATACATTTTCTTATAACTCTTAGAATTGCGAGATGTTAACTCTTATTTTATGGCAAAAAAAAAATTGTTTCGTGGCAGAAAGGGTGTTTATTTTTTATTTTTGTCAGTCAAAGAATGTTAATACAGGTGCTGCTCTGTTACCATTTAACCTAACTTTATTCTCCGTGCAGATTATTTATAGATATTAGTACATTTTGTTTCTTATTTTTATGTAGCTTTTTGCTGCGACTATATGGACAATAAGCTGTCTAATCCACCAATCAACTAAACAAGTTTACACTGACTAAATGTCTGCAAAAAGGGAACATTGAGCCGGTAAATGTTCAAATAACTTTCTCTCTCTCACAGTGATGTGATTTGTGTTTTTATAAAGTACAAATATGTCTTATTTAGCATTGCACAGCTCACAAGCACTTTTGAATTTAGTACATTCCCTTTATTATTATTTCTTTTTTAGTCTTAATTTTAACTAATGTTAACTCCCTACAAGATAATAAAAGGTAGTTACAAACTTTAATAACCAAAGTCTCAGGTGGGTCCAAGTGTGTGTTCAGACAAAGATAGCGCACCGTTTATCTTGCAAACAAACATCATGGCATCATCAACAGCTGGAACTTGTTGCATGCACCGCTTTTTGCTCAGTACAGTCTGCTAAAAATGTGACGTTTTGGGTGTAAAGTGTACAGCAAGTAATGCTTTTGCTGTTTAATCGCTGGGTTAAGATTTAACAACAGGTCAGTTTCTTCCTCTCGAGCATGTTTATGGTCTCTGCAAAACCTAAAGCAGTGTTAACGGTGTTCCTGTAACTATTCAATGTAAATCTAATGCTGTTCTTTGTGCTGTAATAATAATAATATAAATTGTATGTTTATTTGAGGAACAAAAAGGCAGTCTGTTGTCTGCTGTGCACATTTCCTGTTTACTGTTTTTTTTTGTTTTTTTCTCTCTCTCTCTCTCTCTCTCTCTCTCTCTCTCTCTCTCTCTCTCTTTCTCTCTAGCATGTTTTTAAAAAAATTATTTGGGCCCAAAACAAACTGGAGTAGATAGTATGTACTGTATATTTATCTAAATTAAAATCGTAACAAATAAATGACGTAATATTATTAGTTTTTTTTTTTTTCTTTGAGTGACATTCTTTGCCTTGTCATGTGAAAGCAGTACAAATAATACTAGTTTAATATAATATTAGGTGTATTGCTATTTTTAAGTCAACATACATTACTTGCAGTCAATTATTATATTTATTTTACTTCTATTTTTAAGTTGTGAAGTTAAAATGGCATGTATTATAACGATTGTTAAGTTTCACTCACTTTCCTACATCTTAGTCCCTGTAAACCGATTTATTTTGATTAGTTTATTAATATTTTTTTGTGGTTATTTACTTTTTTATTCTTATTCTTGTTTTTTGTGTTATTTAGCAAATGACATTAAAAAATGAAAGCAGGCTTCTAACACTTAAAATAGTTTATTTCAGTAGATTTTGAGGCGCGCATCTGTGTATACTTGTTTATGTGGTTTACGAGGACACCCTAAAATTGTAACACCCCTAGGTCATATAAAGCTACCCATGTCATTATACAATTTTGTGTCCTCGTACACTCAAAGTTTTTTGCTGCTGGTTAAACTACTTACTTAAAATGAGCTGAATCTACACAATTCTTGAGTTTTTGGGCAGACAACTTAATTGTTTTATGTTCAATCCACTTACATTTGTAAAAACAATGAAGTTAACTTAATCGATTTGTGTTGGGACAACACGAAGGCATTGTGTGGAACCCAGCATTTTTTTACAGTGTATTTCACTTTAAAATCATACTTAATGGGGACTTTTACGTTTAAAATGTGCCACAGATTTCTTGTGAGGGTTGGGTTTAGCGGTAGGGTGAGGCCATATTATAATTTTTACAGTATAAAATGCATTGCGCCTATGGAGATGCCCTTATAAACCACATATACAGTTGAAGTCAAAATTATTAGCCCTCCTGTGATTATTTTTATTTTATTTTTTTCTCAAATATTTGCCAAATGATGTTTAACAGAGCAAGGAATTTTTCTACAATATTTTCTATAATATTTTTTATTCTGGAGAAAGACTTATTTTTTTATTTCGGCTAGAATAAAAGCAGTTTAAAAAAAAAATTCAATCGTTTTAAGGTCAATATATTATTAGCCCCCTTAAGCATTATTTTTTTCAGATTGTCTACAGAACAAACCACTGTTATATAATATCTTATTGTATAACTATATTGTATAGGTAACCTAGTTAAGCCTTTAAATTTATATCATGGCACAGATAAAATAAATCAGTTATAAGAAATGAGTTATTAAAACTATTATGTTCAGAAATGTGTTGGAAAAAAACCCCATTTCCGTTAAAAAGAAAAAAAATGTTTAGGAGGGATAATAATTCTGACTTCAACTGTACGTGTGTGTGTGTGTGCGCGCGCACCTGCTGTCTGGTCTAGTCTGTGCGCCACACAGTGCTAGATCTGTGCTGTGTGTGAATAAGCTCAGCAGTGTTTATGTGGATGAGTGAGTGTTGGCTCTGTTTTTGTCCTCCTGCCAACACTCACAACCTCCCGTGTTCACTTCAGTCTCGATCCCGGATCCATTACAGCATGTCTTCATAACAATATCACAGGCCTATACCTAGTCAGTCCAGGCCTATAAATCCTTTTCATTCCCTTCAGTTCATCCGCTGAATGTGCGCGCGCTGATGACCGATCTTCAGTCAGTTTCATGGGATTATGTAACATGGCGGACTTTTTGTTGTTGTTGTTGTTGTTGTTTTGTGTGTGGAAAGTGTTAAACGCTAAGTGCACAGTTTTAATATACTGTGCATCCAGAGAGAGGTTTTAACTCGAGTAGCTAAACATCCTACACAGAATTAGCTTTCAGGAGGATATAATTACCGTAGATATTAATGAAGACAACTTAAGTATACTTTTGGTCTACTTTTTAGGTGCTTCTTAGAACTATACTTAACATTGCACTTGAGGATAATTGACTTAGTCTGTATTTAGCCTGCATGAACTCAATGTTTGGTGGAGATCTAAACTAAGTATGCTTTGCTTGTTTACTCATTTGACTGAGGAATATCAAATGGATAATCCACTCCCCCAAAATTATTATTATTATTATTTTTTTTTTTGCTGAAAATTCTATATTTTTTTAAAATCAGAAATTTCTCTTCAGCATAACATTAAAGAGAATCTTTAGCTGAAACTATGGTTGTTGGTAATTTATGTAATGCAAGTCAATGTGTACCAGCACTTTGAGAGTAAATAAAACAAACAAAACATACAGTACAGGCAGAACAACTAATAACGTAATTGAGGTCTAATGATGTAAAATTCATTCAGAGGAGAGGTCAGTCAAGAAGTTGTCAAGAATGTGCATTCGGCATCTGCTGAAAGTCAGTGATTTGAGTTTATAACTAAAACATTTGAAATTTATTATAATTATATTTTTACAAAAACACATAGATCTGCTTCTTAACACAAAACAATCTAATCTACTCCCAACTGTGTTCACCTGAAAGAAGAAAGTCATATACACAGGATGTCTTGAGTGCGAGTCAATTATGGGGTAATTAGTGTGTTTTTATCAATTAAAACAAGTAAACAATAAGTATGTAGTTATGTAGTAGCCTATAGTTGCTGTACAAATGAACGTTTGACTACTAGTTTACAGTTAAAGTAAAAAGTGAGCCAGTTTATTACCAAGTAGTATTAAAATAGTACATGTATAAGAATACTAGTTCATTGCTATTAGAATACTTATTGCATGAAGTATACTATACATGAGCATTGCTTAAAATTAAAAAGAAACTTGAAATTATTTTTTGTAATTAAAATTTCCTAATGTGGCCAAACTGTGCCCTCAATATACATGTTACCATGAGAGGAAAAAAGGATCATATAAAATTTTTGTGATGTTTTGTGGATATTAATCCGGCTGTCATCACGGGCAAATAGACTGAGATGGCCAATCAAATGAAAGAAGGCGGGGCTTATTTTCACAGACTGACGCCAAAATCAACTCCAGCGTGGCGCTTCGTTTTTTAGCGAATTTGAGGTAAGATGTTAGTGGTTAAATATGTAATATTTGTCAACTGTTTACGCTAGAAATGCCAAACGACCAACCAGAAATGCTAACTGATGAACATTTTTGTCGAATTTTGCAATGTTTAATCGAAAATATTGAATGGATTATTTACGTTAATTCAGGTGTGTGACTCACGTGGTGGTGGGATATGACATTTTCTGGCAACATAGGAAATGATAGAATGTCCTGTTCAGGGGCTGTTTAACCGAGCATATCCTTGATTTTGTTTTAAATTAATAATAATCCGAACTTTTGCCTGCTTTTTCAAAGGCAGCATGAGACAGGAAAATACAGTGCATAACATATTGTGTTTTGTGTAACAATTACGTAAACTGCATATTTGAAAAGGAAAAGCTCTCTGAAGTACACCGTGGACTGGTTAGGAAGCGCTTCACTATTTACATAAATAACTTAACAACGTTTAAAAGTTAATATGCACCACAACAGAGCAGGAGAGGCTTTTTGTGCCATTCATCAAACACCTGTACTGATAAACACTGAATTACAAGCAGAACTGGAACTATATGGTGTTATGCATTTCATCAGAGGGCTAGATAATCTCGAAATGAACCATTTTCTCACTGTCTTGACATTCCACAGATTTCTAGAAGTCCTAAATCACCAAAACCGTTCACAATGTTCAGTTTACGTCTTTTGAGGAGATTGTATCACTTTTTAGGATAAACAGATTTAATTTATACTTTTATTCACATGCAAATGTTTACATAATTCAGTTTATTCCAGCAAGGTTAATCATTGCATATATATATATTTTAATTATCCCATGAATGACCCAAGCTAAATACAGTATTCCTACACTAGTCTTAGTACATTTGAAGTGTTTTTTATTTTTATTTAATTTTTTTAATTAAATTTACGCTTTTTTCACATGTAAATTTTTACATAATTCAGTTTATGACCCAAGCTAAATGCAGTCTTACAGTAGTTTTAGTACATTGAAAGTGGATCAAAACCTTTCATCAGATTTGTTCAAAAACTATTAAACAACACCCACTCTTGTCTTAGGACAACTTTGAAAAATCGAGATATAGATAAGATATAGTGGGGAAAGTTTGAGTTAACATATATAAACGGAATAATCCAATTCAATTCATATTTCATCCTTCGGATTAGTCTCTTATTTATCAGGGGTCGCCACAGCGGAATGAACTGCCAACTATTTCAGCATATGTTTTACGCAGCGGATGCCCTTCCTGTGGCAACCCAGTACTGGGAAACACCCATACACACTGATTCACACATACACTATGGCAAATTTCATTCATTCATTTCATTCATTCATTCATTCATTTTCTTTTCGGCTTAGTCCCTTTATTAATCTGGGGTCGCCACAGTGGAATGAACCACCAACTTATCCAGCATATGTTTTATGAGCTTCCAGCTGCAACCCATCACTAGGAAACATCCATACACTCCCATTCACACACATACACTACGGACAATTTAGCTTACCAATTCACCTATACCGCATGTCTTTGGACTGTGGGGGAAACCGGAGCACCTGGAGGAAACCCACGCGATCACGAGGAGAACATGCTAACTCCACAAAGAAATGCCAACTGACCCAGCCGAGGCTCGAACCAGCGACCTTCTTGCTGTGAGGTGATTGTGCTACCAACTGCGCCACCGTGATGCCCTACGGCCAACTTAGTTTATTTAATTCACCTATAGTGCATGTGTTTGGACTGTGGGGGAAACTGGAGCACCTGGAGGAAACCCACGCCAACACGGGGAGAACATGCAAACTCCACACAGAAATGCCAACTGGCCAAGCCGGGACTCGAACCAGCGACCTTCTTGCTGTGAGGCGACAGTGCTAACCACTGAGCCACCATGCTGTCCCTTCATATTTCATATGAAGTGTAAATAAATTTTAATCTTAAAAGATAAATTAAACTAAAATAAATCCATGCTTGTAAGATAATATGGCTGTATGTGTATTTTTCTGTTCAGCCATTTTGCCTCCATATTTGTTGTATTGCTTTAATAAAATAGAACATTTCTGTTACCCCCAGGAATAGTTGAGCTACTCTTTAAGCTCGCTGATGAATCTTTATACTGTATTTGAATAAAATGCTCAATTAAATCTATTCATCATATAAAGCAATTGTGCCTCTTCAGAATACTTTCATTAAACCGCTCCATTAAATGAAGAAACAAAAACCTCTCCAATTAGATTTGACACATAACGTTACTTGTGTGACACAGACTCACTTTCTTGCCACCACAGGAAGTACAAGGAGCTTGATTAAAAGGCAGCTTGTTCAATTAAATTGCCCTGTGTTATTGCCAGGGCCTGACAGGTGGAGGCCGGACACTATAATTACAAGTCCTGGCTCAGAAAGCCTTTAGGGGTCACAAACAAGTCTTGTGTTTCAGCGATAAGGACTTTCTGTACTCGAAATCTCAGAACAGGCTGTAAAACTTCTTTACATTGAGATTTACACAACTGCTATTTGTTAGGCTAGTACTGACCATCGGCAGAACATTTAGGGGTTTGTGGAATTTGTAACAGTCCGCAAATATGTGTCGTACATCATTATATGCCAATCAGCCTCACAAATATAAATGTAATCAAAATAAAATGACCTATGTTTCAATAAGTTGTGAACTCCACTATATGATACGATTACATAATAGAGTCAGATTCATTGTGTCAGTGATATTTTGTATTGAAAAAATGTTCTGTTTATCATCATTAGTGTAGCTATGGACGAAGCACAGCTCACACAGAAGTCACTTTTGTCAATGTGGAAAGTCAATTTGATCCCATTGCAAAATCTGCACTCCTTGTGGATTGCTATTGACTATTTTACAAATTCAATTTTTAAAAAAATTACCTCACCATTTACTCTCCCTCTTGTGGTTTTAAACATTTATGTGTGGAGATATTTTGAAAAAAGATATTTTGAAAAAAGTATGTTGATGGTACCCATTGACTTCCATAGTACGGAAAAAACTACAGTGGAAGTCGATGGGCACCATCGATCAGAATTCCTAAAAATAACCTCTTTAGTATTCAACAAAAGAAAGAAATTATTGGGTGAACTATTTTTTTTAAGTCTGTGTGAAAGCCACAATATTATTAACCACGTCCCTCTTACCATTAGTTTGCTCCAAGGGAATGATGTGCTAAAAGAAAGCCCCTAATCAATATTCCATTTCTGTTGGAAGTACATCAACATACTGAAATAAAAGTCTCAGCAACTTCCAGTTCATGCTGATTTGAAAGAAATCAGTGAAGTGCTTGAATGTTAGTTGATTAAAACATTCCATGCAAATGTCAAGTTTTTACCAAAATAGCGAAACACTCTCTAGGTTTTTTGTGTGGGCTTGTATTTTACAGTACTGTAAAAATACTCAAAAATGTTTCTGTCAAAGTTTTTTTAAACAATTATATTTGATTTACCAAAGTCACACATGTGCTAGTTTCACATCTGTCACATCCATAATGGAGAGGTGTGACATCCATAACCAAGCTTTTTCCTCATAAATACAAAAATGTACAATAAAATCAAATCAATCTATAGATCAATCTATAATTCTTTTTATAATTCTATAGAGAGCCGGCTCTTATCCTTTTGATTAGCATTGTTTCTTTTGGGTTGTGCAGTTTAATTCACAGAATTTCTACAAAGTATGTTGTATACTGTAAACTAGCAGACTTTTTTGGTCACATCTATAACGCATGTTTATTTCCCCCATTTAAAATATAAAATATTTTACAGATTGATATTTTTCTGATCCCATAACTCTGTGGTTAGTAGTTTTGGAAAATATAAACAAATGTTTCAATATAATGTTGATATATACTTTCTATGTGAATTTATTTTGAGTTTTTACTGCAAATGTCACATCCACAACGCTGGAATTGCTCATATCTAAACGTGAATATGTCTCCATATCAAATGATAAACCAGAACACATATTGACACTAGGTGTAACATTTCTTTTTCTACGCAACTTTCTGGTCACCTTCCAGTTATTAATAACAGCATGACTATATATCTTTTCAAAGGCGAAACTAATCAGGCACTGACCAGACCACTATCCAACTGTCACGCACCCAATTATAAAAAAGAAAAGCTCTTAGAGTACAGTAGTGGTTTCTCATCAACACAGGTTTAATAGAATACAGTAAAGACCATCAGTAACATAGGTTTCTTTTTTAAGATACGTTTTTTCCCCCCCACTAAGTTGTCTGGAAACCCTTCCTCAGCTTTGCTTTCGAGAAGACAAGCCCTTTGAAGAGCTCTCTTCACTCATGGCTTGCGTAGGTTCATTATTGCTAGCAGAAAAAGAGCAGTACTGAACAGTACATGGACAAAAAGCAGTGACAGCAAGTGAGGAAGGCTAACCGTCATGAAAGATAGAGCATGCGCCCTTGACGCAGAAAACTATCGCTAACAGGGGAAACGCTGCGTCTAACAGTCAGTCCGCGGGAGGCCAAGGCTCAAGTGTACATGAAGTGAGATGTTCCTCATTGAAATAAACCGTCTGAAAACTTTGGTCCTTTGACTCATAAGCGAGAGCCTGTGACTGTATTACAGACGCCCAGCGCTGCATCTGTTAGACTTTCGCACGCTTCCAAAGTAGTTTTCAAGTACGTACTTCAGCGAGAACGGGTCGGGGCCATAGGTTACTGAAAAGCATTACAGACTTCTGTATCCATCTGAGTTATCAGTGGTGATTAAAATAGCACATTTAGGAGACAGACGTCACATACACATCCCAAATGTTACGCGCACCCACGCACACACTCAAAACACACACACATACGTACATACATGTATACAATATATGTAAGTTACTACACTTCCAATATATAATTTGTGCCCCGGTGCTATAGGGATGATCGTGAAGGGAAATTGTTCATGAAAGGGGAAGGCTATCTTTGAATCTATACTCTGCATAAATCAATTCCAGCACAGTGCCGTTGTGAGTCTGTGTGTTCTGTGAGCTGCACTCGTCAATCTCCGGTCGTCAATCCCATTTCGAAGGCTGTGAGGGAACGCTTTTCACTTCTAGTGCAGGTCTGCAATTTACGGGGCATGATACAGCTGGCAGGACGTGCTTCGAAACTTTCAGGAGGGTGTGAAATCAAGTGTGAATCTCATTGTGGACAGTAGAGTGTGTAGATACATTCGGGAGGGTCTTTTAATGTTGGTTAATTATTTCATTGATGCTCCTCCTCATTTGTGTTTGGAGGGTTCCTCTTACATTCGACATCTGGATGTACATTCCAGTTAAAATGCACCGTGACTGTTCAATTCCCATTCGAGACATTTTTTCTGATAGGAGAACAACGTGAGGTTTGGTGAAATTTGTGGCTGGAGGCGTATGAGGGTGATTAAACACGTAAGTGATGGATGTTTATGCCCCGCCCCCACTCGTTATCCATCTAACAGATAAAATAATGGAAACTGATCAGTGCAATGGCACGGCAGGGATCATGGCACAAGTCATTCCGCTAGTGGTAGACGTAAGAGGGAAGGGATAAAGGATTTGCAGCATTGCTAGTCAAAACGTGTCTAGTTTGTGTCAAGCACCAGGCCAGCACAGGTATCTTGAACAGAACCACCCCCTGGCATCATGGCTGCGTAGTTTGTGGTAA
The DNA here is from genome assembly GCA_903798115.1 of Danio jaintianensis. Taxonomy (NCBI): domain Eukaryota; kingdom Metazoa; phylum Chordata; class Actinopteri; order Cypriniformes; family Danionidae; genus Danio; species Danio jaintianensis. Next base: position 8,983,774 of record CAIGQV010018202.1, read on the forward strand.
TGACATCATTACACGTGGCGAATGGGAACGCATATTCTTATGACTAGTGGCGATTTTCCTGTACTGTATAAAGGTAGTGTTCAGGCCATATTTAGAGTAAAATACAAGTCGAGCTCTATTGACAACATATGTGGCATAGTGATTGTTACCACAGAAAATATTTGTGAAAGCAAAAATGAATGTTTTCCAGAAAGTTAAATTTGGTAAGCTGTTTCAAATTCTTGAAATGAACATGTTTTGGCCTAATTTAGTTTGAAATGAGCCAATTTTTTCTTACATTTCGAATGGAGTTTCTGTCAAGTTGCGTATATACAGTCAAAATTATTTTCTGTGGTAATTGGTAAAGCTTGATCAATAGAGCTCGAGGATTGTTGTTCACCTAAAAATGATCATTCTCTAATCATGCCAAATCATAAAATATATGTTTAATCTGTCTATTTCTTTTTTTCTGCTGCATACACTAAAAGATGGAAGTGTCATTTTTGGGTGAGCTGTCCCTTTAAATTTGTCCAGATGATTGTTTTAAGCTCATTGTCCAAAGCATGTTACGTCTATTCATCACGCCATCATATTAGAGACTGAGATTAATACTTTATATTTGTAAATTGAGTAATAAGTCTACCAATGTACTCTCCAGTGTACTAAATGTACTTCTACCATTTCAAATCACCACTAATTCTCTCAACAACAAAAAAAAAAGGTAAAAATAAAAAGTACATGGACAAATCTGGTTCTAATCTTAAGGGTGTAGAAAGTGGTAGAGAGATCAGAACATCCAATTCCCATCCTGTCTAAAAACAGGTCTATGTTGAAGATATTAAAGGCACACGTTGTGCTGCTGAAACCCAACTATCCATGTCCTCAACACCTGAGGGGCACTTCAAACTATGTCTAGCTTATTCTGTTGTCGAGCAAACCGTTTAGGCTACATTTACATCCCATGCAAGCTTAGATCTGACAATTAAAATATCATTATCCAATGGACCAACTTAAAGATATTTGGCCCAACATATTTGTTTTAAATTCAAACTATCTGTAGCAAATCTTTTTTTCTACAGTGTTTAACATCAAACTCATTTGTAGGTTGTACAGTAGTGCTGCCTAGGGATGGTTTTGTGCCTCTTGATAAATACTCAGTCCTTTTCTTCTTTGGTTTTTAAACTGAATATGTGTGGAATATATATACTGCATCTAAATTCGATCTGATATGTTTCTCTCCAAGGCAATGATTGGAAAAGCAAGCAGGTGGTGTCTGTCAGTGGGTTATTTCTAGTCAGCATCATCAAAGGATGGTTGGAGATATGTGCAAACGCTTTGACGTGGCAGTCGCCCAAAACCAACCCAGCACTTTCCACAATTAGAATACAAAATAGAGCCTCTTAAAAATGAAATACTTTTTAGGATTTTTTTGTTTCCTAGCAATAAACATAAAATAGACATTAAGAATCAAATAAAAGAGAAATCACCAAATTATAACCTATTTGTGGAAAGTGCCATTTGGGTTTTTTAGATAAATGGATACATCTTACAGACCCAACAAGGTTAAACAAGACGTCATAAACAGCACATACACTATGCGTGCTATAAACATAAACACACACATGAATATGATGCCACTTGCTTTTTAATGACTCAGCAGTCAGGTCATAATGATGTCTGAATCTTAACCTGCAATTTTTTTAGACATCCTTACACCCTAGAGTAACCAGTTCAATTAGCAAGTAAATGAAGGAAGAAATAAATAGTAAGTCTGTGAGGTGATTCTGAATAGGTTTCTCTTAAGGTGTAGTTTGTGAACATTTAAAATGGCTTTATTAACCAGGAGCTGTATCATGTCTCTCACTTTGGATACCAGATTTAGGATCTGCTAACTGCAATCAATTGCTTGTTTTTACATCGGGTTTGTGTGGAACTTTAGTTATGATTGGATAGTGTTAGGGTTGTGTAAACTCTCTTTCCACACACTGGACCAGAGAGATGATGAGGATGAAGAGGAAGCTGGTTGAGAGTGATGATGGATTCTGATAGGCTGGCTCATAAAAGACAAAAGTGGAAGCGTTAATGCAGTGTAGTATGTTTGAGTGTGGCGGTTCATTCCGCTGTGGCGACCCCAGATTAATGAGGGGACTAAGCCGAAAAGAAAATGAATGAATGAATGTTTGAGTGTGTGTGTTTCTGTTCCAAAAGCAAGTGAGCCCTATATAGACAATAGTCTGTGGAACCTCATAAGTGACCCATTTGGACAGTCTACTCGGGGAGCAACACAAACAGCAATTTGGCATAAAGGACTTTGAGTAGGGGTTGTTGTCAGTGTGTAACTAAGTGAAATAATAATAAGATTAGATGCAGTCTCATTGGTGAAATTTCAATATTCTTAAGTACAGCAGGGATTAAATCACTGTCAAATCAAGCAGATGCTTGTTGGCAAATTTGCATGACTAACTTAAAAGAAAACCTGCATGGTGAATTCACAAATCCCACGAATTCTTATGGGAATGACTGGATTTCAGCCTCAAAATGTGTTTGAGTTTATGCATGCAAAAAGCCCACTGTGCATTGTTAATAGTAGTCGAATGTACTGTATAAAGAACAACTTGCACCAAAGTCACCAAGTAGCTTTTACTATGGTCAGCTTGGCAAATATGCATAAGCTTGGACACGAGCAAAATTTGCATGGTGAACTTGTTTACCCTCCCAATGACTCAACAATGACTGGATTCTTTGTGAAATTTCACAGAATAGCTTTAAATATGGCCACACATATTCTCTAAGCATAAATATATACAAAACAAACAAATAATAGTTAAAATAGATGTAATTATATTACAAATTCACCTTCTTCATTAAAGATACATGCAGTACTGCCTTCAAACCAATCCAAAATGAGTGGTCTTTTAAAATGCTGTCTATAAAGGTTACTCACTGGGTTTTGGAACATACAGTGTGAATGTATGTGTGTGTACGCCCACTGCAGGAGTGTGTGTTAGCTTCAGGAATGGAGGGCAGCTTGATGGGGCAAGGAAGATGTCGATTAGACCCTTTAGCTATGGGTTACATGAGGAAAGGCTATCCCAGGCTTCCTCTCTGAGGAGCGGAGAGGATAGGGCACACTAGGGAAGCAGCTCAGAGGGCCGTGGCTTTCCCTGGCCCTCCGGATCAGGCGCTGTGATTCCCTCCTCAGCGGCAGGATGTCCAGCCGCCTCTTCCTGCGCCCCTCCTGAGAAAAGAGCGCAGACACCTCCAACAATTGTCCATCTGAGGCGGTCTGCGTGTAGGAGGGCACTCTAGGTTTAGGCTGGGGTTTTTGCCTGTACCCAGAAGGGTCGTCTTCTTGGTAGGGGCGCCAGGCGGCGCCGGCCCCGCTGTAGGGGGGAATGAGGTCTGGCGTGACGGTTCTGATTGGGGGCAGGCCAGATGAAGCTGGGATCCTGAAGCAACCAGTGTCTGCATGCACATCCGGCCCTGTGATGCTCAGACTTGTTCTGTCCGTGAATGAATCCATGCGATCTTCGTAGGCCAGGTCGGCCGGTGCTGAGCACTGCTGGAGTGGCCAGCCGCCCCGGTTCTTCCCTCCATTCTCCGCACCTCCATCTTGACACACCAATTCACTCTGCAAGGCCTCCACTGCTTCTTCCTCTTCTTCTTCCTCTCCCGCGTCCTCCAGCGGCTCCTTGTCCTGCTGCTCCTCAGGCTCTTCTGAGGGCGGAGGCAAACGGGGGTCTCTGAGGAACACCACGATGACAGTGATGTTGTCGCTGGACCCCGCGTCTCGGGCCGAGGCCACCAGCTTGTGGGCCACCATGGCGGTGTCCCCATTGTTCTCCTGCAAGTGATCGCTCACCACTCGGACAGCTTCGTCTGGGTTCACGGTGTCGTAGAAGCCGTCACAGGCCAGGATCAAGTAGTCCTCGCTGCCGTCCAGGTTGAAGGTGCCGCAGTCAGCATCACCACAGATATAGGGCTTGTGTTCTGAATCACCTGAACAAACAAACCAAAAAAAAAATCACAGTTAATATAAATTAACTGAAAAATAAATAAGTGAAACAAATAAAAAATTGTAAATTAATTTACATTAACCAATATATAGATCTTTTGAAATATTTCTTTCCGTAATCATTTTTTAAAAATGTATATAAAAATTATGCACATTTTTATTTTACTTAGATTTTGTTGTTTTTAAAATTGCGATTTATTTATTTTTGGCTTTATTTTTTATAAAAGTTAAACACATTATCAACTATATATATATATATATATATTTTGCTGTAATGGCTTTTTTTGTAATCAAAATTTAATTAACAAACACATAATTGTCATAAATTATGAATAACCAAAGAGGTGGTATAATATTTTTTATTTGTTTAATTTTGCAGTGAAATATGGCTCGGACATTTGTAGTACTAGTTGCCTAGGCTGTGGCAGAATTTTGCTCACTTGTACTATTTATGAATCAAGAGCTTTAAGGGAATTAAACGCTAGACTGATAGGATTATCTGTCAGATTAGCCATCAGCATTTAGGGAGTGAAACGGTTCCTATGCAGAAAGTCATGGGAAAACTGGCTAAGGATTTTTTCCTGGAGGTCAACCTTTGTTATTACAGCAGCGCTCATTAGCCTGAAAACCACAATCTTACACTAGTTAAGGTAAATACTGTACATTGCTACTGTATTCATAATTTTGTGAGGTGGTGAAGCTGGCGTTTAAATAAATGTATTAAATTAGCAATAAATTAATTGATTGATCATTAACAGTAATGCAAGATGTTTACTTCATGGTCATTTATAACCAGCATGACAGGATGAAAAATGTTACCTTTTAATAAACATTGGATTGTCGATATTTGATCTAATGTTAGGTTACAACAACCCTAGAGTGTATACTTGTAATTTATTATATTAAATAGAGCTATTCCGGTCATTACTCAAACTGTATTAATGCAATACATATCGCAGAAAAACTAAATATCGCAATGTCAGCTTTTAACAATATCATCATGTAGCCCCAACGCAAACTGATTTAGACCAAATGCAATCTACCCAGTCTGATTTTAATCATTACTCTGAAAGTGTTTGGGGTTTTTTTTCGACAAAAAGAAAGTGTTTTTTCTGCTGTGGCCGAAAAATTAATACAACTATTATTTATCTAAAAATACACACACTGACCTTCAGTTATCTTTTACAAAAAATCTCATCTAAATCAGTGTGTATCTTCCAAGAGCACAAAAGAAAAGTCTTTCAAAAGCATCTTAAGGAGTTTTTAACCTCTCTGCTGATGCCTTTCGCGCAATTACTGGTCTTCAGGAGGAACTATTATCTGCATTATACTGTATGCATTGTGAAAAGTGCTATTCAGTTGATTTATGCAGCTCTGTAGAGAACATGGAGCTGCAATTAGAGCTGTCAGTTTGGCATGATTAAAAAAAGAAGTGTATTGTCATCTCAAAGATCCTGTACCAATGGCTCTTGACACGGACAGGCTGCCGTTCACCCTCCATGTGCCGAACCAGATCACACACCCGCCCAACGCCTCAATCCTCTTTTTCTCATCCTACAAAAACACACACACACACACACACACACACACATATAAACAAACAAGCAATACGGTTAAGAGTCATTTTCAGTTCGTGCTTAATTAGTGAAACTCTAATTTGCGTTGAAGTCTAAGTGACTTACACTCAGTTTCATTATATAGATAAAGCTCCAAAGACTCAGCTCAACAGATCCACTCTTGGGAGTGCATTATGTAACATGGCTTAGCTGTCATGTGATTTTTGTCGATTGAATGGGCTCTTCTAAAGGACATCCCTCACAAAGAGCTGGACTTGTGATGTAAAAGTCATTTGCAGAAAAATATAGGACTTTTTTTTTGTTTTTTTACAATGGTCTTCCACTATTTAGCTTAAATGTAATATTTTGTGTTATATATTCAATAGCATGTACAGTGCACAACATAAATGAGTACACCCCATTTTGAAAATGAATATTTTTATCCATTTCACAGTGAATATAGGTCATGTATTTTAAAAACTAATTTATTAAACAGATATGTTTATTAAAGTAATATTTTAATCACTGAACATCTTTAGAAATAGAAAGATTATACATTTAAGTTCATGCGAAATATTGGGAAAAAAATGACAAACTACAAAATTTCAACAAAATTGTATACATTTTTTGTTTCTCTTGAATTTTGCTTTTATAAATTGTTATTTAATATTTTTCCCTAAGCTCCGGTTTCCCCCACAATCCAAAAAAAAAACCATGCGCTATAAGTGAATTGGGTAAGCTAAATTGTCTATAGTGTATGTGTGTGAATGAGAGTGTATGGATGTTTCCCAGTGATGGGTTGCAGCTGGAAGGGCATCCGCTGCATAAAACATATGCTGGATAAGTTGGCGGTTCATTCCACTGTGGCGACCCCAGATTAATAAAGGGACTAAACCGAAAAGATTATCGTTATAATAAGTTCTCCAGCCTCCAGGAGAAATGGTCGTGCCCAACTTGAGCCTGGTTTCTCTCTAGGTTTTTTTCCTTCACTTGGTGAAGTTTTTTTCCTCGCCACTGGCTTGCTTGGTTTTGGGACTTATGGAGCTGCGCATTGATGGATTTGCTCTTCATAGTTTGGACTTTCAGCAGTGAAAATTAAACCACACTGAACTGAACTAAACTGTGTCAGTCCAGTTTTCAGAGTTGAAGTTCAGTTTCAATTAACTAGAACTTCTATAATCTACACTGTAAAAGTGCTATAGAAATAAAGATGAATTGAATTGAATAAGTTATTTTGTTAGATTAGCTCCAGATTTAGCTTCAGTACTGACTAATGTATATGCACAAATGTAATATTTTAAAGCTTCCTATAGAAAATATTAATTTAAATGAGAGATTTGTGAGGGCTGTTGAGCACTGTCTATTTAACTGCTATAAAGGAATTACGTCTTTTTTAACAGTCTTTAATGCTCATTAATGCTATTTAATTGATCAGAAACACAGTAAACAGTAATATTGTGAAATATTATAACAATTTAAAATATGGCTCAGTGGTTAGCACTGTCGCCTCACAGCAAGAAGGTCGCTGATTCGAATCCCGGCTGAGTCAGTTGGCATTTCTGTGTGGAGTTTGCATGTTAAATGTCACTTTAAGCTGAATACTAGTAACTTGAAAAATATCTAGTCAATTATTATGTACTGTCGTCATGACAAAGATAAAAGAAATCAGTTATTAGAAATGAGTTATTAAAACTATTAGGAAAAACAAAAATCACCAATGCTGTATTTATTTGATCAACAATACAGTAAAACAAAACAATCTAAAATATTACATGGTAGTTTTATTTACATTCATTCATTCATTCATTCATTTTCTTTTCGGCTTAGTCCCTTTATTAACCTGGGGTCGCCACAGCGGGATGAACCGCCAACTTATCCAGCATATGTTTTACACAGCGGATGCCCTTCCAGCTGCAACCCATCACTGGGAAACATTCATACACACTCATTCACTACGGACAATTTTAGCTTACCCAATTCACCTATACCGCATGTCTTTGGACTTGTGTGGGAAACCGGAGCACCCGGAGGAAACCCACGCGAACACGGGGAGAACATGCAAACTCCACACAGAAATGCCAACTGACCCAGCCGAGGCTCGAACCAGCGACCTTCTTGCTGTGAGGCGAACGTGCTACCCACTGCGCCACCGCGTCGCCCTTATTTACATTCAATTAATAACAATAATGCTTTTTCACCTCTCTGTCAGGTTTGTGTGGCTTCATCAGCTCCACCGGTTGACCTCTCTTCACCATCATGACCTGTGAGTCTCCCAGCCAGGTCACGTACAGCGTGCGACCCCTCAGAAAGGTCACGACCCCTGTGGTGCCACAGCGCAGGTTCTGTTCCAGACACATGCAGACGTGGTCAGTACAAACAATAGCTTCCTTGCATCTTGATGTCTAACAGGGAGAGGCAGAAACTCACCTCGCTTTTTGCTTTTTTTATGAATCTCTCATCGGTCAGTTTGAAGGAGTGACACAAGGCGTCCCCTGCATCCTGGCTGAACATTTCTTGCCTGACCAGATTAACATGCAGGTGATTGGCGGCGTAGTTGGCAGCGTCCACCCCGCCGTGACCATCAAACACGGCAAAAAAGGCCTGCTCTTCTTGATCCTGAAATAGTAAGTAACAGTGAGGACATAAGGGGACATATTGTTTTCATAAGATGTAAAATTACGTTCTAGTGTTCCCAGAATGTGTCTCCTTAAAAGTGTCAGCTTAAAATGCCCAAGAGATCATTTATCAAACCAATCTCACCACAGTTTGATAATTTGTATCAATTTGTATGATCTTCAGCATTTCTGCTGTTTTCACAAAGTCAAATTTAAGACCTTTTTAAGACCTTAATGAAGTAAATTTCAGACTTACAAAGTTCTAAGGATAAAGATTTTTTTTCTAATGTCCAGTGGAAAAGATTTTTACTTGTCCCATTAAAGAAAATGTTTAATTTGGTTATTTTTTTTGCCACATATTTCAGATATTGTGTCAAAACAAGCAAATTCTATTTAAAAAAAAAAAAAAAAAACTTTTTAAAAACTATAAGAACTAAATTTATGCACAACAGTCTGTCCACGTCAGTGTCCTCACCAGGTATCTATAAATACATGGAGAGCTTTTAAACAAATGCTATTGTAAGGTTTTAAGCAAGAAAATTAAACCATATTGGTAAATAGAGTTAATATATGAAGAGTTCAGATGCAAAAACCTCTAAATGCCGTCTGAAATTTTCTCTTAAAATGAGCATTTCATAAGCATTTTCAGCTTCCTATGCTCATGTTCAGCTGTTTCACTTTAAAGAGGGGGACGCCTCCTTTTTAAATATCATACATTATTGTACGAATTAAATTGTACAAATTAGCTATTTTTTCTGACAAAATAGTTATGTTTCCTCATGTTTATTATAGCTTGTCAAATTTGCCCCATGTATGTGGGTGGAAGCAAAAAAAAACTGTTTTTGTGTGTGTCTCTTTAAATGCAAATTTAGTTGCTGCTTTCAAGTAGAGGGCGGAGCTTTACATGTTATTCTGATGCTACAGAAATACCAAAACACAGCCAAAATGTCAAAAATGACCAGATTAAAGACTTACAAACGTTGGAGAGGAAAAGGTTACAACTTTTAGACTGAACCAGGACTTTCTGAACTGTAGTTTATACATTTACATACTTGTAGTTAATAAACTCATCAACTAGCATGTTGTTGCTCTATTCTGATATGCTATCCTTTGCAAGTATATAATACAGTATTAATACACTTATTTTATCCTCACAGAAAACGTAAAAAAAGCCTGGTTGCTTGACTAAACAGTGCAAAATAAATGTGTTTATGAATTATGCAAATAATGGGTGCTTTTTGGGATAAATTGACATTTCTCTGATCTTTGTGATTACTGTCAGTCAGTGGGACCTTTAGCCACATTAGACTAACATGTTAACAATCACATTCAGAAGAGAATCTTTTAAACATTCGCAAAATATTAATTGATATTCTAGTTTTGATTATAAAGTTAGAGCACAAAGCATCTTTTTTGTGTATTAGTGATTCAGAATGTTTGTTAGTCATTCAGTATACTGATAGGAAAAAAACAAGGTCTCATAATCCATTCTTAATTGAAATAAGACCCCAAAAAAGCATAAAACAAAAATGTGCCAACCTCAACCGAGCTGTTTGCTTCATTAACCGCAGTAAACATGGCTAAACTAAATATTAAACATATTTGAACTATATGCAAATGTTGGGGTTTCCTCTTGCCGATCGGTTTTAATTATCAGCAGCTTATGTACTGTATTATCAGTGGCTTAGTTCCATAGCAGGGCTGGTCAATCGGGTTAAGCTCTTATTGGTATAAATAATGATTTTATTCCGAAAGACTCCCTGAGCTGCCATTTACTGTTGCACTGTGGTGATTAGGGCTGCACGATATTGGAAAAAAACGGACATTGCAATATTTTCATTCACTGCGATATATATTGTGATATAAATGCAATTTTAGCAGATGATTTGAATAGCTTGTAAAGAATTCATAATTGTAGATCGATTGGGATGATTCTGTAGGGGAGGGTATCTGCATAAAATATAATAAAAAATGACAAGCAAAGTTAAATACAACAGGGAAAAGATCCAAATAAACAATGATTAATGATTTTCTGTGGAGTCAAACAGTATTCAGAAGCAGAAATTAAATAATCACCGTATAATAATAAAATAACACTGTATTGTTTTAATTGAGTAAATACTGTACAATTAATCATTAAGCTACAAACGTTTCATTTATTGTGCCCAAATGGCTTAAAATTGCATCAAATTCTTACAGTCAGGTCTTAAAAACACATGCAAATAATAAACTTTCATTCTAAGGTTAAAATATGAATATATCACTCCACTATGTTGTTAACTGTAATGTCTGGTCAACTATAGTTCCAACTACATTGCAGGTCCCTGCGATGTGACTATTGCGGACTTGCACATTGCGATATCGATGCTGAAATGATATATTGTGCAGTCCTAGTGGTGATGCTGCACACAAGCGGCTCCAGACTAAATGTAAAGACTCCCAGTTATAGTCTTTATCATGACACATGGATGCATTCATCTATTTTCTGTTTAGTTGATCTGTCTCTGATTAATCTACTAATGGTGTATCCGCCACATCTTGTCCAATGCATGTATTTGAGTGACAAAAAATAGATAGATATAATAGCTCATTGAAAGTAAATTCCAGTATTTTCATTGCAATCACCTACATATTTTTTGTTTGTTTGTTTTAGACATCTCATTTATTCTATATATTTACATTTCATTGTGAATATTTCAATGTATAAAAAGTTAGACTGAAATAATAACAGTTAATATGACCACTTGTATTTCAATCATGTGCACAAACTAAAAACAACACAAATCAATTCTTCAAGGTTTATTGTAGTTCATTCAAAACTTAGCAAATTGTTTTTGCATTATTAGAAATATTTATTGTGAACTTTTTATAGTAAAACATGTCTTTGAAGTATAATTAATAAGAAATAGCATATTTTCTATTTGAAATAGAACTACCTAAATATAATTAGCCTGTATTATATGCACAATTGAAATATATATGTAAAATAAACACAAATCAAAAGCATCCTGCAGCTTTTTTCAATTGTAGTTTATTGAAAATTAAATGTACTGTAGGTGGAAAAGCATTACAACATATTTAGATAGGTTAAGTGATATAAAAGTAATTATGATGGCTGTACCATTTTATTTATTTATTTATTTAGTATTTTCTTATTTAATTTAAAAAACAATTTATCATATCATTATTTTTTGTATGTATTCCCTCATCTGTAAGGGGTTATTGTTGGGGAAGGGGTTGTTCTGGAATTTTTTTTTGAAAAATCTTAAATAAAAAGTAAAAAAAAAAAATTGATGTACTGTAAGTGATATCCTTTAATCATTTCAATGTAAAAATAAATATTTAGGACCGAAATATTACCATATAACACAATCATTTTTATAATAATCATATACATAAAATATTTCTTTATATTTCTTTGAATATTTTAATGTAAACAGTTACTGTACAGTCACAGAAATGAATAAATGTCAATATGTGAATTAGATAAATCATCAGGCAGTACTTTATATTATATACACAAGCAGTCGTGCAACAAATCTTTTTATTTTATTTTTATTATTATCGTGCGTCATTTATTATAATGGAAGCATGCTAGTTTTGTCATGTTCCTCACATAAAACAACAACTGTGTTTACATTTCTCTCTGTACACTGAATTGCACTATCCACTTACTGGCCGAGACTGGTCTCTGATCTGTTTCCGCCTAAGGCAAAGGGATGTTAGTGTTCGCCAATAATACCAGTAAAAGCCCAGCATTTATCTCCAAATGGCTGGCAGATGTGACAGATGAAGAACCGCCTCAGAGTCTATGAATAAAGTGTGTTAGTGAAGAGAGTATTGATGAAACGTGTCGTCATTAGGATTGAAGATTCCCCCGCAGTCGTGCTTTAGGGCCCCTTTATTTCATGCTACACTTGTCTGCTCTTATTAGAGGAACAATAGCCCACACGTCTCATCTCAAACATCAAGTGGATCTAGACGTGAGACTGCAAATCTGTCCGCACTTATTGCTTTCCGGTGACGGAGCACATTCCCGCTCGAATGTAAATTACACCGGCAATGAGGAAAGCAATTGCATAATGCCGTTTCTTCGGGGATGTTAAGTTCAGCACGACTCTATTACAGTGAAAAGCGATGCTATGTGTATCGGCACTTAGCATCTATCTAGACTCACATCTATCTATCTAGACGCATGGAAGGTTCGGCAATGGCCTTAAAATGGGTTTTTCATAAATAAACAATCACGGGATGTTTGTTGGATGCTTTACAGTTTGATTGTGGATCAGAGCTGTGGCTGATTGACACGTTGAGTCTTGGTGCTCATGTGGGCATTGCAGGTTTAAATGCTTCTTATATCCAGTGTTGTTTTATTATAAGGTTTATTGTTTTGTCACACCAAAAAAAAAAAAGTCATAGTAAATAAACAGGAATATAAGCATAGTCCTTCCACATTAAAAACAAAGGGGAAAAAGAATTAATTAATTGTAGGTTTAATTTTATATTTAAATATGAATAGCTACATTAATTACTTATTAATTATTTAATAGTCTATACTGTAAAAAATGCTGTGTTCCACACAATCGATTTGTGTTGGGACAACATGACAAAATTAAGTTCACTTAATAGTTTTTACAAGTTTAAGTTTTCATCCATCCATCCATCATATACAGACTATCTATCTATCTATCTATCTATCTATCTATCTATCTATCTATCTATCTATCTATCTATCTATCTATCTATCTATCTATCTATCTATCTATCTATCTATCTATCTATCTATCTATC
>CAIGQV010018202.1:8996739-9013557 GCA_903798115.1 Danio jaintianensis
ATCTATCTATCTATCTATCTATCTATCTATCTATCTATCTATCTATCCATCCATCTTACATACACAGACCATCCATTCATTCATCCATCATTTTATCTCTTCCATCCATCCATTCATCATTTTATCTCATCCATCCATCTATTCATCCATCCATCATTTTATCTAAGCCATCCATCCATCCATCATTTTATCTCTTCCGTCCGTCCATCCATCCATCCATCCATCCATCCATCCATCCATCCATCCATCCATCATTTTATCTCATCCATCCATCCATCCATCCATCCATCCATCCATCCATCCATCCATCCATCCATCCATCCATCCATCCATCCATCCATCCATCCATCCAGTGTGTATTAGTATACTATATAATTAGTATACTTCTTAAACAAATAGAAATGAGTGTGTACTTTGTCTATTTTATGTACTTGTACTTATGTACCATAAATGTACTTAATGTGCAAAAATTATATATAAATATTAAACAAAGTACACTGCAAAAAACGATGCGAGTCAAATGTTTTATTTTTACTTATTTTAATGAGTTAATCATATACAAAGTTTAACTTATTTTTTGACAGTTTGATTTAAGTTGAGATTAGAACAGTTAATTTGATTCAACTAAAAAAATTTAAGAATAGTTTTTATACTGTATGTTGTTAAGTTCACTTAAACTCTCAAGTATACTTGAAGTACAATATACTTACATCCAGTTTAATAGTAGTTAGTAGTTTACTGAGAATATATTTCAAAGTATGCTTTTATATATTAATAAATGTGGTATAAGTATTTAACAAGAAAACATACAGTATTTTTAAACTAGTTGTGTACTCAAACATAAAAAGTGCACTAATTTAGTCCCAAGTAGAATTGAATAGTACACTTACAAGTATATTGCTAGTACATTGATATGACTATACTTACTACATATAGTATACTTAAAAATGTATTTGAAATTTTATTAATTCAAGTGTACAGATTTGTTTTAAGGATAACTATAACTAGGTATTATCTTTTCTGTTTTCATTAAAAAGTTATCGTTTTGTTTTTGTCATTTTATTAGCTTTTTTATGTCTATATAGTTGTTGTTTTTTAATTAATGTTAATTTATTTAAGTTTGTTTTTTACCCCAAACAATTGAATGTAAGTTTATATTATATTTGGAGAAAAATAAAACATCATTCAAAGTCCCATTCAATGTCATACCTGTAGATTGAAGAGTGTGTTGAAGTCTGGAATCACGACGTGTTTGTCCTCCATCTTCCGGCGCATGTTTTTAATAGCATGGATGGAGGTCTCGTAGTACGGCAAGTGACGGCGGCGATATGGAAACTCTTTTAGCCAATGACCGCACGTCTCACACAGCTTATTAAAGACAAGTCGTGCCAGCTTCACTGAATCGATCTCTGTTGAGACAAATAGCATATTACATGTTATCAGTGGAGGAATGGCACTAAAAAAAAAAATCACACTCAAGTAAAAGTACCATTACTTGAAGAAAAAAAAAAAAAAAAAAAAAAGAGTAAAAGTATCTGTTCTAAATACTACTCAAAGTATGAGTAAAAGGTAGCCCTTCTAAAAGTAGTCAAGAGAAGGGAGGAGTATGGACCCTTTTCACACTTCCAGGTTTCTCAGTAGCGGGAGTCATCATTGTTGGGTACACTTGGAGCGCAGTGAATGGGAGAGTACAACAAATAATTTTTTTACAATCCTATTCGCAGAAATAATAAAAGAAAAAATGCACGATGGTGTTATTAAGACTTCAGAAAAAGGAAAAGAATTGTGTGAGACTGATAACGACAGCCAGAACAGAGAACAACATTAAAGTTACTGTCCTGCCCACAGTCACTGCATTACAAATGCCTTGCACAAGCCGCAATTTGTTTTTTGTGATTTTATGCAAAGATGATATAATATATACATAAATACATATAAATGTTCATACGTTGTTGTTTTTTTTATCGAAATATTAAAAGCTTTCAAAGCTTTAAGATGCTGATGACCATTAAATGTGTCATAACAGACTTGTGAAAAGGATCCATGACACTGTGAAAATTATTCCAACCTTTGACCCCTGACTAACAGCTGTGAGTGTCCAGCAGTTGGCACCGCAAAACCAAAGATCATGTAGCACTGATAGAATATAGGCAATTTGTGCATGTGTTTGAAAACGTAACATTCTGTAGTGAATTTAATTTTTGTTTAGGGCCATTTGGTAAATTCAGTCATCATACAGTAGACATCCTTCATCTTCATCAGCATCCATGTCTTGTCTGATGTGATTTTTATATTTGCAGTTTGATTGTATGGAAATCACAGGACTGATTATTTTGCTTAGCCAATCACCATAGACAAGAAAAAAACAAAAAACAAATAAAGTAGTAACCAGTGTTGGGGAAAGTTACTTTTGAAACTAATGCATTACAATATTGAGTTACTCCCCAAAAAATTACTTAGTTGCATTACTTAGTTACTTTTCATGGTAAGTAATGCATTGCGTTACTTTTCCTTACCTTTTTTCTTCTTCTTCTTTTTTGTATAATAGTGGAGCTCTGCAATTTACAATGCACTGTATAACTTACACTTTCATTTACCTTTAAAAAAAAAAAATATATATAAATAATTTATGGTAATGTTATCTTCTGAGAACTTCCTGACCCAGAGCTCTACATGCCGTATATACAGATTAATGAAAGTTTAAAGCAATGTGTTTGCTACTTTTGTACTTTTTGCCTTGTTAGTTCAGTAAACTCACTGTCCATTGAGACAATCCCCTTTTCCTTTTCTTTGATGCGTTCAGAATAATGAAGGCATTCTCTCACTGAGTACGTGATTCAATGTGACCACATTCATTTTTTATTCAGCAATTTATTTTTTAAAAGCTAATTAATTAAAATAAAAAGAAACTCACATTACATTTTTTTTTTAAGTAACTCAAATATTATTACTTATTTTTTAAAGTAATGCTTTACTTTACTCGTGAGTTGTTTTTGTTCTTAGAAAAGTATTATTACATCAAATCTCACGTTACTTGTAATGCGTTACCCCCAACACTGGTAGTGACTGCAGGTTAAGGGAAAGTACAATAGTCCCTCGTTAATTGCGGGAGTTACGTTCTAAAAATATCCCCAATAGATGAAATCCGTGAAGTAGTCCGCTTTATTTTTTACAATTATTATAGATGTTTTAAGGCTGTAAAACCCCTCACTACACTATTTTCTCAAATAGGCATTAACATTTTCACACTTTTCTCTGTTGTTTAAACACTCGCGTAACTTCTACTTTCCTTTAGCATGTTCAGAAGTCCAACTTTGTGCAATGGTTCACATCTTCCTCTGCCTTTTGGGTGCTACCGGGGGTGCCTTTGAGGGTGCAGAATGTTTCGTTGACATTACAGAGTTTGTTGGGGAGAAACTTGCAAACATACAGTCCAGCACTTCAGAGTCACACTGCTAGCGATCAAAGATTTATGTAAATTTGGCAAGCTGAACACATTCTGTACTGTACAGGAGACACGGCACGGAGGAGATTGATTGACAATGGTCTACAGCCAATCAAGATGCAGAACACAATGCACTGTAAAAAAAAAAAAAAAAAGCATGTCAAATTGCACAAAAAAAAGAATCCACGAAACTGCGAGACCACGAAAGGTGAACCGCGTTATGGCGAGGGACCACTGTAGTTGAGTAAAAGTACCAATAGAGCACTAAAAATATACTCAAGTAAAAGTACAGATTTTTAAAACTACTTAGTAATGTACAATTCCTAAGAAAAACTACTCCATTACATTATTTAAGTATTTGTAATTTGTAACTTTACACCACTGCATGTTGCATCGTCATGACTAATCAGTCATTGCTTGTATTTGTCACAACACTAAAAACAACACATACATGTACCATACGTGAACAGACAGTGCTGTTTTTTTGCTCACAAACCAAACAGATTTGACTCTAATATGGTATTGGAAAGGAAGAGTGCATGAGCTGCTGATTAAATGCACAGTGGAAGCGGAATTGAGGACAGTGGGCAAAAGAGGCCATCTGCCAACTGAGAAAGAGAGAGAGGGAGAGAGAGGTGACTGGTTAATGATGATGGGATTGTTCCAGCTCTGGTCTCGATGGACTAAATCTGACGTTCCTTCGTTCTGTGAAGTTCTCATCAATATCTCTGTAACACGCTGTCCCTTTTCAACCACCTGTGATCTATATAATGCTTTATATACTCCTCTTCTCACAAAGCATTTCTGAATACACTATCAATTATTTGACGGACAAGAGTAGGGGTTTTCCTTCGGGGTTTTAAATCTATATTGTACCAACATCACAGGTTGTGACGTGGCAAAATATCACAGTAATTAGCTATGTATCGATCCAAAGACGCAAATTAGATTTGTGTGCAAAACTGTAATATTGCATAAAAATTTATGACCCCCATCCCCCCCCCCCCCCCATGTTGCCGTGGGTTTCCTTCGGGTATTCCGGTTTCCCCCACAGTCGAAACACAGCCGCTATAGGTGAATTGGGTAAGCTAAATTGGCCATTGGCCATAGTGTATGTGTCTGAATGCGAGGTTGTATGGGTGTTTCCCAGTGCTGGGTTGCGGCTGGAAGGGCATCCGCTGCGTAAAACATGCTGGATAAGTTGGCGGTTCATTCCACTGTGGTGACCCCTGATAAATAAAGGGACTAAGCTGAAGGAAAATGAATGAATGAATGAATGAACTTATGCACCATTTCTATCCAATGAGTCAATAAGAACAAAAATGTCGCTTCCTGATAACCTGTCGCCAAATTTCAAAAAGAGAAATGGAAATTGCCGTGGCAGGAGAAGCCACTGTGAGCCTTTTTTCTTATATTTCCTCAGAAGATGAAGACAACAAGCATTTACACTACAGATCTTGACGGTCAATTCCGATTTTGTGACTATCCGATTTTTTTGACAACCCGCTTACATCATCTTTTAAAAGTGACTCGTATACAATCTCTGCGTTTACACTGCACACAGCAGAAGATGCAGTGACACAGAAAAAAAGAGCGGGCGCTGACTCACAGCTGACAATAAAAGAGCGCTCTTTTCTAAATTCATGTTTTTAATCTGTTTGCAGGATTTCTTTTTTTATTTTCTTTTTGACACGTTGTTTTGCTTTAGTGTATGACAGAAAAGTTATCATTTGGCCATCTTCTTTTAATTGAAGCTTTTTTTAAACCAGTAGGGATTTTTTTTTATGGCATGTCCATACCGTGATTTATGCACGTTTTGTATGCAATAGGTTTATATTTGTTTATATTGTTTACGTGACAGATGTTGTGCTCGTGCTCTCTCGTTAACTTGCTTAATTACTTGTGCTATATGACAGTATAAAAGCTTTTTTTGTCCTAGTATGTGAGATTTAAGGTTTGTGACTCTGCTGAAGTCTGTTCTGAAATGAAAGCATCAGAGTTAACATCATTCGCTACAGTTTTTAATGACTCGCGACTCTCATTGACAGGTGAAAATCCGATCTACCTGCTTACACTGCAGACACGAGGGCACGGATCTGATTCATATCGGATAAATTTTCACATATGAACAAGGCCTGAATCTGATTTGAGTAAATCGGCATCCATGTGATTTTTTTTTTTTTCCTGCTTACACGTACATGGGCCATATCTGATCTGTGCCACATAGGAGAAAAAAATCGGAATTGGGTCACTTAAACCATGCAGTGTAATGTAATGAACGCATGGTGGCTTTTGGTGGTGCAAGGCACTCTTTGGCAGTGCAGCCACTCAAGACAGTTCTGGGAGGTTGTAATACTGAACCACTTAGATGAAGAACTTTGCCTGAGGGATTTTAGAATGACCAAAACAACATCTCAAATGTTTTACCAAGTTTTAATGCAGTCCAATCGAGCCCATTTTTGTTGTCATGTGATCTGTTAAAACAAAACCACATGACTTTCTTTCTTTCTTTCATTCTTTTAATTGACAAAAAATAAGTGAATACACTTAATTCGTCAAGGATAACACAAAGTTTTTAAAAACAAAACTTATTTCCATTGTGGTCCCTGATGTGAAGGACAGATTATACTACTTCCGGTAACAAGTACACTCTGACACTACATTATAAAAATAAACACAAATACAATCACAAATAACCATTGAAAAATACAGTAAAATCCATCAACATACTATTCTGCTTGAGAGCCAGCTTTTAGATTTTGAACTAAAACTAATCACATTTGTAATACTTTTAATATCCACAGGCAGTTTATTCCATACAGTAGCAATGCCCCAGAATATTTAAAAGACCGATGACCATAAGCAGTTTTAAAATGACATAATGTAAAATCCATAAGACTTTGCCTAGTTTTATAACAATGTTGCTTGTTTACCCTTGATAAAAGTGCATTTAAATAAGCTTTTTGTTTTTCGCTTTATTGTTAATAATGTTATATACCATGTTAAGGTGTTTCATGGGTTCATGTTTTTAAGCATATGCTGGAGTTTATTCAGTAAATGTGTTTCCATCATAGTTTATCTGCATTTTTTATTCATTCATTCATTTTCCTTCGGCTTAGTCCCTTTATTCATCAGGGGTCGCCATAGCGGAATGAACCGCCAACTTATCCAGCATATGTTTTACACAGCGGATGCCCTTCCAGCTGCAACCCAGTACTGGGAAACATCAATACACACTCCTACACTACAGCCAATTTAGTTTATTCAATTCACCTATAGCGCATGTCTTTGGACTGTGGGAGAAACCGGAGCACCCGGAGGAAACCAACGCCAACACGGGGAGAACATGCAAACTCCACAAAGAAATGCCAACTGACCCAGCCGGGACTCGAACCAGCGACCTTCTTGCTGTGAGGCGACAGTGCTAACCACTGAGCCACTGTGTCGCCTGCATTTTTTATTTATTGGCTAAAATGTTTATTCTACTCTCAGTTGTGTGCGCATACATTTTTAATGTGCATTTTCAAAATGTATGTACATCTTGACATTTCCATTAAGAATTTTTTATATGATATTCCAAAATGCGCATGAAAACAGGTGGATTGAAACAGCTTTTGAAAGCATCATTGGCAATCAAGTTATTTGTTTCTCAAGCTCACAAAATGCTACTGAAAGAATTTGCATGCCAAAACTTATGGCAGAGTCCCAGATTTGCCTAATGGAGTGTCGTATTTTTTCAAAGGCTGCATTTCCCCTTCCATCCATCTGCAGTACTGTTTTTGACAGATGTATTTTAGCATTGTGTGGACAAAGAGGCCTTTTAGATTGTCTGTAAAAGTAGATATTACATGCTCTTTCCTCTTCCCTTAGCCTTTTAGATGCTCGCTCTCCCTCTCTCGCTCTCTCTCTGTCTTGTCTCCGTGGGCACAGTCTAAATTTAATCTGCCATCTCAGGTCTGCGCTGGTGAACAGTATGTACTGCCTTTGCCCTGAGCAGACGTCTGTGTACTTATGTCAGTTGTTTCCACTGCTACGACTTGCACTCAGCAGACTCTGTGCTGCTGGAATGGGTCACGTCATGTAGGCCTAAACCTCAAGCTGAAACCAATTGATCAGCTGTCCCGACTGGGGAAAACCAGACTCTACTCAAGTGGAGATCTCCAGCTCTGACGTATTTTTGAACCGTGCTTAAACTCAATACATCCATCTGGCCGTATAAATCTAGCGTCCATTCAGGAAAGTGTCCGGGATTAGTGTGCTTCGTGTACTCATGACGGAAATAGCTGGATGTGAAACAGCACAGGGAATTATTGCAGCCTTCATGGCTTGTCGGGATGATTGTATTTATGAGATCAGTGCACATGAACGCCGACGCAATGTCGTAATTACCAGCGGGGGAACTCTGAACTTTTTCTTTCCCCAGTCAGGGCTTGTCTGTTAAAGAATTATGACTGAGACAAATTGCTGTCAGTCATAATTAAAGATGAAACGTGTTGTCTCTGAGTCACCAGCAGCACCAAGCAGAATTTCAATCTGTTTGGTTGAGCAAGACAGAACAAACTACATTTCCCATAATTCACTATGGCAGAACGAGAACATTTGAATAAATCAACAGGAGACACACAAGACAAAATTACATACTATTTTGTCTGAATTAAAAAAGTGGTTAAATAGAAAGATATTGATTTAATTGAAATTTATGCAGTATCCCAGCAGGCACAGGACGTCAACATGTTGTCAGATTGACATTGTACCCCAACGTTGTGGGGACGTTGCATTTTGTTTGAAAATGAAAATCGGGTTGACGCCAGAACCCAATGTCAGACCAACGTCAATGTCCAACATCCAACCTAAAATCAACCAAATATCAACGTCTATTGATGTTACAGCTTGACGTTGTGTGGACGTTACCACTATGATGTCTATCAGATGTTGGATTTTGGTTGCTATACATGATGAATAAATGTCTGTATTTGACGTCAATATGATGTTGGTTTAAGATGTTGGCTCGACGTTGGATTTTGGTCACTTTCCAACACAACCTAAAATCAACCACGTTGTTATTGGATGTCAAAATAACGTTGTCCTTAGACGCTGACTAGACATTGAATTTTGGTCACCTGACGTCACGACCTAAATCTAAACTAATACTAACGCCTTATGATGTTGTGTACCTGCTGGGATATATGAAATTACTTGCAATTCCAACATTATCTCACAGCAATTTGTTACTTTTTGATTTAGTGGTTAATTCATATGAGTGTGTACAATCTCATTCATACAGTTTAATACAATTTGCTCTTCCCCCAATGATGTTTGGGTTTAGCGGGGGAGTTGGTGCCACACCTCCTTTTAAAAATCCTACATTTTTGTACGACTGAAAATAAGCCACTAAAGTGACAAAATGTAAAAATAGTTACGTTTCCTTGTGAGATCAGGCTGCTGTAAAGATATACGCTTGGCTGTATATTAAAATAACTTCCATGTTATGGATGATTTTTAAAATCGATGTTACAATAAAAACTATATTTGTATATAATAAATTCTAGTAAAAGGTATATGTATATATACAAACCTGAAATTATTCATACCCCTGGCAAATTCTGACTTGAAGTTACTTTTATTCAACCAGCAAGTTTAGTTTTTTTTTTGTACCAGAAATGACACAGGTTTCTCCCAAAAGATAATAAGATGATGTACAAGAGACATCATTGTGGAAAAAAATATTTCTCAGCTTTTATTTCCATTTAAACAAAAACTTTAAGTCAGAATTTGCCAGGGGTATGAATAATTTCTGATTTCTGGCTTGACTGTATATACTTTATATAAGTATATTAAATATTAATTTCAATAATGAAACAATCAAATACCTACAGTATAAAAATCTTAAATGATACCTTATTAAAATGTGCATCCCTAACCTCATGCATATCAACATTTGTATGTCAGGTCATTAAAAAGATTGTGACATACTTTCATGAGACAGTTTTCAGTTATTGCCACAGAGAAAGAGTCTTGAAGTGAAGTAGTAAATGAATCAGACTGGACACATATCAAAACAAATGGAGCTGTCAGACGTTCAAACATGAATTGATCTTGGAAGATCTATTAGATGTGCAATTAAAGCTGACATGAGCTCTCCTTTCCTCACCAGTCAAAACTGTGGCGCATTAGCAGCTGTTCCCACCTCAAATTCCTTTGCCATTTCAATTCGAATATAGAAAGATAAGAAAGCAATTCAGGCCACCGTTAAGTTAGTAAGTGACCTACATTTGTAGTTGAATAGGAGGCTTAAAATTGTGCAGAACGGCCTACATTTAGATCAAATATTATACTCGATAGCAAGACTTCAGCTGGATTTATTGACACGGCATAACTTCAGATGGGGCATGAGTGTCAAGAAAATCTGAATTAATCAATGGTAGATTTGCCTCATACTTGTCATCTTTCATTTGTTAAAGGGTTTGTCATCATGTATTCACCCTCTTGTCATTCCAAACAAGAGAAATGTGTTCATCAGACCACAAAGAAAGATATTTTTAATCGAATCAAAGAGATTTCTGTCCCTCCATTGAATGTCTGTTCACCCAAAAATCTGACACTTCAAAACATTCATAACAAGAATAAAAAATAAACATATGATGCAAGCTGCTTAGTCCAATTCTTATTTCATTTTCCCGTTTTATTCACATATAATAATATAATACATTGGCCAGTGAACATTTACTTAACATGAAAAAAAGATCTCACGGAAGCTCAGATTTGCTGGAATCCCATGCAAGATTAAATCTTATTGGTTCTTATTTGTCAAGCAAGCATGTGTATATTTATGTGTATTTATGTAATGTGTATTCATGACCATATTTGAATGCAGTAAACATTGCTTTCTGATCAATTTAATTTCATTTAATTATATAAAGCAATCCTGTCTCTTATTCTTAAGCAATACACAAATTAGGGATGCACCGATACTGATACCAGTACCAGGTCGATAATTGGTTAAAATATTTGTATTCGTATTATTAATATTTTAGAGAAAGTAGTCAAAGTTTGCATAACCAACTATTGATCTTATCCACCTGCGACCCACCCATAGTTAAACATCATAGCCTACTTTTTGATTACGTGACCTGCGGATTAACCGCAGGACTCGCGAATATAACGAAGAACCACGCATAACAGGGTTTTATGTGTCCCCAATATGCAATGTCAAGACAGTGACTCCATAAGGTAACGTAAACTACACACACCTGATTATGTAATGTGTGAAGTCGTGGACGTGTGTCAGCGCAAGGATAACTTATCCTTTAAATGTCCATGCTTAATCGGTAATCGATTAGGTCTATCGATTTACAGGGTTATCAACCATGTGTGTATATTTTTGGCTTGGAATAGCCTTCTGTTAAAGATTTTTGTGTTCATCCTTGCAACAGGCAATAAATAAATCCTCCTTTCAAATTAATTGCACTTTCATTAAAACCAAATCTAAGAAGTATCGGAATTGGTACTCTGTATCGGCAAGTACACAAATTAAAATACTCGTATCGGTTTGTAAAAAAATGGGTATCGGTTCATCCCTAACACAAATTGACCTCTGTACTGTCCAGCGCATACTTAACACCTTAACTCTTTCTAAATTTGATTGTAATGTAATAATGTGTGCATTTAGTTAAGCTGCTTTTGAGTGATAATTATTATGAAAAGCGCAATACAAATAAAAAAAAAACTCAATTCATATAAATTCGTTTTAATAAAAAGTAATGGAGTCATTTAAAAATATCTTAATTTGTGATCTGAAGATGGATTAAACAGTCCTACAGTATGTGATTGAGGGAGAGTCATTTTAACTAACCCTTTAAAGGGATAGTTCACCCAAAAATAAACATTTACTCACCATTCCAAATCTCGTGGAGTTTCTGTCTTCGGTGAACACTATGGGCCCTATCATACACCCGGCGCAATAAAGCGCAAGACGTGTTTGCCACGACGTGTTGCTGTTTTCAGACCAGCGCAACAGTAATTTTCCTGCTTTTCGCCACGTTGTTTAAATAGCAAATCCATTTGCGCCACTTTGTGGACTCATGGGTGTGTTGGTCTATAAAAGAGGTATGGTAAGGCGCATTGTTGGCACGTTGCTATTTTGAGGAACTAAAATAGACTGTGGACTTTAGACCTGCTTTCAGCTGGTCTATTGCAGAGCAGAGCGCGTTAGTTGTGTGCCTTAAACGCTTACACATTGCTTAATACACACAGGATGTACAGCAAAACGCAAATATCTTTACAAATGAAAAAGAATTAAAGGAATAAAATATTTAAAAATTATTTTCTACATAAATATAAAAACCACTACCTCTCTGCCTTCTTCATCTCGGGGGGCTTTTTTCAGTTTATTCATGACAACTTGCTTTTGTATAATGTTTTATTATTAGCAGTATTATTTATTATATCTATATTTATATTTGTTTTATTAAAAACAAGCTTAGATTTGTCCACCTGTCAGGTTTTGGACCATATGGGGCATAGAACGTGTGTTTGTATATAACTCCGTTTTTTGACCACACTTCGTTATTATTGTTTATTCGTTTGCTGGAAATTAGAACTGAATTTAGAAATAGTTTTGAAACAAATCTTTGCGCTTAACAAACAAAATTAAATATGTAGGCTAATGGATGTCTTCAGCGGAGTGCGTACAACACCGTTTCTTCATCCACGGAAAAGAGAAAGAGAAAGTAAAGAGGCCGAATGGAGGAGGGTTCTTCTTTATCCTCGCGCAGATGGTCTGTTTAACTGTTTTCTCGCTAGTGAAGCATTAAGTTTTTTCACTTACAAAGTCCGCCTTGTAAATGGCAAATGTGCCATGGCGCGACGCAACTGACTCTTAAGGGAATGGAAGATGAGACTCTGATTGGTTTATGCTTAAAACACACCCATAACTCATTAAGAGAATAAGCGCAACCCTGTTAGACCATGCGCCGTGGCGCAAACCTTTTTTTTCCGTCCTTAAAATAGCTAAAGTAGATTCGGACACGCCCTTAATGCTTTTGCGCTTTAGAATTTGTGCCTAGATCATTAAAATAGAGCCCTAAAGAAGGTATTTTGAAGAATGTTGGAAAATGGTATCCATTGACTTCCATAGTATTTGGTTTTCCTACTAATGGTTTCCAACATTCTTCAAAATACCTTTAACTCAAAGAAGTGAAAGGAGTGTAAATGGTGACAGATTTTTTTTGCGTGAACTACCCCTTTAAGTGTTTCTAGTTTAAGTTTATGTGATGCAGTGCACTTACTGGTCTGTGTCTCCGTCTCCGTCTCAGTCTCAGTTCCGTCCTCAACACTCTTGTTGAGATGGTACAAGGAGAGATCACTTTGCAGGATACTGTCTGCTGTACCGCGGGCCAGAGCTGCAGCCAAGGAGAAAGGGCAATTACTGTGAAAAAGAGATGAGGAGAGACAGAGCAAGATCGTTAGAACATCTGCTCAGTACATCACGGAAACATTATGCAAAGGAGCGTTGTATATGATTAAAATTTTCCTTCATTTTTTCCTTCTTTTTTCAGCACCAGAGCGAGCGCTCGTTTAACCGTGAGATGATGAGTAGGAGGCAAAAGCAATATGCACAGGTCAAAACAGAGAAACAGCCAAAGATACTCAAGCTGAATATGTTCTTATGATTAGAAAAACTCTTGTATGTCAGATAAAGCACAAATGGTCAACATAGATTCTCAATTCCAAGGTATTTACATGCGTTCAGATGCGTCTCTTGTGACCACTTGTGTTGGGATGCTGTTGTTGAATTCGTCACTTTCACTGGAGTACTCAGGGCGACACATGAGTACTATTGAATTAACAAACCAATTTTTTGTGGCTTATAATAAGCAAGTGGAAAAGCAAGCAAATTAAATGGTGGATGGCAACAACAATTTTGTTTGTAATCCTCGTGTTTTGGTCAGCCCAGGCTCATTCTGGAAACGTAGCCCTATATACATTTCTAGAGAGTGCCAAATATGTCCCAGGAGTGACTTTTTTTGTAGTTTTTGTTTTGGCAAATCCACTAGAGGCCGCTGTGTACGCTTTTTGAGATCTCAAATTTCTCTCGCGAGTGCCATTCGCGCCTGCTCTTCTTGCGTAAATCCACCAGAGGCCGCTGTCGACTGACTGTTTGACTGACCGATCAACCCGCCCACCCACTTCCCTAAAACCAACCGACAGTTTTAAAAAGCAATCCAGAAAAAGAAAAGCCCTCGCCTGATTTTTACCATGTTTTCAGATTTTACCACATTTTCACCCTGTTATTTACTTGTTTATTTAATTTTTTGCCTTTTGTTTCTGTTTTACCTGCTTTCTGGAACCGTTCTTCGCCGAACTCGAACCCCGTTGTCGTGGTCAACTCTTCTCTGCATCTCAAGTCCGTCGTCGTACACGGACAAACTGGTAACAGTGGGAAAGCCATCCTTACGGAGCGGTCAGCTGGTAAGCGTGAAAAGGAACTGTGTCATACTGCCCCGCAGCGTTCGTTTTAAAGAAAAATACAGCCATACGAACTTCTGGCTACATAATTCGCGATCTCCAGGAATGTATATAGGGCTGCGTTTTCAGAATGAGCCTATGTTGGTTTTGGTACAACAAGACAAATATGAATAACTCACTTTGGAAGAATTTCTCACAACACAGTAAAACTAACAGCATTTACACTGGTTATTTGATTGAATGCATTTCTAATAACGATTAATAAAGATTAATCATGGGAGAACTGTTTCTTTAAAAAAAATAGTTCAACATGTACATACCATAAAGTGGTTTCTTTCTGTCTCCAACACAAAAGCAGATATATTGAAGAATGTTGTAAACATGTAGCCATTGACTTCCATAGTAAGAACATAAAATATATATAAGGGAAGTCAATGGCTACAACATTCTTCAAAATATCTTATTTTGTGTTTATCAGAAGAAAGAAGCTCAAACAGGTTTGGAACAAGCGGAGGGTGGATAAAGGAAAGTAGTTTGGCTTTTGGGTGAACTATCGCTTTAAAAAGCTTATGATGTGAATTCTGAACTGTAAGTGTTAAAGCCTGGCTTTTTAACTACTGATGTGAAGATCCTTTTAGGGCTTGTCACTCTGATGGATTGAGAGAGTGATGAGAGGCACTCTAAAACTAGCATGACCCAAATCCACTCCAGCACTATGAGAGCAGAGACCCTGCTGGATCGCTGAAAATAAATACAACTGCACATTATGAAATCAAGAGCTGACACTTAAAGACAAGCCCTGTCATCCTCATAAGAGGATTTCATAAGAGATGATCGTGGAATTCTCATCGGGATACTGCTGGGATCTCCCCATTAAATGACCGACCATCATAATGTCCAGAAATATACTTTATTTTTATGACATACTGACATCATTACATGAAATTTTTTTGGTGTATGTTACAAGAATATAATCTAATTTAAAGTAAAACGGCATATTTTAACACCTACAGTGTACGTAGTTGGTTTTGACTGTTAAAAATCTATCTGTGGAAAAGCATATTTATGCTGATTAATTTAAGATCTATTAACCAATAGACGACCTATTGATCTACAGACCAATCAACAAAATTACATTTTTTTTCTCTTCTAACTTTTTATTAATTGCAGGTTTGGTATATATATATATATATATATATATTTTTTTTTTTTTTGTAATATTACAATTATTACTCGACACTTTGGAATATTTGATGATTTTAATCATGGTGTTCCAAGGTATGTTATTCCCTGATAACAACCAATTAATCTAATAACATTCATCCGGATACTACACATACTCTTGTGTGTGCGTGCGTGCGTGCGTGCGTGTGTGTGTGTGTCTCTATCTTAAAATCCGCGTAAACCGAAAGTTGCTGAGACTTTTATTTCGGTATGTTAACGTACTTCCAACTAAAATGGAATATTGAGTAGGGGACGGGGCTTTCTTTTGCACATCATTCCCTAGTAGCAGGTAAGGGAGGGTATTAATATGCAGTTACTATGGAAGCAATGCAGGTTGACGTCAACAGAAGCACCACCACACCAAATGCAGAAGCAAATGGTCAGACTTTCATTGAAGATTACCAAAACAAACACATTTTCTCAGTGAATTAACTTGGACAGATTAATTAGTCACCATAAGAATAACAATGTGATTTTGGTTCAAGCGGACTTTAATGCTTGTTGAAAAGTATGTGTTTTTAACTGTGGAAAGCAACATAATTGAACATGTTTGTTTATCTCCGTGAATAAATGTGCATTGGAAATCTTCTTAATGTGTCTTGGATAGTGTTGTTGTGCCATTCCCATCCACTGTCTGTGAGAGGCTTCAGTCCATTTGCCAACATTCTGTTGAATTAATAGCCTCAGCTGTGGCCCAATGGGAGAGGATAACAAAGATAATGTGATGTCCTAATCCCCAAAAACAGTTATTATGATGCTCTCGATTCATAATGACTAGCCAAAATGAATACAATTATATAAAAGTTTTACATAAAAGTACATGGATGACATGATGGTCATTTCATTTAAAACCTAAATATTTTTCTTTCCAAACGTTCCTTTAAAATTTTATTATAGTTTGAGTCAAGAACGCACAACCAAATATGAAGCTTGCTAAGTGTTGTTCATCTTAATAATGCATCAAAATGCCTCTGCTCTGGTGGCCATAGCAACATGAGGCTGTACGGCACTGACAGCTGATGTGCCTGCGTAACCATGACAACCCTGACAGCAGCGCCATGCTTAACGTGGGCTGTACCATAACAACGGCTTGCTGTGGTGAGTGATGTTGTAGTGTGGCAAACAGACACCATCCGCCCTCAGGCCAGAACACACGCTAGATATTAGAAATCAGAGCAGTCTCAAACTGTTTCACACACACTCACACACACACACAGTGAACACAAGAGGTTGGAATACCAGCCGTGCAGACAGGAGGGCGGAAAGTGGAGCGCTCTCAAGGACGACTCAATGACGGTCTGCTCCAAATGAAAGATCCAGCAGAGAGATGAAAAGGAGGCTAAAGCTAACAGCTTCTTCCAAACAACATGATGTAGTCAGTTCATTTAGTACAAGTGATGAAACCGAGTTCACAATCCCTTTACGCATTACATAACTGACACAGTTACTTATACCATGCATATATATTTGTATATGTATATTGTATTCATATATATATCTATCCATCTGCATGTCCATCCGTCCGTCTACCTATATCTACTATTCATCCCTCTGTCTATGTCTGTCTATCTATCAGTTTATCCATTCATCTATCCATCCATTGTACTCCTGTCTGTCTATCTGTCTGTCTATCTGTCTATCTATCTATCTATCTATCTATCTATCTATCTATCTATCTATCT
>CAIGQV010018202.1:9013567-9030912 GCA_903798115.1 Danio jaintianensis
TCTATCTATCTATCTATCTATCTATCTATCTATCTATCTATCTATCTATCTATCTATCTATCTATCTATCTATCTGTCTATCTGTCTATCTATCTATCTATCTATCTATCTATCAGTTCATCCACCGGTCTATCCATCCCTGGTTCTCCCATCTATCCGTCCGTCCGTCCGTCCGTCCGTCCATCCATCCATCCATCCATCCATCCATCATCTTACTCCTGTCTGTCTGTCTATCTTTCTATCTGTCTGTCAGTTCATCCACTCATCTGTCTGTCTGTCTGTCAGTTCATCCACACATCTATCAATCCATTGTCTGTCTGTCAGTTCATCTGCTCATCAATTTATCCATCCATTTTTGAAAGTTTGATGTATGATGTATGATCTATGACATCTTGGGCGTCACACGGGCAGCGATACTTATTGGTGTCCGCCATGACAGAAAGATGAAAAGATGGAGCAAAAAGTGACAGTGAAGTGGGGGAGGAACTGATGGCCTGAGGATGGGACGAAGACAGAAAGAGAGAAATGACATGCCAATTGCCATCACATTCTGGGATCCTCCTCCGCATTTCCATTCATAGAAATTCTCTTGCTATCTCTCCCTCTCTCTCTTGCGCACATGCATGCAGCCGTCACTACCTGAGCGGGAGAGGGGTGTCGAGGTGGGCAGCTCTGATTGGCTGAAGCTCTCAGGCAATGCAAAGGTGAGCCAATAGGAGACGCCATCCTTCTTGAGCAGCACAGAGGAGTCAGAGGCATGCTAAAGAATGAGGATTAGAGAAGAGCCTTTTTGTCATCAGCCAAATAGCAAAAAATAATAATAAAATAAAACACGTTGCTTTCTTTATCCCCAGACTTCAAAGCACCGCACACAGTGACGTCTGTGTAGTAGGCTACTGAAATCTCACAGCATGGTTACGTGTTGCCAGAGAGACTGCGAACAAAAAATAAGCATAAATGGAAGTGGCTTTGTGCTCATATCGGTCGTGTTTAACAGATTAGCCTGGTTACAGAAGATAAATGCCTCTATACAGCAGGAGGGTAGTAAAAAAAGAGCTAGAGAGTGAGAGAAACGGGGATGTGTGTCGGGGAGCCTTGCTTTGACGTCACTGGGAGAAATGAAGGCTAACACCATATAGTCACACTTCACGTCAGTAGAGAAACGATGCTTTACGCACACCAATACACACTGCTGACTGATAATCATAACTAGCAACAAAAAAGACCCACACACATTTAGTTTTCTCAATGCAGTAATTAAGCAAAGTACAAGAGGCTGTGTTATATTTTAATAGGCTTGTTTACAAGTTCTCAAATGCCTTATTACTGGATAATGAATAGTGCATAATAGAAATATATTAGACAGATAAATGGTCAGTAAATATTAAAGGTTAAGTGTGTACACTGTTGTAATACTCTAAAATGGCATCAGTCTTAAGTAAATATATAGCATGAAACTGAAATAGTATTTTTTGTCGAACATTCTAAAATTAATGGTGGTTTAATTTTGTTTTAGTTTATCAATCACCAGCTACACTGGCTCAACCAATGGCATGCATTTAGGTTTTGGCTAAATGTCCTTTTACTAATAGAATACACAGAGAAACTTGTGAGAATTTGTCGTTATTTTCGCAGTTATGTTTTAGTAAATCAGTTTTTATAACACATTCCAAAGCAAGATATATATTTTTTTACTTACAAATACCTTTTAGCTAGATTTCTTTGTGTGTTTATATGGAAGAGCCTGTCTTTGTTTCAGTGTGATTTGGCATGCATGTTCTAACCCACCTACTGCAAAATCATGTCACACACACACACACACACGCACACACACACAAGGCTCTTACACAAGGCTCACGAGGGAGTTTCTACTCCTACATTAACTTTCAACCGTCCTTGACTGTGTAAGATCCCCCAAACACTCGAGTGTGTGTGTGAGTATGAGAGGATTTTCCTTTTTACACACAGCTTCTCCTCTGAGACGGCAGTTCAGAAGAGCTATAAGGGGCTGTTCTGTTGTTGATGTGCTGCTATAATGAAGTATCAAGAAGATGTTAAATATGGCAGGAATGAAAACTAAAGGGATTGTTTGCCAAAAATGCCAAAATTTACTGACCATTGTATTGTTCCACCTCGCACGACTTCATATATTTTCTTCTATGAAACTCAAAAGGAAGGTTTCTTAGGTTTGGTAAGTTTTATACACTGTAAGTAAATTGGTTATAACTCAACTCAAACATATCCTAATGTGACTGAGTTTTGTAAGCATACCATCATTTACGTCTAATGCTGCCATAGTTGATCATAGTTGATAGTTGACAACATTTCCACCATATAATGGTTTTGTGAATTTGTTTTTATTTATATTTTCTATAGTCCTATAGTCTATAGTCCTAAAAAATATACGTAAATGAGCAGTTTTCCGTCTTTTGTTATTCATGTTTTTATTTTTTCCCCATTTTATGCTTTTGAATTGCATTTTGGGACCTTGATCTAACAACTTTTAACCTTGCAAAGTTTTTTATTAACATTTTTAATAGTTTAAAGTGATATTTTTCTGGGTTGGTGTTGTATATTATGGTACAAAAACCTTGTAATTAACTGCAGTACATTTTCTGTTATTTTACAGACTTATTTCTCTATATATTATTTCTTATACATTATATTATTTCAAACTACTAAAATGCCAATAAAAGTCACTTTGTTAAACTGTAGTTGAATTTTCAACAATAAAAGTTGACAGAGCAAAAATTATTCTTTGTCTATGGAAAAAGGCATCAAAACCACTTTTTAAATCCTGGCTTTCAGAATTCTCTAGCACTTTACATTTAGAGAGACTTAGACACAATCTTTCTGATAGCATTGCTGGCTTCGAAGCCACCTGGAAACCTTTTTTAATTATCTTTCAAATATCAAGGATAACAGTTTGAAGGTATGACCCTGTCATTGTTTGCAAGATCACCATATTGCCTGTGCCCACTGGCCTAAAAATATATGTGTAACATTGTTAACCTATGTATAAAACTGGAGGAACCGATGTAACATTGGTTTTAAAATCTTTTTTTCCTGTCTTTTGTCTTATTTTTTGTCTTATTTGCCTTTTCTTTACTGTCTTTATAGTTGTTGTTGCTTTTTGTATTGCTCTGTGTTGCTTTAAGGTCAAAATAAAAATATAATATATAAAAAATAAAAAAAAAGTCGACAGAGCAAAGATCAAGGTCCCATAATGCAATTCACAACCGTAAATAAACAGAAAACAGCTGTTAATCACAAAAATACGGGAAATGTTAGTTAACAAATATTTTTTACAGAGTAGTCTCCATTTATTGTTTTTAGAATATCAACATTGGCTGTCTGATAATTACATTCTTGACGCATTTTTGGTCATTTGATAGTCAAGTGAGGACTTGGGTTGCAAATTAACAGAACTTAAGGCAAAGATGCCACCAAAATTAACAAAAATGGTCCACAATTTCAAGATAAAGAGGCAAAGTTAATCAAAACTAATATAGCTGTTGTAACTACTTGCAATTAAATTCATGAAAAGTGCATAACATTTAGATCTGCTCATGATTTAGCATGTTTATGTTTCTTTGCAGTGCTGAGCATTGTAGCCAATCACACACATTCCTGCTGAGGTTATTAAAATTGCACAAAACTGCATGGGTTGAATTAGTCGCTGCTGAAAACACTGGAGATTTGTTGAGTGTTCATCACTGACAGATTTTTGTGTGCAAACGAAATTATGTAAAAAATTGTGTAAAAAGCTAAATTATGATGTGTCATTTCTTCAAACACAAAAATCGTACAAACTACGTTCCTGTTTGTTTTTGTTGTCAGTCACATATTGGACAATGTTTTAATTACACCTTGTCAGTTGCGGTTATGATCAGCTTGACAGTCTTCTAAGCTCATTAATAAGCAAAGTCCCCTGGTAGTATAAAAAATTTTTTATCAGTGACAGTCAACAAAGAGTTTACACTTACATAAAGCTTGAATGACCAGCATCGGCTGATCTTGGGGACAGGAAATTGGCAGTTGACTGCAAAAAAAAATGTGATCAAAGCATCCCTCATTATAAAGCAAGTGTATTTTTAATGTGTCTCCTGAAGATGTATAGCAATATACAGTTAAAGTGAAAATGATTAGCCCTCCTATGATTTTTTTCTTTTTGAAACATTTACCAAATTATGTTTAACAGAGCAAGGAATTTTTCACAGTATTTCCTATAATATTTTTTCTTCTGGAAAAAGACTTATTTGTTTTTATTTGGCCAGAGTAAAAGCAGTTTTTAATTTAAAAAACAAACATTTTAAGGTCAATATTATTAGCCGCCTTAAGCTATATATTTTTTACGATTGTCTACAGAACAAATCGTCAGTATACAATGACTTGCCTATTTACCATAACTTGTCTAATTAACCTAATTAAACCTTTAAATTACACTGTAGACTGAATACTAGTATCTTGAAGAGTATCTAGTAAAATATTATGTACTGGCATCATGGCAAAGATAAAAGAAATCAGTTATCAGAAATGAGTTATTAAAACTATTATGTTTAGAAATGTGTTGAAAAAATCTTCTTTCCGTTAAACCGAAATTGGGAAGGATTTAGAGGGGGGCTAATAATTCAGGAGGGCTAATAATTCTGGCTTCAACTGTACATGAGGGGTGACAAAATGTTCCCTTTCCCTTTTATGAGTACAATGTGCACAACATGCCGTGTATAATTGTGTAATATAGCATGCAAACGGACTTCCCCAGTTTTTCAGAACTGCTGGTGGGTAAAAATGAGTTTGTGAGTGCTTGTTGATAAGTTGGAGTGTATGTGTGTGTATGTATGTCTTCATATATGACTCAAGGGTTATTAATAGCAGCATGCAGGATTAACACTAAACTAAATCCTCTTCCTGTCCATCACTCTTTCTCTCTCTATCAGTCACTCTATTACACCCACTATCCTCCCACACACAAGCCCGCGCACACACACACACACACACACACAAACAGTAACAGCATGCCTAAATAAAGACTAGTGCTTGTTCTGGGTCAAGGGCCTTCATGAAAACCCCACTTTTCCCATCATTCCTCTCTTGCTCAGTATAGCGCCTCGGAGTCACGCTTTCGGAAAAGGGAGGGAGGGAGAGAAAAGAGAGGCGATAGCGTCATCGTGCCCACGCATCGCGCTAACCCACACTTTTCATACTCTCTTCTTTGACCTGACTGCTGACGTCGCGCTGGTTGAAAAGAGCTTTGCATACCTTTACCGACAAAGTGAGGAAGAGCTAAATAAAAAGAGAGACAGAATGTGAGACGTGATGATAAAGGGAAAAATAGGGTTTTATCGGAAATGGCTGCTTATTGATGTCACAGGAAGTCTGTGTTATCTCAGGTAACAGGAGGTGGGGTACGTTGCGTAACTGGGCTTCTTTTTGATGGCAATTTTTGAAGTGATAAATGTCATAGTGTGTTTCATTTCTGGAGGCAGTGTTCCGAAGGGGTGTACAAAAATGGAAATAATATTATGTTCATCCCATTATATTGAGGAATAAATAAATGAATTAACTTTTTACTCAGTCAACAGCAAGAATAACTATAGTATAACAAGAAAGATAACTATATTAGCATTCACATCAATGCACAATAATATTCATTTTATTATTTTTTTAAGTGTCCCGCAGTTTTGTCGTTTGCTCATTTATATGCTTAATCTCTTTTTGAGTTTGGTGGAATCTGATTGGCTGTTAATGTTTTCATCGTTCGTTAGATATGAAAGAAATCATTCTGAAAGTGATTCCACCAATATCATTCCTCCGTGTCATTATTGATACAGTATAACTATAAAGATAATGTCATTAGCATCCTCACCGATGGATGATAAAGTTCTGTTTATTCTGTTTAACACGGTGAAGTTTTGTTGCAGGTCTACAAGTTACTCAATCAAAACACAATTCAGACATCCCCAAAAATGAAATAATCCAATATACCAATGTTTGATTTGTTGCCTACTAATTCAGTGCTACATTTACTCCAACAGTGACTGAAGCGCGGCTCACACTGTGATTTTTAATAATAATCCTAAACGATTGTAACATGTCGTGAACATAGCTCCCATGTCACACTGTAATGCCGTGGTCACACTAGAGTTTGTGCATGCGAAATTCTGTCACACCGCACTGCAAAAAGGGGCGGGATTAAACAAGATGATTAGACATTAAAAAAAGTGAGCGATTGCTCCATATTTAAAATTTCTGTACAGAGAGGTCATGTTTTGATCTTCGATTGGTCTCACGGAATCACATGATGTGATTTCGCAGGTCAGAGTTCACCAAGCTTAAACTTTCCAACTCGGCAAACTACGAAACTTTTCGCAATACGCATGAATGGAAGTCTATGGGGCTCATAATGTCAGAGTGAATGACAATGAAGACGCGCCAAACATGGAAGAAAACTCACCCAGAGTTTGACATCATTAATCGGTGACATCTCACGTTGAAATGAAACCTCACAGCAAACATAAACAATCTGTAGAGGCAATTTTGCATACAGCATGCCTCAATAATAAATCCAGGAAGAAAAAAAAAAAGTTTTGGCATTTCCCCATGGTGGTTTGAAGTTGTGGCGCGGATTGCATCATCAGATTCAGCACTCCTATTGGTTCTTGGTTTGACGCTTATTGCCGCAGTTGTCACATTGCTGGAAAGTGTCTGAAATTTTCTGACACTGCCAGAACTTCATCAGAGGAAAAATTTGATTGCAACGGTTAAGCGGCTGTCTATGAACATATCAAACTAACGATCAAAGACCACAGTTTTTAGCCTAGGATTTCAGGAATTTTTTAGGATTTCCCAAATTTGTGTCAGATCACCAAATGGTGGCTGAAATCCTACAGTGTGAGCAGAGCTTTAATTAAAGAAAGAGTTCCAACTTGAAAAACCGATGAGCTGTTAATAAGTGATACGTGAACCAAACACTTCAATCAAGGGTAGAAATTAATATTTATGTGCTTTCTTATAGTTTGTCGATAGTTGAGTTGATAAAAACTAATTTTTACCTTTTTATATGCTTTAGACATTTAAAAATCCGCATTTTATATCATCATCAGGTTCTTTAATAAATATGTGATGTCATATTATAATTATGTTAACAAACTGGTCAGTCAGCTATTTGAAAAGAAACAGAAACCAATCCCCTTTGGCTGAGGGTGTTGATTAAAGGCATTTTACTTCATAAGACTAAAAATCATTAATGTTCTACTGAAGAAGAAAAAAAGTCACCTACAACTTGGATGGCCTGAGGGTGAATAAATTAACAGCAAATATATATATTTTTCGGCGACCTCTCCTTTAAATAAAAATATGAAATATGGGTTTGACTGTTTAAAGACATTACCCTAGTGTTCTCAATCTCCAGATTTAACCGGACGGCAGGACTGAACAGACTTGAGCGCACTTGTGTTGGAATCTAGGCCATCAGCCCTCCAAACTGTCCACAGACGTGGTCGCCATGTCATCTGGGCATCATCGCTCGTTGGCAAGGCGGCTCTGTGTCCGAGTCTCCAGTGGGGCAAGAACACAGTGGCCTGAAACTCAGGCTGGAGAGATGCCAGCGGAGGCTCCAGGCTCTGACATAATACAGCACATACCTAATGAGGGGAGTTAAATGCCTCTAAGAGATTCAAATATCATGTCTGGACATCTGGAGACGTGAAATAAAAATAAAAATAGCCTTTTAAAAAAAAAATTCAGAATAAAATTGGACAAATAAGACAAACGTGTCAATGGAAATACAGAGACGTTAACATGATTGTAGCTAAATAGGTAATAACACTAGCAGACTAAAATCTGAGCGAGCACTTCAGGGGATAGATTATGACATTATTAAATTGTCTTGGAAATAATTGCTGAAGCTTTTATCATGATATACAGTATTATCGTGATATTGATATAATGCTGCAAAAAAGGTTACTTTTTTTTTGGTTTATTGCATATACACTATCTGACAAAAGTCTTGTTGCCTATCCAAGTTTTAGGAACAACAAATAATAACTTGACTTCTAGTTGATCATTTGGTATCAGAAGTGGCTTATGTGAAAGGCAAAGGCCTCTAGATTACGCCTATTTTACCAAAATAAAATATGATTATGCCTTGATTTTTAATTATTTAATTAGGACAGAAAGGTCTCACTTTGCTTATACAAAAGTCTTGTCACTTAACAGAAATAATGTACAGTATAGAATATAAAGTCATGGTGCAGTGGAAAAAGAATTAATATTGTGTATGACTCCCATGAGCTTGGACGACTGCATCCATGCATCTCTGCAATGACTCAAATCACTGATTAATAAAGTCATCTGGAATGGCAAAGAAAGCGTTCTTGCAGGACTCCGAAAGTTCATCAAGATTCTTTGGATTCATCTTCAATGCCTCCTCCTTCATCTTACCCCAGACATGCTCAATAATGTTCATGTCTGGTGGCTGGGCTGGCCAATCCTGGAGCACTTTGACCTTCTTTGCTTTAAACAACTTTGATGTGGAGGCTGACGTATGAGAAGGAGCGCTATCCTGATGAAGAATTTGCCCTCTCCTGTGGTTTGTAATGTAATGGGCACCACAAATGTCTTGATACCTCAGGCTGTTGATGTTGCCATCCACTCTGCAGATCTCTCGCACGTCCCCAAACTGAATGTATCCCCAAACCATAATTTTTCCTTCACCAAACTTGACTGATTTCTGTGAGAATCTTGGGTCCATGCCGGTTCCAATGGGTCTTCTGGAGTATTTGTGATGATTGGGATGCAGTTCAACAGATGATTCATTGTAAAAATCGATCTTTTGCCGCTTTTCCAAAAGATCAACTAGAAGTCAAATTATTATTTGTTGCTCTTACAACTGGGATAGACTTTTGTCAGGTAGTGTACATGTTCAAAGTAAATAAAGGTTTCGACCAAATTAAATTGCAAAGGATTGTAAAGCCCAATAGGTACCACTTTATAATAAAGTCTCGTTTAATAAATGTTAGTCAATGGATTAAAATCAACAGTGAGAAAAAGACAGATTATTAGTTTAAAATATACAACTAAATTTGATTGAATGCAGGTATGATTACAACTTGTAATCAGATTATGACTATATTTTAACATTTTATTAAGAATTAACTAATAAATTAAGATCACCTAAGATTAATTAACTATTGGCGCATTATGGCACAGTAAACAAACAATAGCCCTATAAATAGATGATGTTTTAATTGATATTTTAGCATGTAATAGGCCAGATTGACGTGAAAATGTTAATGTTTAAACTATTAAGCTAACCAATAAGCATTTGGTGCTGTTATGCACTGCAAATACAATGCAAATATTCTTTTAAACGCACTCTAGCTCTAGAAATGTAACTTTCACATGACCCTGATTAATATACTTAATAAAAATAATATGGCTTTCCCAATGGAAATCTGTTTGGAATCCTGAAAGCTGCTGATTGTCTAAATAAAGTTGCATAATCTTAATGGCGTCGCAATCACACAAACAACACATAACCGTATTATATATATACGTCCTAACTCCATCCTCCCTAGCAGAACAGTAGGTCTGTTTAGGTAATTGCTCGGTATTGAATGATCATCCTCAATCATTGTGTCAATTGTACAATGCCATAATGCAGCTGAAATGATGTTGTGGTCAGTATAATCATACTCTAAAAAGCAATCAACAAGCAAATACAAAACGTAAACAGGTCAGCCGACTGCCATTGTGAGTTATAACACCATGTCCAATCTGTTGCTGGGTGCTACTAGCCAGAGGACGTATAATGTTGGCCATTGAAGATCACTGAATGTGTGGCATCTGCCCAGGATGTTAATGAGACCTGATCAAACACATCTTTGCTAATGTGTGATTATTTAATGGAGCTATACTGTTGAATGCATGTCTCTCAATCACGTAGTTCGGGACGGGATATTGCAGGACACGTTTTTGAGTCGCACGCTCCGTCTGGAATATTTGCTTTTCTCCACAATGCATTTGCCAAACAAATTTCCTTTTTGTATTATGGAAAACAGGGATTAGGTTGAGATGAACTTTCATCCTTTTTCAATAGCGATATTTGGCTGATTTGCACATAAGATGACCGATCATTTTCATTCATTCATTCATTCATTTTCTTTTCGGCTTAGTCCCTTTATTAATCTGGGGTCGCCACAGCGGAATGAACCGCCAACTTATCCAGCATATGTTTTACGCAGCGGATGCCCTTCCAGCTGCAACCCACTGGGAAACATCCATACACACACTCATTCACAAACATACACTACGGACAATTTATCCAACCCAATTCACCTATACCACATGTTTTTGGACTTGTGGGGGAAACCGGAGCACCCGGAGGAAACCCACGCGAACACGGGGAGAACATGCAAACTCCACACAGAAACGCCAACTGACCCAGCCGAGGCTCGAACCAGCGACCTTCTTGCTGTGAGGCGAACGTGCTACCCACTGCGCCACCGTGACGCCCCACCGATCATTTTAAATATCAATATTACAGGATGAACTTGGGTGAGATGAAAAGGGATCAAAACAATAAAAGTGCTATACAGCTGTGATACCTTTTTTCGTATACTGTTTGTGATTTTATTATTTTTTTTGTTTAATATATTTGTAAAATAATTATTATGCATGTGGACAATGCAGTTCCAGTCTTATAGTTCTGTATTGATACACTCTTCAATATATATTTGCTGTACCTTGTATTCAGTATGATTATAATGGTGACTTTTGAATAGATTACCATTAACGAAAAAAGGAGGAGCATTTTTATTTTATGTTTTTTGTTTGTTTTTGTTTAGTTTTTAATATATATACACACATCCTTTTATTTTGTATAATTTGTAAATGCAGCAAGGTTATTGTTGTAAAAAAAATTTATATAAAGGGTTGTATTTCAATGTGCACAAACTGAAAATCAAAATATTAGGGCAAAAAAAATTATGATTATGCATTTTTACATGCTTTACAGAAGACATTAAATTACATTAAATGTCAAATGTCATCTTGAATACATATTAAAAGAACAGAGTGCAGCCGCATATACTAATTAAGTGTCCTTTTAAATCTTTGACACTGTCCTTCAATGGGTTTTACATGATTTGTGAGTCAGATATTTCAATCATTAAAAGTAAAATAAAATGTAGTACGATGATCACTTATTATTTGAAATATTTTAATTAGTACATGACAAAATACGTGTTTTTATTTAGTTTTTACATGCATTGGTCTGTTAAACTTATTATTTAGCTTTTTTATTATTTTCAAACATTAAAGCAATATTG
Source organism: Danio jaintianensis (assembly GCA_903798115.1). NCBI lineage: Eukaryota > Metazoa > Chordata > Actinopteri > Cypriniformes > Danionidae > Danio > Danio jaintianensis. The sequence goes on from CAIGQV010018202.1 coordinate 9,024,901, forward strand.
GACTTAATGTGCATTTTATGAAAAACATTGCTTTTGTGAATTTTATTTGATTTTGATACCAACATTTATTTGACCGATTTGTACCTTTTGCCTCCGTTTTAAGTCATCAATTCAATTTATTAAATAAAAAAAAGTATTACAGTGTAAAAAAGAATTTATAATTAACTGTTATAAAATAAGTATAATGTGTGTGTGTGTATATATAATGATATACACTCACTGGCCACTTTATTAGGTACACCTGACCAACTGCTCGTTAATGCAAATTTATAATCAGCCAATCACATGGCAGAAACTCAATGCATTTAGGCATGTAGACATGGTGAAGACGATCTGCTGCATTTCAAACCGAGCATCAGAATGGGGAAGAAAGGTGATTTAAGTGACTTTGAACGTAGCATGGTTGATGGTGCCAGACGGGCTGGCCTCAGTATTTCAGAAAATGCTGATCTACTAAGATTTTCACGCACAACCATCTCTAGGGTTTACAGAGAATGGTCCGAAAAAGAGAAACTATCCAGTGAGCGGCAGTTCTGTGGGCGCAAATGCCTTGTTGACGCCAGAGGTCAGAGGAGAATGGCCAGACTGGTTCGAGCTGATAGAAAGGCAACAGTAACTCAATATTTTCTTGGCACACTTTGGGCTACTAGTAAGGTACTAGTAAGGTGTACCTAATAAAGTGGCCGGTGAGTGGATATATAATGTTTCAGCTTTTTTAGCAACAAAAACCATTATGCCTTTCTGTCTTCATCCAACATTCATGCTAATGTCAATCAACAGTCAATTCTTTCTATATAGTATACAAGTGACATTTGAGGCTGGCAGCATTTGAATGCCTGAAAATCTGAAGGATAAATAAGGTGAGCAATATGGGCTGCGAAAATGAAGTTTGCAAGCCTATTTGAGAGCAGATGACCTAGTTGAGCCAAGGAGGATGGCAATTCAGGCTGTAGTGAAACTGACGCACAGTCCTACCTTGTGACCAAAACTTTTTTCCCCTTCTTTTCTAATGTCTTCCAAATTCATATTCCACAGCATCCAGTTTTCATCCATCAACATCCATCCAGACTTCATAAATTGCCTTTGGGGCCACTTCATAGATAACACCTAAAGATGGAATCTAAAACAACTGTATATTGTCAGATAACATAGTGAAATTTGCTCTGTGCCAAAATGATTTGGTCTAAAAGGGAATGAAACTGTCCAGAAAACATGAACGATGTATAGGTATAGAGGGCATTCACTTTAAATAGCCAAACTGGTTTCCTATATAGGCAGCCGTTGTGTTCCTTACTGTTGAGAGGCCTCTCATGAGCCTCTGTGTCCTTTACCTCCAATATTTGGTCAGAATAACTTTAGAGGTTGTTGAGAGCAATTTCCAAAAGAAACTTTTAAGTGCACTTATATGCCACTGAGCGCAGCGTCTGTGCAATGGAACACGTTCAGTTACTTCTTGTTCCATACGAGCTAATCATGCTCTCCTATACCAAGGTTGTCTCCATGGCGACGGCGATGCTCAGTTCTTGAGGTGAATTTGCCAGTGACTCTTGAAAGAACAAACATCGCTCTTATTAATCTGACAGTTAATTAAGCATAAATTCATCTACCAGGGCGTCTTCGGGAATACATAATATTAGACAGGCATGGTGTCTTGGGTTTGATTGGTTTGGTCTCTTTTAATCCCCAAGAGAAGGTAAATATGATCGTATTTTTGCAAAAGAATTGCTGACATTTGAAGCTGTTTTGTAGCATACCAAAAATACTGACTATTCATTCATTCATTTTCTTCGCTTATCCGGGCCTGGGTCGCGGGGGCAGCAGTCTCAGGAGAGAACCCCAGACTTCTCTCTCCCCAGACACTTCCTCCAGCTCCTCCGAGGGGATCTCGATGCGTTCCCAGGCCAGCTGACCTGACATTTAACCATTAAAATCAACACTTGCTATTTGTCTATGTACAAAAATCAAACATACTACTGTACCTTTAAAAACCTGAACCATATTAAATCAGTCCCCTGATCCTGACAAATGCGAAATTAGGCTGGGCCTGCTCCAAATCACCTGCAGGAGAGTCAGTCAGTCTGATTTCAGGGCCCTCTTGCCCTATTGTCTTCCAACCCGGGATTAACACCATAATCCAGAGATTACCATTTGCACAATTTCCCAGCTCTATTTGGCTGATGACTGCCAAACAGAATCTGTGATGTCTCAGGAAGCAGCCGGCGCTTCCGTCGTGACTGTTAATTTCGGACATCCCCGAGAAGGAATTAATCAGCGGCGTGGAGATTATTACCCAATACGCCTCTGCTGATTACGAGTTACGCAAGGAGACATCACGAGCGAGCACAAGGTCATGACTTTGGGACCATAATGCCCTGGGTTCTTCATCACCGATCTATAATGCTGATCAAATTAGAGTCCCAGCAAATTAAACCACCATGCCGGGGCAAAATAATCATCATGCCCGCTTAGCACTGCATGGCAGAGTGCAGTCACACTAATATACTTAATCGGCAGTATGTATGTTCTGCTCCACTAGCTTCAGAAAAAAAAAAGAATGGAAATTTCATTGACTTGCCCATTGTCATTTGCAAATAACCACAACACTATACATCAAACAGGTTGTGCCCAATAATCACATAAGAAACTGCCAATGGGCAAATCCAAATCATTTGAACACTATATATGTAACACTGCATCCACCTACTATTGGTCAGACAACAGATAGTGCGAAGCTCACGCCATCAGTTGAGCCAGTGTTGTCATGTCTGGCTAATCAGTAACAACAGCTATTGAATGTTTTAACCAAGAAATGGTTTACTCAAAAGTTCTACGAAAACATCTAGACAAGGACTGTGTACAAGACAGGTCTTGTTCCAGACCTCATCATTGTTTGGGTGTGGAATGCATTTCTCTGGAATGTAGAGGGGGTTAAAGCTATTGTAAAAGTACTGTAAAAATATTGACACGATAAATCAGAAAAATATTTCAAACCCTATTGAATTCCCATATTTTAATCAATCAATGAATCAATCCATCAATCAAAAAGGTATGTCCCTGCAGTTAAACTAAACAGGCTGTCATGATTAAAGTGAAATATCATTCATTTTCCTTCGGCTTAGTCCCTTATTTTATCAGGGGTCACCACAGCAGAATGAACTGCCAATTATTCCGGTATATGTTTTACGCAGCGCATACCCTTCCAGCCGCAGCCCAGTACTGGGAAAAGTAAAATATCAAATTGAATGAAAAGTGTCAATTTCCAGCATTACATTTATTAATTTCTTCTGTGCATTTTATTGGTAATTGATTTAATTGATTCTAATTATTGGCTGAAGCAACTTGATTCGTTATGAAGTTTTTGACAAACTTAACCCAAATACAGTTAATAAGGTGATTTATAAAAACTGTCCTTTCAAAGGTAATGAAAAATTCCCCTGGACATCATGGAGTTAATATTGCCTATTAATGGAAAAGTTAATTACTGGATTGTTTCATATTTGCATGTAAAACAGAAAATCTTTAGAAAGTAATTATTATTTTCCAACTTAAAATAATTGGAATTGGATTTAGATTTTAACTTTATACATGTGTATATATGGGCAGCACGGTGGCTCAGTGGTTAGCACTGTCGCCTCACAGCAAGAAGGTCGCTGGTTCGAGTTCCGGCTGGGCCAGTTTGCATTTCTGTGTGGAGTTTGCATGCTCTCCCTATGTTCTTCCTCCGGGTGCTGCGGTTTTCCGCCACAGTTCAAAAACATGCGCTGTAGGTGAATTGGATAACTAAATTGGCCGTAATGTATGAGTGTGTGTGTGAATGTGTATGGGTGTTTCCCAGTACTGGGTTGCAGCTGGAAGGGCATCCGCTGCGTAAAACATATGCTGGAATAGTTGGCGGTTCATTCCATTGTGGCGACCCCTGATAAATAAGGGACTAAGCCAAAGGAAAATTAAAGAATGAATGAATTTGAATGAATGAATGTGTGTGTGTGTGTGTGTGTGTGTGTATATATATATATATATATAATATAATAGAATCAAATATTAAAACAGCTGTACAAGCAACTTAAATTATAATGGGAATTAACATAAACATATGAATAGTCACCTGTATGTTGTTTGTGTGCCACATAAATTAATTTTAATTAGTACAAAAAGAAAGGAAGTAGTAAGTAGACATCTAAGTTTTGAAAAAGAGGAACTCACTGAAAATAAAAACTCCACACTTAAATGCTATTACTGTGTGTTGGTGTTTCAAAAAAAGCCATTGTTTTAATACCCGACGTGCACTTCAAGCATAACGCATATATCTTCTGTGCCGTAAACCCACATTATAATCTTCAATTACTGCGCATGTTATATTTTAGCCCAAATCAAGTATGCAATTATTTTCTTGAGAGTCTAGCCTCAGGACTTGCTAATTACACACTGGAGACAATTATCGAGATGCTCCGTGCGGAAGTTGCTCAGTTCAGAGTTGACTTTGCAATTTGCTCATTCTTAGAAACTGGGGAAAATGACATTCATGCGCTTTGAACGCTGTTATTTATTTATTTAGAGCATTTTGACCTCAGGTAAATCGGTGATAACGTTGTGGATTTGGTTCACTGAACTAAGCCGTACCGCAGCTTGCTTCTGAAATAACTGAATTTCTTTAAGATGATTGAGTTGGCTTGTTACGTCATGCTGCATGATGGGATTTTTCGAGTGTTTTGATGTTTGTTTTTGAGCGGGAGTGTCCCGAGTTAACCACTAATTCTATTATTCCTCTCATTTCCCTCGCTTATACACACAAAGAAAGAGGAAAGCACGTCATTCACGTCGTTAATGCTTTCCCTCTTGGTGGAAAACTGGTTGAAAGTGCTATGGTCACTGCTAACACCACAGATTAGTGTGTGTGTGTGCGCGCTCAGCATCCGTATCATCGAGTTTCTGGCTCTGATACCTGTATTTGTAAACAGAGAAGATTGGCAAATTGGCTTTAGTCCAATAGGAACACTGACAAACCGCTTCTCTTGTTTAAAGGGATTGTATTATGCTTTATGCATTTTTAATTCCCTTTAGTGTGTAATGTTGCTGTTGGAGTATGGAAACAGATCTGCAAGTTACAACGTGCAAAGTACACTCTTGAGTTTTCTTCCAAGAACTTTCACATCACAATATCTCAAATTGAAACTCCAGTGGTGGCACGGTGGCTCAGTGGTTTGCACTGTCGCCTCACAGCAAGAAGGTCACTGGTTCGAGTCCCGGCTGGGCCAGTTGGCGTTTCTGTGTGAAGTTTGCATGTTGCATGAAATTGGCCGTAGTGTATGAGTGTGTGTGTGTGTGTGAATTTCAGAGTGTATGGGAGTTTCCCAGTACTGTGTTGTGGCTGGAAGGGCATCCACTGCTTAAATCATTTGGTGGAATAGTTGACGGTTCATTCCGCTGTGGCACCTCTGAAATAGAGACTGTGCTGAAGTAAAATGAATGAATGAATAAAACTCCAGCTGAGTTGTGTTAGTAGTCTGTTGTCACCATGTTCAAAGACTTTCACAGATCTAATATAGTCATACACTTGTGATTTCATCCCCAGTTGTTTACATTTACAGACATATCCAAGATTATGTGAACTTGGTGTGCTTCTGATATAACCTTGTGTGTATTTGACAGCTGAGGCAAAACAGAAAATTTTTCAATACTCAACCAGCTTTCCGTGCACTTTTAAAAGTTTAAATTGATAAGACAATAAAATGCTCCAATAAATATCAGTATAATATATAGAAACAATAAAATCTTTCATTTTTGAGATGCAGATCAAATTTTGCCAAGCATCATCAGAGTCATCAGAGAGTGGCCTTAAAAGACCAAAAACTGGATTATGTAATCCACCAGCTGGCAGATCTGTTGTTTTGAGCAGCGAGATCATCTTGGGAAAAACCTGCACAGTCACAGTTTATCTACAGGCAAAACGAGAACAATTTTTTCAACAAAGGGGGCAGTCGTGGCCTGGTGGTTAGAGTGTTGGACTCGTGA
>CAIGQV010018202.1:9031312-9053017 GCA_903798115.1 Danio jaintianensis
TACTTGGCCACACTACACTTCACTTCACTTCACTTCACTTCACTTCCACACAAGGCTAATGAACATGTGTAACTTCTGTCCTGTAGTAAACAGTAGATGTGTACTGGTACACACAAATGATGTTATGAAGCCACAGTTAGATACTTTTTCAGTAGAGTAGGGGGAAGAAAACATTTTTTATCAAACAGTGGTTTACAGAACAGGGTTTGTCTGTCTGTAAATAAAAATAATATTGCTGCAACTGACAGCAACACACAATGCATGTTAATGGTGCTGCTGTTATAAGGGAAGAAATTTAATGCAAAATACACTATAAAAAAGTACAGGTAGATTTATTGCACACACAATCTAATCCACTTGATGCATAACTTTCCAAACAATAAAATAATGCAATTGATGTCATTGAAAAGGCAGGACTTGTTGCTAACTTGAAAAATTCATAGCCACCAAACGTACTCTCACTAAAATAGTCAATGACAGTTTATCACCTGCATTGTTTCCTGCCTAAGACTCCAGTGTCATCCTTCTTCGGCAACACAAGACATTTGCTATACCCAGGAGTAAAACTAAACGTCATGAACTTTCCTTTATTCCTCGTGCTTTTAAATTGTTGTATAGATAGCTTATAATTTATAGAGTTTGATGTTTTTTAATTATTGTTTTTACTTTTTGTTTATCATGTTATATAGTAGTATTTTTATTAGTCAAATATTGATTCGAGTGTGTGTTACTAAGGTGCTCACGGCGACCCGAGTTCGATTCCCGGCTCAAGGTCCTTTGCCAATCCTCCCCTTCTCTCTGCTCCCCACACTTTCCTGTCTGTAATCTCCACTGTCCTGTCCATTAAAGGTGAAAACCCCGAAAAAAATATATTATAAAGCAGAACCCATCGCGAAAGAACGAAGAAGACAAAAAAACATGCTAGTCTTCCTTTCTGTAAGGACATTATAAAGCATCTCAGATAAAAAAAAAGGATTGTCGTTAATTACACACTAAAAAACACAAATGCAAATGCCCATTGTCGTTTACAAATAACCACAACACTTTACAGAAACAGATGGTGCCCAGTAATCACATGAGAAATCACCATTGTGTGAATCCATATCATTTGACCACTATGTACAATTGAATTCAGAATGTAGAATTATTGAATTATTAACTGAATTATTAGCCCCAGTGTGTATATATATATTTATTTATTTATTTTTTTCCTCAATTTCTGTTTAACGGAAAGAAGATTTTTTTCTAAGCATACATTTCTTAGCATAATATTTTAAAAACTAATTTCTAATATTTTAGTCTTTGCTATGATGACAGTACATAACACTTTACTAGTTACTAGTTAAGATACTAGTATTCAACATAAAGTGCTTAAGTTAAAGGCTTAACTAGGTTAATTAGGCAAGTTAAGGTAATTAGGCAAATCATTGTATAACGGTGGTTTGTTCAGTAGACCTTTGAAAAAAATATGGCTTAAGGGGGCTAATAATATTGACCTTAAAAAATGTTTTTAAAAAAATTTAAAACTGCTTTTATTCTAGCCGAAATAAAACAAATAAGACTTTCTCCAGAAGAAAAAATATAACAGGAAATACTGTGAAAAATTCCTTGCTCTGTTCAACATAATTTGGGAAATATTTGATAAAGAAAAGAAAAATTAACAGGAGGATGAATAATTTTGACTTTTGAATAACAAAAAAGACTTTCATTAATAATTCATGTACCGCTGCATATCCCAACAGGGTCACGATCGCATGCGACACGAACAAAACATTGCTTTCCATTTCCTTCTCCAAAGGCTTTCCTCTATAGTTATCCCACTCAAAGAAGCCCCCCAAAAACCCTGCTTTAGAGTGATGAGTCAGAACCAGAGCCCCGCGGTGGTCCAAATTATTCACTGATGACTCAGAGCTGTAGCACAGAGAGAGAGAGGGGGGGTACATCCAGCCAGTTGACTATAACACAGTGGCTAGTCGTGGCTGTTTGAGGCGGTTCTGCTCGTCAGCACACCACTTATTATGACTCAGTCCTCACGCGGTTTGCTCTCCCAGCGCTGACAACTGAAGGCCACTGCAGAGGCGGCTCGACACGGCACACTGTCTTCAGTCGGCTAATAGCTCCCTACGACTCGGAGAGGGCCGCACTGACACGGGGTGCTTTTTTTATTGTCAGTTTTTGGGAAATGCTGTACGAAAAGATGTGGCGCCTCGTCTCTATTTCTGTCGTGAAATGTCTTACTCAATATGCACAACTCTCACGGTGGAGGAGAACACTGGTGCACAATTGAAAATAGCACTAATGTGGTTTTCCGCCAGTTTCTCCTGGTCGTGGAGGTCATAACGATGTCAAGAAATTAACAAGAATTGAGACTAGAGTAATCAGTGTGGAGGACATCGGTCATGATAAATGAGAAAACAGCATTTTAACAGAATATATATGGTAAGATATATATGTATATTGCTAGGCATGGGCCGGTATAAGATTCTGACGATATGATAACCTAGGTTTTGTGATTACTAAAATAAGTTCTTTTTTTAAATGTCTGGGTAAAAAACTACTTTTTTCCCCATTAAACACAGTATATTTTATTTTAAGAAACATTTTATATATTTTGGAACAGTAAACATGTCAGACTGAATAATTATCAGTGACTTCTGCTGTTTTCATTAGTTTCAAAAACACAAATTTCTTTACAACTTGAAAAGGCATCTTTGGATATCTTTCTTTTCTTTGGATATAAAGTAAGCCACTGCACCGTTCAGGTTTATAGCATGCTTGTATGTTGGTTTATAAGCGATTTTGTTTTTCAGATGTTTGCTGAATCGTGGGCTGACCAGTAGCTTTTGATGTGGAGACACTGTTGCCCTAAAAAACGAAATAAAATAGTCGTAAAAACACGTAAAAAAAACCCTTACTGTGGGAATGGAATAACAGATTTTTTTGCGGTTTTAAAACCTTGACTTTTCCGAACCGCGGTAAACTTTGAAAACAGTTATCGTCACATGCCTAGTCAAGAAATGAACAAGAATTGAGCCTGGAGAAATCAGTGTGGAGGATATCTGTCATGATAAATTCGAAAATAGCATTTTAACAGAATATATATATGGTAAGATATATACAGTATGTAGATTAGCATATATATATATTCTGTTAATAGCTTTCATAACAATGCTGTTTTCTCTTTAATCGTGATGCAAAATTAGCATATATATACACAGCAGTCTACATTTGAAGTGGATCAAAAAAGGATTTCAAAACTGTCCTAAGACAAGAATGGGTGCTGTTCAATAACTTTAGGACAACTTTGAGGAAAAGTTTTGATCCACTTCGATATGTTAATTATTATACTTAATAATTATAGCTTATTATTAAAATAAATAACTTTAACATTATATTTATAATAGCTTTTAGTCAGTTTCAACATTAACCAACATAATAAATATTACGAAATATTACACTGAATCAGGGATTTCTGTACAATCATGTGACACCTTTCACAAAAATCATAATAATAATAATAATTTTGCAGTTTTTATCAATTACTAGATTTGACTAGGTTTTAAAAATGCTAATTTTTTTTAACCATAACCTCAAACTTACTTATTTGAAGAAATGTTAAAATACATTATTGCAAACCATGGTGGCACGAAATGTTTTAGCTAATAACATCAGCTACAATCTCTGAGAAACTGAACCGACTTATTGTCCATGCATGAACAGTGATGAAAGTCCCAACATGTGGGTTCAGAATTCGATCTGTCACTGGGGCTTTATGGTGTCAAGCTGAGACCCTGGAACGAACACACACACACACAATCATACACACACACACTTCAATACCAGGGCCTGGAATGAAATGAATCTGCTGTTCCAAAGCAATGAGTGTTGAAGCGAAGCAGGGGGCCGTTCCAGTCTGAGGGGGAGGCAGGCAGGCAGCAGAATGTGTCCCGGCAGGGGATCAGGGCCGCTCGGCTTTGTGTACAACCGAACTGTTAGCCTGGAAAGTCAATAGTGGGGCCCAGTGTATTAAATATGTAGATGCCGGTGGCGTCAATAATGCAGATTTGCTTGGTGGTGGCAGCAGCCATTGTCATAGTACACCAACGGGCAGATACTAAGCTATTCCAATAAAGTGCGTTTGATGGGCCAGAACTGGATCACAATGTCCACAAAATCATCCCTATCACGTCCTGACCCAGATGTAAAGTTAAACTTTTCTTTTTTTTCTGCATCATAGAGAATGCAGAGTTTACCTGGCTCTAGGTGACAAGCTGATGTGTATATATACATACAGTATATTTAAATATTTTGAAAGCGTAGGAAGATGACTTGATTTGTAGTGATTCATAAAGAGTGGGTGGAGCTAAAGATCTTTACTAGAAGTTATTCTCTGATTGGTTGATTTATTTATTTTTCTGTATAGCATAATAGTGGATAATGTAGTTTTTCCTGCACAAATTCTTATTTTTTTAAAACCACTTTTTTAAACCGTTCACATTTGAAAACTATAGGTGATATATGCATATTTGATATAACTTGTCAAGACAAGTTTTGACAATTGTTTAAATTAAATTAAATATGTACTGAAAAACATTTCACCTGTGGGATGGTGACAATTAAGGGTTGAAAAAGTTGAGTTAACGCAAACAGATGGGTTCAACAAAAGCATATACAGTTGATCAAAATTCTTAAGAGCTCACAACAGATCTGTCTTAAAAGTTCATCAATTATTGTCGCAAATAATTTTCCCAGTGTAGAAAATGAACAAGTTTTTACTTTTAGCCTGGTAGACATTGTTTTAAAACAGGAAAGTGTCAGCATTAGTGATCCAAAGAATGAGTTAAATCATACAGTTCAGTGTTGATTCAGTTCAATAACTGGTAATCAAGTTCATTCATTATAAAATATATAGGTTCAGCTGTCATTCTGCAGAATTACTGTGGTAAAATCAATGTAATTAGTGAATAATAAGTGTCTTATTGAACCCACAGTTAAGCAAGCCGAAGTAAAAGGTAGCAAGAAACCCAAATTCCATTTTAGAAATTGAGAAACCAGACATATAGACTGATTCTGACCCTCATGTCATTCTTCTGTGGAAAACAAATCAAAAACATTTTGAAGTATGTTTTAACATGGGGTCCAAAATAACATCTTACTTATGTGCTTGACAGAAAAAAGAAAGTCAGATAAGACTGAATTAATCTAAAATATTCCATAAACATAAGTGACCCAAGTGATCTTGAATCAAAGTCAATGACATTCAGCATTTGACAAGACTTTTGCATTTGGTAATATCAAATAATTATTCTAAACAAACAACATGATGTGTCAAGTTGATTATGTTCAGCGATCTCTTAGGGACATCTAAATGTATTTTCAATCTCTGAAAACCCTTCACTCAAAAAAATTACGTTTGCTGTTTGTCCAAACTACTCACTTAAAATGAGCTGAAACAACACAATTCTTGGAACTTGTTTTATGTTCAATCCACTTAAATTTGTAAAAATTAATAAGTTAACTTCATTCCTTGATGTTGTCCCAACACAAATTTTTTACAGTGTTCTAATAATTTACTATTTCTCACTGAGAAGGAGTTTCGTAACCTGAACTTGATCTACATTTAAGCATCCTGACACAGTAACCCTGCGAAGACCATCTTAGACCGATTTGAAAGCAGCATGCAGTATACAAACAACATACAGTATGGCAACATAATGAACAGCTAGCATTACATAACCTGTCTGTAGATCGGATTAGCAATTTACAGACTGCTGGACAAGCACAGCCATGCAGTTATAAGATGCAGACGTGCTGTGCAGACTTTAGCCATTGTACACTGAAGTGAGGTCTTGACATTCACTGAACTGGAAATAAGTCAATGTCATGACCCAAAAGGCCAATCGATAACTTTCACAGCAGTGTTCAAAGGCCTTTATACAGCATTAGCATGTGCAAATGATCACAATCAACACTGTACTGATAAATGTAGTCGCACATTATGACACTGAACACTGCATGGAGAAGTGCCTCTGTTTAAGTGCCTCTGAGAGACATTAGTGATGTTGTAAGTAGGATTCAGACTCACTTCAGACTGAACCTGCAACCTTTCTGTCATACAGTAAGTGTCTGTTGGTAACTAGACCTGTTACCATGTTTTTTTTGCTTTTAATCCAACCTGTGATTGCTTGATAAACGTTAAGGGAAAGTTAAGATAATATAAAAAAATGTAGTACATGTTTTAATGGAATTTGCTATTGGGCAAAGTGCGATATGCAACTGATTAAGGGCATCATAAACATCTATGGCAATTATAAGGATACCAAAAAAAATTTATTTCATATAAATGCGGTTACTTTCGATTTCTTTTTATTCATCAAAGTATCCTGGAAAAATTATAATTATAAAAAAGAATAATTATAAATGTTTCTTAAGCACTATTATCACTAAATTATTGTAGGATCATTTATGTCATTTAATACTGGATTATTGGCTGATGGAAATTTACCTGTGTGTATATGTGTGCGTGCGTGCGTGTGTGTGTGTGTTTGTATCTATTGTATTCCTTATGTTGTGGGGACCAAATATTCCCTCAAGTATAGCAATACCAGTCATTTTTGATAAATCACACAGAATGAAGTATTTTGAAAATGTAAAAATGCAGATTGTTCCTGTGAGGTTGTATTAGGGTTAGGGTTGGAGTAGAATAGTATACTAATATATAATAATATACTGTAGAACAGAGATGCCAAAACTAGGGCCCGCAGGCCAAAGTTGGCCCATGGTAACCTTTGATTTGGCCCACCATCCCATCAGAGAAGAGAGGAAGAATGATGGAGATGGTTTAGAGACTGTTATTTCAAATCTAATGTAACCTTTTGTTTGTCTCTTTTAGTGTTAAAGGCTAACTGAAATTAAATGTTTCAATTAAATGCTGTAAATTAATCAGATTTAGTTTAAATGTACACACTGTCACCTGTCGAATAGAGGACACATCATGGCAAAGGCAGATTATGCTTGACTAGTGTATTCAGCATTGAACTCCACTGTGTTGTAAATGTGATTGTTTATGTTTTTATTGCAATAGGTTATCATTTTAAATTTATACTGCATTAGTTAATATGTTTTCTATTTACTTTTTAAATCTTATTAAATAAATTAGGAAATTACCCGTGGCAACTTTAATGTAATATAGTTTGGTGTATTTAACTTTGGCCCACGACTCTCAATGATATTTTGCTTTTTGGCCCTTTAAACGAAAAAGTTTGGGCACCCCTGCTGTAGAGTATAAAAATCATTACATCTATGGGAAGTCCCCAAAAAGATAGCTGTGTGGGTGTTTCATATATGCAATTGAAGTCAATGGTTACCAAACATTCTTCAAGACTTTATTAAGTATAAATTGAAAGCCTTTGCATGCATATTTGAGGATGAGCACATACTGTATTTCTTGGATGAATCATGTCACTTAAAAAAAAAAAAATATATATATATATATATATATATATATATATATGAAAGTTCAATAAACCAAAAAAAACATAAAGTCTTAGTTATTTGTATGGCAATTAATCATCCCTACATTTAACCTTTAGGCTTCCATCACCTAAATTTGGTGTGTCTGTGAGCTCCAGATCCAGGGAAGCAGTGTAATGTAGGTCACTTTACTGCTCAGCCTCTACACAGCCCCAGTTCCACAGCCCAGGGACTATAGGTAGAGAAATGATCAAGAGGACACACACACACACACCAGCATGCTGTATTGGGTCATCCACTCCAGCTAGTCCACTTTTCCTGTCCTTTACAAGGTCACCTTCAGAGGTTACTTAATGAAACCAGCACACTTTTCTCAGGGTGGTGATCCATATTCATAATGAAGTTTAACTTACAGCAACTCGCCATCATTACACAATACATCAGGTCTCTAAAGCCACAGGCCTCATGGATGCATAAAAAAAAATTGGCACCAAAAATAATTGCATTAAATATGAAGTCGAAACATTCATTCATTTATTTTCCTTCAGCTTATTTATCAGGGGTCGCCACAGCGGAATGAACCGCTGACTATTACAGCATATGTTTTACGCAGCGGATGCCCTTCCAGCCGCAACCCTGAACTGGAAAACACCCATACACTCACATTCTCACACACACACACACACACACTCATACACTACGGTCAATTTAGTTCATCCAATTCACCTATAGCGCATGTCTTTGGATTGTGGGGGGAAACCGGAGCACCCGGAGGAAACCCACGCCAACACGGGGAGAACATGCAAACTCCAGCCGGGACTCGAACCAGTGGCATTCTTGCTGTGAGGTGACAGTGCTAACCACTGAGCCACCGTGCCGCCAAGTCAAAACGTATTTAAAAAAAAAAAAAAAAACGGACTTACTTTATAATAAAAACCACTTATCATTGCGTGATGATATTTCAGATTTGGTTTGGTTTCATATGAGTTGTTGACGTGACACAAAAGAATGAATCAAATTTATATTGTCATGATTTAAAATGCAGTAGATTGTTAAATATTGCTTCTTCCATGAGCTCTTGTTATAAAAACTGCTGTTATTACATTTTTTAACCAAGTCTCAAAATTGTCCTATGATGTGACTGTCTCAAGCATCGTTCAATAAATTACAGCTCTTATAAATTAAAAAGAAAATCTTAAAATTAATAATAAATACATCAGGTCTAATTTTACAAGTGGCTATTTTAGTAAACAGTAAATAGCATAATTTTTCCATCCATATATTTCTAATAACATAGGAGCTTCATAAATTTTCTCTCTGTCCTCTGGTGTGAAAACACCAAAACATTGTTTTACCAAAAAAAAAAAATAAAGAATTAATAATATTTTCAAAATCTACCCATATGCTGAAAAAGATAAACTAAACTCAGAGCAATAACCTGCAGGTCTGGACAATACCTGCAGTAAAACATCTGGGGAGAAAAAAATGCAACTAGGAAAGAAAAGGTAAAGGAGAAAACAGAGCAGAAAGAGTAAAATAGACGAGGAGAAAAACTAACTCTTCAGAGCCAGATTGGAGACATCAAGTGTCTGGATTAAGAGAGATTAAATGTGCCTACAGTTTTTGGCATTCTGCTTAACAAAAGAGACATTTAAAAACCTAGCTATTTAAAGACTGAATCTCAGCACGAAACAATCTCATTGAACATATTTTACGTTCACCAATATTATTATATGAATGATTATGCAAAACCACATTTTACATACTCATCAGCAAAGTTTAATGCATAATGTTGTTAGAACTTAAACTATTTCAAATAATTTCATATAAAATTTGATTAAAAACTTGACCTTAAAAACCTTTTAAATAAACCAACTTAACCAACCAACTTAAATAAAACATATACAATTCCTATATATTTATAATTAACAATCTATTGCATGAAAAATACTTGAAGCACCTTCATTTAAATTTTTAATCCCATTTTAATCACATTGCATTGATCATATGACATCCAAGACAAAACACAACACACCAACTGTCATTGAAATGAAATTGTGTTCCTTAAAAACGAGCGTGTGTGTGCATGCAGAGGCATAAATCTCTCAGAGGAGGCCTTCAAGCTCTGTGTTGAAGAGAAAAGAAAATAAAGCAGAGAGAAAAACAGAAAATTATTCTGGCTAATTCTATTAGTTCTCTGTAATTAAAAAGTAGCATCACACAAATATCCAAAATATGTATAAGAACCTGGGGCTTTTTTTAATCAAGTTAATTATTTATTAAAGTAATTCAACATGAGACTTTTTCTGTACACACATTATGAATTTAATGCATTTTCCTGGCCTCTTTTGATTGGCCGGATATTATCAACAATGAAAACCAGCTGTTTTAAACAGTCAGTCGATATCAATTATTGGCCTATATATCTGTGCATCTCTAGTTTTATCAGAATATGAGCTGAGATTAGAACTGTAGGATTATTCGTTTCATTAAATCTTCATTAAAACACCCAGGCCATCTTATTCAGTGATTCAGCTATGTCTTCGAAAAGTGCGATCACAACGAGTTGACCTCCCAATCTGGGGTGTGTTTCCGAAAACTATCATAGCCAACTAAGGTCGCAAGTTCTGTCGTCACAGTTATAGTTTAGCGATTTGGCATTTCCTGCATTCGTTGATGTGGTTTTGTTTTAGAATAGAATATGGAATATTCTCCATAATGTTTGTAAAAGAAATATAGGCCCTATATGTGCCGTTTACATTAATATGGAAAACGAACGCATGTTTTTACCAAAACTAATATATATATATATTTTTTTTAAGTTGTGTATGCGTGTAAAAAAAAAAAAAAATCTCTAAAGAAGTTAGAGAAATTTAGAGCGTCATTACGGACATTTTAAATTATAACTAACATGGTTCAAATGACAGATCTGCGACAGAGCAACTACAGTTTTGGGAAACACTTGCCACTACGTTGTTCATTTCCCAAACTATGCACCATACTATGGTAGTTCAGCTACGATAAATTAAAAAAACGAATTCATCCATCAATGAAATATAGATTCAGTGATTCAAGGTTCAGTGAATCACTCATTAAGACTTACTGGCACCTACACGCTCAACTAAAAGTCCCCTAAAAGTCAAGATATCAAAATCACATACAGTACTCTGCAAAAGGCTCCCAAAGCTGGTGGTGGCCCAAGACTAAGACTTTTGCAAAAATCTATCTATCTAAAAGGTATAGAGCAAGTGCGGTGTTATTATTTTTGGGTGAACTATACCTTTAATATACAAGCAGAAAATATGGGAAATATGTACACAATATTCAGAACAAAATTACTTTTGGAATCAAAAGACTCTTTAGCACCAAGCAACAGCTTGAACGTTTTTGTTGAGTCCTTTCTGAAAACGTGCTTTTTAATATCAATCATCTTTCAGCATTTCTAAGAGTTCTTCCTTAGATTTAGGAATTCAGGTCTGGACTTTGTGGAGGCCATTTCATGACTGTCTTTGTTTCATCAGCTGCTTTTCTCTCCAAATAGGATTTCATATGCATTCATTACAGTGTGTTTGGGATCTGAAAAATAAAACTATTACAAATGAGGTGTTTTCTAGTAGGAATTGCATGACAAAATTAAACCTGTCTGTACTGTTCAGCATTCAGAATCCCATCAATTCAGTCAATATTGACAACAGCTCTGGCATAAATGCAGATCAAACCAAGACAACAACTCCAGTATTTTTCATTCATTCTTCCATCTTTCTCTAACTCTTTCTTTTATATGTCTTAAACAATTAGACCTCAAAAATCCCAAAACCCAAAAAATGAATTTTAATAAAGAGAATGAGAAGTAATATATAATGTCATTATACCTTCACTAAAACAACCAATGTAACTGGGGGCCTGAGACTTATTTCACATTACTGTATACAGTATGTGTCAATACCACACACCACTGCATTGGTGCCAATTAGCATATATGATTGTACGTTAATACAATCCACAATGTCTCTAACATCATCCATTGTAAAACCACTCTAACACATCCGCACTGTGTGGCTCACGCATAGAGAAGCACTTGCTAATAACTAGCTGTAATCTGGACACAGTGTGCATGACTCTGTCACTTCTGACCTCGGCGATATTGCACTGGGAAATCCAGACCCAGCAGATCTCGGAGAGTGTTAAATGAACAGCATCTCTGAATAAACCAAGCCCTTTATTGCAGAACCTGACCTGAAGGAAGACAGAGCTGGGGGGGATCATGAGCTAAAAAGGTTTTGGAATAGGCCAAGCCGTGTGGCACTGGACTGGTCTGATGGCGCTGGTGGAAGGGCAAGAAGCGCAGTGCTGGGGCAGCCCTTAGTAATCCCAGCACAGCCTGATGATTAAGGGATTACCACAGCAAGTACTTTTCCATCTCAGGAGAGCCCTGCTTTATAATACTGGTCAGCACAATATAGACAGCAAGAGAGAAGCAAGGGGAAAGATTAAGGTCTGCTTTTAGGCATAAGATAGAAGGGAAAAGATAGGTCTGTAAGTTGCCTGGATGTGGGGCTATTTTCTAATTTAAAGCAGATTTCTTTAGTCAACATATTTTTCAAGATACTAGTATTCAGCTTAAAGTGCAATTCAAAGGCTTAACTAGGTTAATTAGGCAGGTTAGGGTAATTAGGCAAGTCGTTGTATAACAGTGGTTTGTATTATAGACAATCGAAAAAATATTGCTTAAGGGGGCTAATAATATTGACCTTAAAATGGCCTTTAAAAAAATAAAAACTGCTTTTATCCTAGCCGAAATAAAACAAATAAGACTTTCTCCTGAAGAAAAAATATTATTGGAAATACTGTGAAAAATTTCTTGCTCTGTTAAACATCATTTGGGAAATATTTGAAAAAGAAAAAAATCTCACAAGAGGGCTAATAATTTTAGCTTTAACTGTATATTTTTAGATCAAATGTCTTAGGAATTGTTGACAATGTGTGTTTGTGACCTGATGTGTGTGCACTCTTTAAGTAAGGGATAATGTACATTCAGCCGGTTGTTGTGGTTGGATGTACTTTATTCCTCTTATTACACGGCTGCTTGCCACAAATCTAAATATTTTGACACAAAACATTGATCTGAACTGTAATAGTTTACTAGCTCATTAAATAAATGTCAAATTTATTATTATTTACTTAATAAACAGCCGAATGCAGCCTATACTAACTTATTATTCAGTTGCAAGATGGTGCCAAACAGTCGAGAACAGCTGAGTGACAGATAAGCAACATTAAATATAAATATATTCACTAATGTTCAAGGTGATTCGTAGTACCCGCATGAGCCCATGTTATTAGTTTAATCGGTTTCGTAGTAGAACAACATACCTTGGAATGTCGTGATTGACTAATCAGAATCAAGTTATCCAGAGAGCTACAAAATAAATGAATATAACATATGAAATATCAATAGTACTGAAGGGCAATTCACATTTGTCATTTCTTTACCTCTGCAAAAGACACTATATGTGAATGCAACTTAAACACGTACATTAAGTTCATGTTTACATTGAAAAAACAATGGAAATGATTTTCACGTGGCTATAGGCCAGCGAAAATAAATCTGGTAGGCATTAACTTATATTTTTCAAGCCCACAAAATGCAATAACTAAAAAACAAATCTTAATTCATAGGTGTTTTTCCATTTGTTTATGCTGTGGAATTGTGTTATGTCGACATTTTAGCTCTACAGTTGAATAAATTTATTGAAAATTTAATTTATTGAATAAAATTTATTGAAACATTTTGTATTTTGAAACAATATACTGCAGAAGAAATGTATAGAGAAATAAATCCTCACCAAAACAGAAAAAGAACTGACAGGTCATTACGTGGTTTCTGTAATTAACACGACAATATTATAATTTCAAAATTCATATATATATTCACTCTTTTTATTTATTTCATAAGATTTAAAGCTTTTAGTGTGAATCTCTAGATTGATGTTTTTCTTTCAGTGTCAGTAATGCAATACATTTCAAATATAACTAAAACTACACAACTAATAATATATAGCATGCATTGAAATCGAACCACAATTATATTATAACAGAAAAAAAGTCAGTTGTCAGACAACTAATCAACCATTACGCTACTAAGCTAATATACTTTATAGTTACAATGCAAAATCCTTGGAAAGAAACATCATAACACCACAGTGAGGCTTCCAAATGCCATTCCTGATTAAGGGTTTCAAAGCTGCGGTATTTCAAATACACTACTTTTCTTAAAGGCTGAACTTTGCCTTTTGAAAGTGCAGTGAAGCACACGGCGCACCTGAACGCTCCAAACAGAATGAAAACGAGCCTCCGTCCAACCCACTCAGCTTAATTGCTCTGCAACTGTGGAGAAACGGGGAATCAATCATATTTCCATTCAATTAGCCAGCCAGCAGTTTGAAAGGAGGTTACGGACCTCTTTTAAACAAATGAAAACAGGCAGGAAGATACAACCTTGGAGGACCTGTGAGGGAGACACTGCTGGTGGCTCTGCTGTCAGGAGAACATTGCACAACACTTTAAAATGCTTCGGTTTTTGTGGTCCAAGCCTTACGTAACCTGGCACAGGTGCTTTTTTGTTGTTAGTGATGGACGGATAAAAGCTTGTTGACGCGATGAGAGAAGCAAGAAAACACACGCATTATAGTGCATTACACTAACCCCAATCTGGAAAGGCATTTCAGAGGCAGATCTGAACGGACGTGCACTTGTAATTCAATATCAAATCAAAATAGACCTTATTTTCTTTCTTAAAACATGGCTAATCGTATTGTGAACAATTCTGTGCATATTATGCCAAAGGTTTTAAATATCATACTTTTTTTTCAATTGACATCATTTGTGGTGAAGCCCCTTTATTTGTCAAATCTCCAACGGATGTTTTGTGATCGAATCAAGTCTCTTCGTAGTTTCACACAGAACAACATGGTATTATTGAAGTAAAATATAGTTAAACACCAAATGTATTTTTCAGTACAAAAATATAGCATTTATGTTGCCAAGCGACACAGTGGCTCAGTGGTTAGCACTGTCGCCTCACAGCAAGAAGGTCGCTGGTTCGAGTCCCGGCTTGGCCAGTTGGCATTTCTGTGTGGAGTTTGCATGTTCTCCCCGTGTTGGCGTTGGTTTCCTCCGGGTGCGCCGGTTTCCCCCACAGTCCAAAAACATGCGCTATAGGTGAATTTAATAAACTAAATTGGCCGTAGTGTATGAGTGTGTATGGATGTTTCTCAATACTGGGTTGCAGCTGGAAGGGCATCCGCTGTGTAAAACATATGCTGGATAAGTTGGCGGTTCATTCCGCTGTGGCGACCCCTGATGAATAAAGGGACTAAGCCGAAGGAAAATGAATGAATGAATGTTGCCAAGTACTACAAACTGTTTGAATTTTGTGACATAGTAAAAACTTTACATTGTGTCAGTCAGAGGATTATTTGTTTGTTCAGAGCATTTGACTTTGAGCTGTTTTATAAGCAAAGTACACTGTAATAGGAAACAGTTTGCAAAAAAACTTTGTTGAAAGATGAGGCAGCTACAGCTGTATTAGATCTGACAGCAGCTATATCAAAAAAAGTAAATGGATTAAAGAAAATTTTACTTTATTGTCATTGTGTAGAGTACAAATATAGAGCCAATGAAATGCAGTGAAGGGCGGCAGGTTGGCTGTGTGGAGTTTGCATGTTCTCCCTGTGTTGGCATGGGTTTCCTCCAGGTGCTCCGGTTTTCCCCATAATCCAAAGACATGCACTATAGGTGAGTTGGGTAAACAAAATTGCCTGTAGTGTATGAGTGTGTGTGAATGTGAGAGTGTATGGGTGTTTCCCAGTAGTGTGTTGCGGATGGAAGGGCATCCGCTGCGTAAAACATATGCTGGAATAGTTGGGGGTTCATTCCGCTGTGGCGACCCCTGATAAATAAGGGACTAAGCCGAAGGAAAATGAATGAATGAAATGCAGTGAAGCTTGAAGCACATGGACTCCGCATGGTCAAGGTGGTAAGGCCATATTGGTTTCCAAATACACTATTGTAGCCTTTGATGCTGCATTTGTTTTGTTTTAAAATGCATACGTTTTTCTACGGTTATGTCCACAGTACTTCAGCATCTTCAACCTATGAAAACAGATCGTTTTGAATATGCTGTAGACCCTGTTTTAGTTTGAAAATGCTGGATTTGTGTTTCAGTATTGACAGAGCTTTAAATGAATAATTTTGGTCATTTTTGAGTGAGATGCTAACGTTCTAATCTGATTCAATGATCTATACTAAGCTAAAAGTACTCCTGCCATCAGCTTAATGGATTCAAAAATGCCTCAAAAACAAGCCTGTTTGTTAAAAAAAGATGCAGTGTTCCTTTTAAAGGTTTATCTGTTGTTGTTAATAATGTATTTCTGGTTAGGGCTGCACAATATATGTTTTCAGCATCGATATCGCAATGTGCGCATTTGCAGTAGTCGCATCGCAGGATGTGCAATGTTGAGTCTGAATTATAGTTGAACAGGAGCCACAGAACACATGTTATTTGTAGAGTTACTGCAGGGTTTAACCAAAAAATTGTTTTAAATACTTGCGAACAAGAAATTAAGACGTTTGTAGACTAAACTAAAACTAATTGTATTTAATTATTTTCACAATTAAGACTATACAGTGCTATTTTACATTTGCACTGCAAAAAAATTTTTCTTAATTTTTGTCTTATTTCTAGTCTAAATATCTAAACTGAAAGCAATATTTTTTACTTACCCCATAGGCATACTATTTTGCTTGTTTTAAGAAAAAATTACTTCATTTTTACTTATTATTTCCAAAAATAATGTTTTTTCGCAGTATTTTTACTTGTCTACAAAATGTTTCTTGATTTAGGAATTTTGATATTTGCAAAAGCATTTTTTGCATTGTGATTATTCAATTTCGTTACCTGAATACTGTTAGACTCCCCAGAAAAACATTAAGGCCCAATCCCAATTCTAGTTTTTTACCCCTTAGCCCTTGAAACAGAGGGTGAAGGGGAAGGGCTTCAAATTTTACCCTTATGTAATGGGACAGCACTACAACACCTGCACACGTCATCGTGAGCTCTTACTTCATATGAGATCGACGACGGAGACTGCTATAGTTATTCCAATTGCGTTATTTTTTGGTATTTATCTTCAGGAAATTACAGATGGCAATGATATCATGTTATCATAACGATATAATGTGGCAATAAGCTCGTAACTGCACTGTGTATTTACACTGTGGCCATATTCATCTATGTAAACACACGAAAACAGCATTAACATTATACCAGACACTGTAAAAAGCTCATTCCCAGCCACTAGACTTTTCTGACAGGGTATTCGAGTGTCATTGAGTGTCGGATGAGAAAGTATGTTGTGGGACCTCTATACAAGAGTTATTATTATGGATTATAGATAGCAAAATTTAGCATTTTTTTAATTGTTTTTTTTAAAGCATGACAGTAAAACACGAACGCCGTTATGAATGTAATAATACATATGCTTGTTTGTTGTAAAAATTTGTAATAATGACAAAAAATACTAATTTGTGCATTTCCTTACTTCCGTGTTCAGCCATTTTGCCTTTGTAGATGGTGTATTCTAGGAATTTTTCATACCCCTTGGTTTCGAGTGTGGTCCTGAAAAATCACTGTTTCAAGGGATGTCTAGCCTTTCCCCTTAGCCCTACGCCTTCAAGCTAAAAAGAATTGGGACACCCCTACCCAGTAAGGGGAAGGGCTAAGAGGGAGAAATGGGATTGGGCCTATATAGAGCAATTCAAACCATCTGATAAAAATGTGTTCTGATCACAATATATATTGCAGAAAAATAAAATATCGCAATATCAGGTTTTTCCAATATCATGCAAGCCCTATTTCTGGTGGAGCAAATGAATGGAGTTTTTACATCCAACTGTTGCACACGGTTTAATTCTCACTCTACATGCACTCGCAGACGGACATCTTTGGCACATTTGTACACACTGTCCCCTTTGAGATGAAGCACCCTGAACTCTGAACAGTGAAAAAAATGACAAGACAATCTGGTCTCTGAATCTCTCTTATCCACTCCTGGCCTCCCAGGAGGCACATTTAGGGAAGAAAAAAAAAAGGAAAAAGAGAGAAGACCTTAAGCCGAGTCCTAATTAATATCTGGCCCAGAAAACATCATTCACTAAAAGTGCAAATAACGGCTACAGATGCCAATGGTGGTTTATAAGTAATGACTTGTGAATCCTTGAGGAGCATCTCTCTCTCCTTGGCCACTGCTGTTGGCCTTGTTTGTCCCAGTGCAGTGCTAAATTTGTCCATATAGACTGTGGAAGCGGAGGCTAGTTCATTCTGCCATCAGCTGAAATGAAAACAAGCTGAGGGGAGCCACACTGGCTTCTCTTAAGTGTCAGGTCTGATCACAGTGGAGATGAACACACAGTCCTAGAGGCCTAGGGGAGGCAATGAGACGGATTGATTTATTGATCAAATATTCCTCGCTGTGTTTTGTGGTTTCAGCTGCGAGCTATTACTCAGAAAACGAAATTCTATTACAGGCAATATAGGCAAGCCGCAGGGGGTTTAAATCCTTGCAAGGATCTGATGGTATTCGGAGCATCTCCAAGCATGCAAAGGACTAGTGTCATACTCTGCATTGCTTGGCAAATGCATTGTGTGAGATCAAAAAGAGCTCGATTTTAACAATCTAGGCGCATGGTCTAAAGTGCATGGCGCAGGTGCACTTAGGACTTTGAGGACAACACACACACTTAATACACAAATACACTTCATTAAACAGCTACACATGGACATCACCTATAACTGCAGGTTAACAATGTTTATATGTAAGAACTTTAAGCTATTAGTTACTAATTAATTGGTTAAAGTTATTAGCCACTGATAAAGTTATGCTAACTAATAACCTTAACTTTTCTGAATTTGATTGTAATGCAATAATGTGCACTTTTTGTAAAGCTGCTTTGAAACAATAATTATTGTGAAAAGAGCTATACAAATAAACTTGAATTGAATTGAATTGAACTTAGGGCATGTCCGAATCCACTTCTGCTATTTTAAGGATAGGAAAAACGGTGGGTGTGCCCGGTGCATGGTGTAAAAGTGTTGTCCTTATACTCTTAATGAGTTATTGCTGTATTTTGAGTGTAATGTGCTTTAAACCAATCAGAGTCTAATATCCCATTCCCTTTAAGAGGGAGTTGCGGTCACAGCATGATGCATTTGGTAATTACATGGCGCACTTTGTAAGCAAAAAACTGAACTAGTGAGGAAACTAATTTTCGCTCGTACAAGGTTAAAGAGCGACATTCACTTTTCGAGCAACTTTTAGTTGGTCAATTGCATGGTCTATTTTAGTTGCCTCATAGCAACGCATCAACAATCCACCTTAACACATTTCCTTTTGAGACCAGCACACCCACGGGCACAAATAGATTTATTACATTTTTTTTTTTTTTATAAATATAAATATTACACAAATAGATTTAAATTTACATAAAATATTACTAAGGGATATTTCGCTACTACAATTCAGGCCGATACCCTTAAGCAACTAGTTATTTTCTAGTTATGACTGGTAACAATTATTGCCCATTATTACAACTTGATTAAACTCAAAATATATTCCAATTATTCATTAATTTGAGGTTTTTTTTTAAACAAAATATAAATTAGGGATGCATTGATATTACATTTTGGTCAAATAATTAATTTACATTTATTAAAAACCTCTTGATGACCAATAAGTAAAACCTAGTGGTTGGAAAGAAAGTGTCAATGTATAAAGATTTTAAATGCTAATAATTCGTATTTTGCAGCCTCAAAGTAATCCTTAGTTAATACTTATTAGATAAAAAATTCAATAATAAAAGTTCTTGATAACCAATAAGGCACTGAGGTATAGTGTATTCCTCATTTGTGTTTTAAATTGAATTACAATTTTAAAAGAATGATGATGAATCTAATAATACACAAATTAATTACAAAATTAATATCTGTCCAGTTATTTTTCAGCATAAGCATTTCTTTAGGCAGCACAAAACAGACAGTGCTCTTTTTTTTAGCCAGAAATAAATCTAAATCTGATTACAGCTCTACAAAAGAAAGTGTGTGTGTGTGTGCGTGCGTGTCCGTGTGTGTGTGTGAGGGGGTTGCTGAAGTGCAGCTGCTGTCAGGAACCACACTCTAATGCCATGCCAAGGGCCACACTGACCCACATGAAAAATAGCATCCTTTCATCCAGACAACACCTGGCCACAGATGCTTCTGCTGCTCTTCTGGAAACAATACGCTGACACGTCTGTTTGTTTGGCTTAATTGTTGGATCAATGTTGTCATGATCAGACATCAGAGGACGATTCCCCTGTGATGCTGATCAAACACTGATAATGGAGAATCGCTGAGAGAAAGCTGCTTTAAAGGGACAGTTCACAGAGCAATTATTTGTACCAACAAAAATTTAATTATTAAAAAATATATATCTGTCAAGCTCCAAAATGACGAAAAATACAATGCGATTTTAATGTTTTCATTGTTAAAATGTCTAAATCATGTAAAGTTCATTCATTTATTCATTTTCTTTTCGGCTTAGTCCCTTTATTAATCTGGGGTCGCCACAGCGGAATGAACCGCCAACTTATCCAGCATATGTTTTACGCAGCGGATGCCCTTCCAGCCGCAACCCATCACTGGGAAACATCCATACACACCCATTCACACACATACACTACGGACAATTTAGCTTACCCAATTCACCTATAGCACGTCTTTGGACTTGTGGGGGAAACCGGAGCACCCGGAGGAAACCCACGCGAACACGGGGAGAACATGGAAACTCCACACAGAAATGGCAACTGACCCAGCCGAGACTCGAACCAACGACCTTCTTGCTGTGAGGCGATTTTGCTACCCACTGTGCCACCACGTCGCCCTCATGTAAAGTTATCTATATAAATTATTATTATTGTTATTATATGTAACTCAGAGTAAAGTTGGGTTACTAAATATTACAGTTGTTTTGCAGCAAGCCTCTGTACAGTATATCAGTTTAGGGTGTGAAACTTTTCTGAGGAAAAATCTAACGTGACAGCTCCGTCACAGTTATTCCCATTCACCCTCTCTGCATTCCAATCAGAAACTTCCTTTCAGTTTCCTTTTGGCAGTAACATTTAAAGCTAATAGATCAAAAGACTTTTCCCAACCATATTTGCATAGAGAGTTTATTAAAAAAAAATATAATCACACTCTAAACTGATATACTGTACAAAGGCTTGCTGCAATACAACTGTAATATTCAGTAACCCAAACGTACTCTGGGTTACATATATATTACTTATAATAATAAAAAGTCTGCCATAAAGCAGATGAATGCAATAAAATAAAATAAAGATATTCATGTCATATCAAAATAAAACAAAACAAAATTCAGATATTTGTGTCATTTAGAATGCTAGAGAACTTGTAATGCAAAATAAAGCAAAAATAATTACAGATATTTGTATCATTTACAATGGAAATATGTATTGCTTACTGAATAAATTAAATAAAAAATAAAAATAAGTCAGCACCGATAGCCTAGTGGGGAGTGTGTCGACATATAGCACAACTGTGATACAAGCGCCCCGAGTTAGAGACCAGACTCGCAGACCCCTTTTCTCTCTCTCTCTCTCTAGCTTCACTTCCTGTTAAAATATACAGTTTGGGGGGGAAAAAACACACATGGGGGCTAATAATTCAGACTTCAACTGTGTGTATATGTTCATGCCACTTAGAATGTCACCATGAAGCAAACATTATGTAAAATACAATTAAATTAAATAAAATTATAAAACAAGCTTACACTGTGTTCAAACTAAATGTAGATGCTGAAGCAAAGGCATTTGAGGAACACTTTATTACAAAACTGGAATATGCTTTAAAAAAACAAAAACAGCCTAAACCCTCGATCTCCCGAAACCCTCACAGCTGAGCAAACGCCTCAAACGATGCGACATGCAAATCTTCTCCGTGCAACAGATATTTCCTCCATCACTGACTCCATCATGACACAGCTGTGTGTGTTTCATTACCGCCGGCTCTCCCTCGGGCTCTGTCTTTTGTCCGTGCGTCTGTTTTGTGTCGATTTGTGTTGTGTGTGTGCTTTACAGCTGCAATAGACAGGGGTTTAATGAGCTTTATGTGAACGT
>CAIGQV010018202.1:9058017-9074179 GCA_903798115.1 Danio jaintianensis
AAGTGCTAAAAGAAGCCTGATATTACACAGCACATTATTTCAGAAAATGTCAGGACAATTAGAACAAAACAGTTCAACAAACAGTTAAAAACAGTTTTTGTAATAAAGAGACTGATTGATTATATATTGTGCAAAAGTTTTAAGCCAACAAAGCTGGTATAGTGCTTAGGACTTTTGCACAGTACTGTATATATTAATGTCACAAAAATGGAAAAATGGAGGTAAAAAAGTAACCTGAATTATGTAAATAAATACAATAAAAATAATAATAAAATACAAATACAATCCTACATTTTGTAAAATCAGGATGCTAAAGCAAAAAGAAAATGTTTGAGGAATACGGAGGAATAACATACGAGTGGGCTCTCATTCACTTCCATTGAGTTTTAATTTCAAATTTATAATTTCCTATTATATCATTTTTCTTTTTATGTTTACGGACATAAACACAATTATTTTTAGAGCAAGTATTTTTGACTGTTTGCTGCCGTATATTATTCTTAGTCATTTCCTCATAGGCAAATGAAACGGAAGTTCTGAAACAATCGCAGAAAAGAGCTCACTTCCGCATTGCAGAATAAAGTCAATATTACCTACTAGAAAAAGGCACAAGCTAAACCAATACTCTCATTAATATCAATCCTACAACCACATTGAACACCGCAGCTCAATGCACTAAACGAAGCCATGAAAAATATATATAAACCTTATACAGAGGTCAATCTGAGTCCTCGTTTCTCTATTGATCAGCTCTTAATAAATGATACCCAAGGTTAAATGATTGATTGCTGGTCATCATCATCATGGATATATAGTTGAAGTCAGAATGATTAGCCCTCCTGTATATTTATTTCCACAATTTCTGTTTAATGGAAAGAAGATTTTATTCAACACATTTCTAAACATAATATTTTTAATAACTCATTTCTAACAACTGATTTCTTTTATTTTTGCCAGGATGACAGTACATAATATTTTACTACATATTTTTCAAGACACTAGTATTTTGTAAGTGCAATTTAAAGGTGAAACTAGGTTAATGAGCAAGTCATTGTAACAGTGGTTTGTTCTCTAGACAATCGAAAAAATATATAGCTTAAGAGGGCTAATAATGTTTATCATAAAATGGTTTTTGAAACATTAAAAACTGCTTTTATTCTAGCCGAAATAAAACAAATAAGACTTTCTCCAGAAGAAAAAATATTATAGGAAATACTATGAAAAATTCCTTGCTCTGATAAACAGCATTTGGGAAATATTTGAAAAAGAAAAAAAATTCACAGGAGGGATATTAATTTTGACTTCAACTGTATAATGACGCTTATTCACTATATCGTCATCAACCTTCCCCTACTGATTTCTCGTCGTCGTCTTTTTTTTTTTTCACACATACACACACACATACACACACACACACACACACACACACACACACACACACACCGCCACACATCCCTGAGCTCTACAGGGAGCAGAACAAAGGGGATCTCCACTTTTCTCCAGGACTATTATTAGATCTTCAACCCAGCGACAAAATAATCACACGTTCAGCTGAATCACCACGCAGGCAGCGGAAGCTTCAGTCCTCAAGTATGAGAGACAAGCGAGCCTTCCTTTAGAGCCATGATAAGCTGGCTAAATGGAAAAAGGTGATTACTTTGGGATGAAAAAACAACAATACAAAGCTTGTTTAGTTTAGGGGAGAAGTGTAATTTTTTGTCATACAAATGTCAGGTTTCTCGTAGTGTTATATCTAAATATCTAATTTGTCGCACTTTATCAACTTGTATCTTTAGATTTCAATTGCAATACTTATTTTCAAAGAACGTTTTCTCAAAATTCGTTTTTTCTCCTGTACAGAGTCAGCGCTTAAAGCATATTTTACAGTTTTATTCATATCTATATTCTACATATGTTCATAATTTGCCTGCTTATTACGTACAACATTTTATCCAACAAAAAATTGTATTTATATTTTCTGACTGTTATTTTGTTTATTATGTTATTTTACTGTTACTTACTTACTTACCACTCATTAAAAATGTTTGATTCTAATGTGTCAGAAAAAAATGAATTAAGAGTTTTGTAGTTTTGTGTGTGTGTGTGTGTGTGTGTGTGTGTGTGTGTGTGTGTGTGTGTGTGTGTGTGTGTGTGTGTGTGTGTGTGTGTGTGTGTGTGTGCGTGTGAGTGTGTTAAAAATATATGCAAACTAGCACATATTTAATTTTTAATATTAAAAAAAGAAAATTATATTTCATTTCTTGTTTGTAATACAAAGTATTTCGTTTGTTTTTTATTTTGATCATCATGTGGTCAGACGCAGAAATTTATTTGGCGCGCAAACTCTAACAGTGCATTATGGGTATTCTCTAGCTGTTGAGTGCACATCAGTTGTGCACTCATTATTGTGGTACATTGTGGGATTGATAGAGTGCACTTCAGAACGTCCACTATGGTTTCAGACACCACTAAATGGCTGTTCCCTAAAACATAGTGCACTACTTAAGGGTATAGGGGGTGATTTTAGATACAGTATTCATAATTAATTTAATGAATCATTCATTCAGATGATTCGTTCAAAACAGCCAATTCATTTCGCCTTGAAGCAAGTAACTGTCTTTATAAATTGATCATTGAATCATTGACTCAAATGATTCATTCGAAAGCAGACTTATTCTGAAATGAACCACTGCAGTGTTGCACAGTGGAGCACAAATGTTTGGCTTTGTTTGTTTTGTAGGCAAAACAGAAAAGAACAATTGTGTCTAAAATGTAATTCATTGATTTTATTCATTGAGTATCTTTACAGACATTGGTTCTGAATGTGTGAACAGCTCTGTGATTCCCCATTAAGATTATATCTGTGTGTTTGTTTATGGGATTCTCCAGAGCAGGCGACATTCAAACACCGAAAACAATAATCTCTTTGTGGAGGTCAAAGAGCGTTGGGTATAAATGCAGGACATATCAAAATGAAAGGATTTGTAGAGGCTGGATAAAACACAAAGTAACCAGATGTAACCAAATGGTCTAAATCTGAGACGCCAAAGGTCGTATTTTAATGATCAACCCCTAATCTGAATATTTAAATTGTTTTAAATCTTTAATAATAGAGATTTAATACATTTTAATTGAATAATTGAGATTTTTAATCAGCCTACTATTCAAATAATCCAATACTAATAATGTCTTATCATTCTCGGAATATTCATATAATCAATGAATCAAATTATATTATATATTATAGTCAAATTATATTATGAATATTCAATACATAAAGTTGAATAAAATTCTGACTTTGATTATAGTCAATGTATAACAACCAAATAATTTTCTCAATATTTTTAAGTATAATCAATGACTAATATTAATCACAATATTGAGATTATATATCACTGTTCTATAATATTCATGTCTCATAATCAGACCTGTCCATTTCTAATGAATATCTAATAATTCTGTGAACATTCATATGATCAAAGTGAACTAATATTTAGAATATCTTGGATGTCTAGTAATTTTTATATTTAGGTTACCACTGTTTATTAATATCAGTATAATCATAATGTCAAATAATTCTATATAGATATTAATAAAGTATTAATAATACTCTTTAATATTAAAATTATTAGTATTATCAATGTAATATAGTATTCAGAATATTTTAAATTACAATCAGTGACCAGTTCAGAATATTCAGTGTATATATTCAATATTTATTTGTCAAAAAGTATTAATACTTCACTCAAATTACAATCATTGTCTGGTCATTTGTAGAATATATTCATACATATCCAATGTACAATGATATTCAGATTAGTCAAATGTGTAATAATATGCAAACTATTTTACTTTACAACCAGTGACTAATATTTCTTGGAGCATTCATATCATAAATGTAATGCAATATTCAGAATATTATCAATTATAATCAGTGACTCATTCAGAATATTCAGCGTATGTATATTCAGTATTCATATGTCAAAAAGTATTAATATTTTTAATTATGGGCTGCACGGTGGCGCAGTGGGTAGAACGATCGCCTCACAGCAAGAAGGTCGCTGGTTCAAGCCTCGGCTGGGTCAGTTGGCGTTTCTGTGTGGAGTTTGCATGTTCTCCCCGTGATCGTGTGGTTTCCTCCGGGTGCTCCGGTTTCCCCGGACATGTGGTATAGGTGAATTGGGAGACATGTGGTATAGGTGAATTGGGAGACATGTGATATAGGTGAATTGGGTAAGCTAAATTGTCCGTGATGGGTTGCATAAATTGTCCAGTGATGGGTTGCAGCTGGAAGGGCATCCGCTGCGTAAAACATATGCTGGATAAGTTGGCGGTTCATTCCGCTGTGGTGACCCCGGATTAATAAAGGGACTAAGCCGAAAAGTAAATGAATGAATGAATGAATTTTAAATTATAATCTGGTCATTTAGTAGTATATTCATACCATCAATGAAATATTATTCACAATATCTGGATTCATAATAAATGTACAATAATATCCAGATGAATCAATGCAAACTATTTGACTTTATAATCAGTGTGTAATGTATTTAGTGGAGCATAAATATTCATCATTTTCAAATTACAATCAATATCTATTAATATTCAAATTGCAATCAGTATCTGGGATGCTTAAGTATTTAACACATATCTGTAAAATATATTAAAAGGATGCATTTAGGGATGGAAGGAAAGGAGGAAAACTAAGAATTGTGATGCTATAAATAAACCAGTACCTGACTCAGGAAATGTGCATCTATCTGTGCATTTTTGCGCAGTCATTTATCACCAGCCCCATTAGATATCTATGAGTATTTCATGCTCAGAAAGCTTCTGCTGGGTTTGAATGGGCTATTTATAGCAGGCCAATGACGTACTTCATCAAACGTAACCCCTTCCCGCAGATCTCGGATAGAATTATAAGTACGTACGCTACGCAGCTCGTACGCTACACTGGGCTGTTTGAATGTATGTGAAGCTGTAGACAGACAGACAGGTGTGTCGCGGCATATGGCGATGCAGCTGCCGACATCTTGAGAGGGAAACCAGGTAACCGTGTTGCATGAAACATGCATGCAGTCAAAACCAGTCATGTTCAGTTATTTCTTAGATCAATGAGCCCCGTGTTCTGGCGACATGGATGCTGGATGCTCGCTCACTTTACAAACTCATAAGCGATGATTTCCGATGAATACGCGTCGATGATAACAATAACTGATCGAAAAGAGAAAAAGAACAATGTCAAAATTATGACGCAAAACATGGGGATTACAGGAGCTTGTGTCCCATCAGACAGTGAAGAACGGAGAGTGCAGCATATTTCCAGAAAGAAAACTGCCTGCATATTCACTATTAATGAATGCATGAAAATATGTTGAGTATTTGTTCGTCATGATGAAGAACAGTTGTCATGTTTTTCCTTAGGTTTCTGCTATGGTTGTCATGTTAATATCAGTAAGATAATTATTCATCACGAAATATAATTTGACATAATAAATTATACATTATAAAATTTTATATATTATAACATTGCATTTGTATATTTTATTATAAATAATAATACAATGCCTATAGTAACAATCCCATTCTTGTTATTAGTAGTATGTATGTGTGTATAATAAAATACCAATGTTACAATTATTATATTCAATACATTTGAAATAATTATTTTTATTATTATTACTTGTATTATTGTTATTATTACTATTCTGTAGACACAATAAGCTCAACCTGATATCATAATGCCACAGCAGTTTGGAAAAGCTCATATTTAATAGTCTTTAATGAAACCAG
Source organism: Danio jaintianensis (assembly GCA_903798115.1). Taxonomy (NCBI): domain Eukaryota; kingdom Metazoa; phylum Chordata; class Actinopteri; order Cypriniformes; family Danionidae; genus Danio; species Danio jaintianensis. The sequence continues at coordinate 9,063,811 of CAIGQV010018202.1, forward strand.
ACTGAAACTTTGCCCATCGAAATGCACGAAACATTCAGATCTGGAACAGTGTGAAGCTGTGAAGTTTCCTATACTAATAATAACACCACAGGCTGTAATAATGAAGTGTGCTGAATACCCTTGCGCTTCTCATCCAGTAAAAACAGTGCAGGTTACTTCTGTCAGTTCTGCTACACGAACACCGGACCAGGAATTAGTTTCCTTTTGTCCTTCGCCCTCTTATTTCCATTCGCACGCGCGCTAAGCCCACACGCACACAGAATAACACACAGTAGGAAGAAATGAGGGTGCAGAGAGAGAGACGGGTACTCAACTATTTACACAGGTGCTGGAGACACAGGTCCAGGCATTCCCCCTCCACCTCGTCCTCCGAGATGAGGTCCGACAAGGGTCGCGTAGGCAGAGGTACGTCCTCCTGGAGAGGTGGCCTCATCTCCCGCAAGAAGAGCTCCAGGAACCTCTTGAAGGTTTTCTCCTCGTTGGCAGAGCCGGCCATCGCTTCTCATTCCTGGAGATACCGGAGACAGACAGCTGGAGCCGGGCAAGAAGTCTACACTACTTTGAATCAGAGGCTCGGAGCGACTCTCTGGTCGCGCGGGTTGGGGAGGGCGCGCGCCCGCGAACGGAGAGGGATTCGCGCAACAGACAGGCGTGACGTCACAGAGGGGAGGGGTGTGAGCGAGAGGAGGGGGGCGCATTAACCTTTTCGTTAACCCATATTTGCGACGAAAATTTACTTCTGAATTTAAAGGGTCTTTCAAATTTTATATGGAGCGTTTTATTTTTGTGGGAAAAAACCTACAGATTATAATGCATCACTCTTATCTATTCTCTCTCTCACTCTATACATGTATTATACATATATGTATGTATTCATGCATTTCTTTTAATCTATTTTTTATTTGATTTATTTCTATTCTTACATTTACATTTAGCAGACGCTTTTGTTCAAAGCGACTTAGTTGATATTGACATCTTTTTTTAAAGTAATTTCACAATATATATATATATATTGCAGACCTATATTATTTAATCATATTAGATATTTGTTCTGTTGCTTTCACTACTTCATTTGTAAGTTGCCAAATGAATAAATGTAATGGTCACGTGACGAGTGTCATAATATACACACTTATAATATTTTGTAGTTATAATATTCTCCATCTGTGCCATTCACATTGCTCTTCCTTGTGTAAGAAATTTGGAGATTGAATGGATTAAAAATAGATTAAAAGTAATCATAGCATACTATTCGAGAACTGACCCTAATGCAGCTCATATATAGCTACCAGGTATCTCAACCTAATTTAAATATTGTGTAATGTATGTTAATATATTGACTTTTAAAAAACGTAATTAAAACTTTAATAATGTAGATAATAGCTATATTATCATTTCAACTGGATGTTTTCTTATTAAGCAGTAACATCGTACTTTAATAATGCATAACGTTCTTTTTATTTCATATTTAATATAGGTATTTGTATATGGGTATTTTTGCTGTGTTCTGTATTTCTCAATGCACAAAAAGAGGATATTTTCATTTATGGAAAAACAAAACAAACAAAAAAATCACATAGCCTATAAAATAGACATAACAAAATTCGCAGGGGTGGCAAGAATATGCACCTGCCGGACTGTATATATAAAACACTGGCTTATAGTGTGAGGATCTCATTTTATGGTATATAAATAACTTTCCATTAGACCCAGGTCCAAGAAGTGCTCACTTATTCAACCATTTTTAGCCACATCAGTGTCGTAGCTGCCTGAAATGTACAGTATGACGTCGGCCGAGCACAAAAAGCCTCATGACGTAACCAGCCTATATACATCACGTTTAGCGCTGGATGTGTCTGCATTTTTCAGAGGCAGATCCTCATTTATCACACTTTCAACGTTATCAGACGGATTATAGGCCTAACCTTTTCCCCATTCAAATCAGCCAATATTAATGTTCCCGATGGCTCTAATATAATTACATTATAAAATGTCACCATGAGGGCTTTTTGCTACCCCTCAGAAATCTTATGGACATTTTAGGCTATTATTAAAATCTAATTAGGCAGCTATAAAAGTAATGTATTGTGAGTCTGTGAATCAGACGCCGTGCAAAACAATTAGGCTATATTTAATCGTTTAATCGAAACTGCTTACTTGGACAGAGCTCTCAGAGAACGTTTATGAGTGGGAAAACTTGATAAGTGATGGTGCTTGTGTGTGTGTATATAGGACATCAGAGCTTAAGCTAAAAATAACAACTGTTGTAGATTTCACATCCTTGCTGGGAATTAACTCTTCCGCTCCCGGGCATTGTTAGTTCAGCTGAGGGTTGCCAGATGTTGTCATTAACCCTTAAACATTAAAATACTTAGTCGTACATAATGCTTTTTTGCTTAAATGGCATGTCGTGCTTACAAGGTTTGAAGGATAATCTGTATTTATTGTGGGTTTAGAATATATGGGGTTGCCAGATCATAAAATGACCCTTTCATAAATGCACAACTGTAAATATTTTTGCAAAAATTATTATAGTTACGCAATAATAATTGCTAAGAAATAATAACACGAAAGCCTCCTGAACCCATATTTGTCATGAGCTTTGTCATCCTACTATCATTGCTCGATCAAGTGCAGGTTGCCATTATTGAGTGAGTGAGTGAGTGGGCTTAACAAACCACCTGTAGAAAAGACACCCTCTCATCTCTCTGAGTCCTGCACCAGGTTGCACATTTGCAGTATAGACACTTTCTTAATCACTCCATGTCTCTTGGAAACATTGTGCATTTCAAATTGTGCTTCATACAGGTGAGTGGACTTGACAAACCACCTGTAGAAACACTCTTCTCTCTTATGCTCCTGACACTTTATTTAAACTCCATCTTACAAGGACTCTATAATTTACTATAAATGAGCCACAATCATGTTGCACTGCTTGCTTCAACCTTAAATAATTATTTTGCACAATATTAAACCTTAAATAACTCTTTTGCACAATATTCACCGTTAATACCTCTCCTGCACAATATCCTGCACACCTTTAATACCTCTCTTGCACAATATTGTTCTCATGTAAAAGTACTTGTATAGCCTGTCTTATATGTATAGTTAAGTATCTTATAGTATATGTTAGTTATGCATAGGTTTTTTAAATGAGCTCTTATGTCCAGTGTTGTGTTTGTATTTATGATTAATTTATGTAGCACCGTTGTCCTGCGAGACACGACATTTCGTTCCTCTGTATGTCCACACATGTAGCGGAATGACAATAAAGCTCGACTTGACTTGATTAAAGTTTAAAATGCAGAAAATATGCTTTGAAGTACTGACCATATTTATTATTGTTTTAGAATATGTTAGTTCAACTGGGGGTTGCTATATACAATAAAATGCTAAATTAACCTTTTCAAAAATGTACTACTGTACAAATTGTTTAAATAGACTTCAGAATGGAATGGTGTTTGACACCATACAACTTCCCTCAGGATCATAGCGACACCAAAGTGTCCATCCCTTTAAAATCTTTCATTCCAAAGGGCACTAAAAAGTGGCCTGTTTTGCACATTGTATAGAAATAAAACACAGAAAGAACAAGGAAATTAGTTATAAAATCTGAATTATCATAAGGTTGGATAATATCTAGAGTATTAACCTTTAAAAAAAAAAGTAGTTTCAGTGACGTATAATTAGTTATTGCTAGGTAACAAAAATGATGAGCACTTTTCTAGCGAGTAATGACTGTGGTATTTAGAAACTTGTTACCATGGTGCATTTTTGTAAAGAACAACTAAGTGTAGCCTTGACTGCATACAGCAATTGCATTCAGAGTGATCAAGTAACCTGTCAAATCTGCCTTTAAAATTATAAATCTGAGGTAAAGGAGCATCTGAAGCAGTGAACCAGTATGACTGTTGTACAGCAGTGCAGGAATACCTCGCGGTCCCTCCTCACCTGAGAAAGCCTGAGGCCAAGAGCCTGTTAAGACACAATTGAACACTCATCTTAAAGCAGCCCTGACAAATGACGTAATCCTGTTAGTCCAGCGCTTTCTCAGGCAGTTCTTCATTCATGATCTATCCATGTGTCTAACATGGAGGTTAAAAACATCAAGAACACAATGTCCCCTTCCTTTCACATGAGTCAATTCTTCTAAACTATCCATCGCAAGCCAAGGAAATATGAGGTGAAGTGCTCATATTTTATCTTTGTGCTGATGTAATGCTGGCTTCCCAGCGTATAATTCAATTAAAGTGATGAACCTCACACACAAACGCTTGGAGTCAACTGAACCTGGATGATATAGTGATATTCAGCAGGCAGATATTCTGCGGCTAAATTATTAATGCTAGGTGAATGTGAGTGGTAAACTCTTCATCTCTATAGTGTCACTCATGCATCAAGACAGACAGAAAGTCATGCTGATGTGAGCTGTACAACACAATGCACACCTTTTCATTACGGCTAAATTATACGATTCACGTTTAGAAATGTAGGTAATTGCATATTAGGGCACAACATTTTGGCCCGTGAAATTTAAGTGACATGATTAATGACTGGTGATTGTCAATTAGTTTGAGTAATCACTAACACTTGACGTCTCAGAAAAACTATTTTGCGTTAATTAGCTGGGTAAAGTGGTGGGGAATAACAAATGCCAAGTATAACTTTTTATATTTTGATAAATATATGCCTTCGTCCGATTTATGTTGGAAAGTTGTAGCTACCTTGGAACTGATTTGCAGTTTTATTATATCCGATTGAAGCATTACACTCTATGACTGATATACGGTGGGGGAAATAAGTATTCAACGCGTCACATTTTTTCTCAGAAATCATATTTCTAAAGGTGCTGTTGACTTGAAATGCTCACCAGATGTTGGTAACAACCAAAGAAAACCATGTATGAAAAGAAAACAAATCTTATTAGTTTACAAATGAAGTTGTGTAATAAAATGAAATGACACAGGGAAAAAGTATTGAACACATGAAGAAAGGGAAGTGTAGAAAGGCAGTGAAAGCCCAGACAGCAGCTGAAATCTCTCAGTAGCTCTTCAGCAACCCTCTGCCCTTCCTCATTGTAAATGAATATTAGCTGCTTCAGTGCAACATCTACATTATTAGCATGATGAAGATGAAACCAGAGTGGACATTTCAGCAAGACAATGATCCAAAACACAACCAAGGAAACTCTCAAATGCTTTCAGAGAAAGAAAATCAAGCTGTAGAATGGCCCAGCCAATCACCTGACTTAAATCCAATAGAAAATACAAAATAAAGATCAGTTTGGATAGACGAGACCCACAGAACCATCAAGATTTTTACACTGTTGAAGTCTGTGAAAAACTCACATCTGAGCAATTCATGTGACTTCATTCTCCATATGAGGCGTCTTTAAGCAATACACTATATTATTTTATTCTATTAAAAATCCCAGAACTGTTCTTAATTATATTTTGCATAATATATATAAATATATGTACATTCATACTCTGATTTTCCTTTTTTTATTTGGCATATTTCGAGTTTTGAAGCATTACATTCTCCAACTGATATAAATAGCACAAACTAAAGGCAAAAAAAGTCTATATATATTTTATTCTATTAAAAACCCAAGAACTAACTGTTCTTAATTATACTTTACATAATATATATAAATATATGTACATTCATACTTTGATTTTCCTTTTTTTTTTCTCTTTAGCGTATTTCGAGTTTTGAAGTTGAAGTGGCTTTCCAGAGCTTTGAAGTAATGGTCGGCTATAGACCCTCAAGACGGATCCTCTAAGCGAGGGCGTTTGCTGTGGTTTCCTGAAGGAGAGGAGACTTCAGACAGATCAAAAGTAGGTCTGGGTTCATCTGGGGAATCCCTGAAACCCTGGACCTGTGAGTGATCACATATACAGATAGATATATATATATATATATCACATACACTACCAATCAAACATTTGGTATCAGTAAGATTTTTTTTATGTTTTAAAAGAATGCAGGTCTGCTCACCAAGGCTGCATTTATTTGATCAAAAATACAGTAAAAAATGTAAAATTGGGAAATATTATTACAAATATAAATAACTGTTTTCTTATTAAATGTAGTTTCAAATTTAATTTATTCATTCAAATTGTGATTTTATAGTGATTCAAAGCTGAATTTCCATAATTTCTTCAGTGTCACATGTTCCTTCATAAATCATTATAATATGATGATTTGCTGTTCTCTTATGATCCATTATTTTTGGTATAAAATCACTAATAAGGATTCTTAGAATTATTAGTGTTGAATTTTCCTTTCTGTCTTGCTTCATTGTGTCCTTTAAACGAACACATTTTTTTTTTAGGATTCTTTTATAAAAAAATAAAAGCTCAAAATAATAGCTTTTTTTTTTTTTACATTATAAATGCATTAACTTTCACTCATGAACAATTTATTGAGATGAATAAAAGAGGTATTTTATCAGTTTCCCAAACTGACAACAACAATACTGACAACAATGTTTCTTCAGATCATGATACTAGGATATTTGAAGTATAAAGTGACACTGAAGACTAATCCAGCTTAAAATTCAGTTTTAAACCACAATAATTAATTACATTTTAAACAAGATTCAATAAAATAATAGTTATTTAATATTGCAATAACAGTTTTTACTGTATTTTCTATTAAACAAAAAGCCTTTGTGAGCAGAATAAACTTATTATAGAACATTATATATATATGTATTAGTCAAAATTATTATTATTTTTTTCCAAATATTTCCCAAATGATTTTTAACAGAGCAAGGAATTTTTCACAGTATTTCCTATAATATTTTTTCTTCTGGAGAAAGTCATTTGGGGTTTTTTCGGCTAGATTAAAAGCAGTTTTTAATTAAAAAAAAAAACCATTTTAAGGTCATTATTAGCCCCCTTAAGCAATACTTTTTTATTTGCTATATATACACATATACACACACAAATTTGAAAGCTGAGACTTTTAGTAACAAATTACAAAGTTTTCGATTAATAAATAAGAGTGTTGATTGTATATAGTGTCATATATTTGAAACTATATGATAGTTTGTGACTTTTTTTTTTTATTCATGCATCAATTTTGATGATTTTGATTGATTTTGGGACTGAAGAATGAGCATCAAAGCTAGATGTTTCACACATGCAGTGGTAGTTTTATTTAACTTACTGTAATCTGATATTGAACTGTGGCCTCCATTTGACTTGGGGACTTGTACAAGGAGGCGAGCCTAAGCACCAGATGGAGAGATGAGAAAACCATTAAATAACTGGTTATTTCATACTTCATGTCTGACCTCTTCTGCAAAGATTTAAAAGGCAAAAGAGTCTGAAGCAATCTAAAAATGCAGAGTCTGAACTGTACAGCCAGCGGGAAGACCTTTAGCTGTATGGCGAGAGATGTGAAAGCACGATGGAGATGCTCTCTGTGCCTCTGCTGCTACAGAGTAATAGACTGGCAGGTATGCAGGATGCATTATGAATAAGGTCTGGCTACAAAAGGCAAAGCAAGCTACTTGTTCGGAGTGATTCATTCCATCACCCACGGAGGTGAAGGGTAAAGAGTTTATGCAACATACTCTCGCTCTCTGCTGAAGACACATTTGGCTAAGAACACCACAGATGCTGGCTGCTATTTTCTAATGCAACATTTTGATGTGTCAGGTTGACTGGACTTAAGGATTAAATCTAGAAGAAGAGAAAAAAAAAATGCCACAATAAACACCTTCCCACACAATTAGCAAATGAAAAGTGTCTGTGTTTACCTTCTCAGTCCCTCCCAGTGCAGGATGAGCCTCTGCGTCGCAGCGTGACCCCAACTCTCACCTAAAGTGTGAATTTTAATTCTTAAAAGCAAAAGAATGCATGAATATACTCATTCTGTATATGTCTTACCTAATGCAGGAACCAGTTTTGACTGGCCATTTGAAACTCGTGTGGTCATCTGATTGGTCAAAACAACCTAAGAATACATGGCAACCCAATAAGATTATTTTGACATCTATATATGGGTAGTTGACAAATAAAATAGCTTTTTTTTGTAAAACACCATTTTGAAGAAAAAATAGTTATATTTATGTAGTTTGAAGTCTGATGTTTGAGAAAATAAGGCAGGGGTGTCCAAATTCGGTCCTGGAGGGCTGATGTCCTGCTGAGTTTAGCTCCAACTTGCTTTAACACACCTGCCCGGAAGTTTCTAGCACAGGGGTGTCCAAACTCGGTCCTGGAGGGCTGGTGTCTGCATATTTTAGTTCCAACCCCAATTAAACACACTTGAACCAGCTAATCAAGCTCTTTCTAGATATACTAGAAACTTCCAGGGAGGTGTGTTGAAGGAAGTTGGAGATAAACTACGCAGGACACCCGGCCCTCCAGGACCAAGTTTGGACACCCCTGTTCTAGTATATCTAGTAAGACCTTAATTAGCTGGTTCAGGTGCATTTGATTAGGGTTGGAGCTAAACTCTCCAGGACACCGGCCCTCCAGGACTGAGTTTGGACACCCCGATATAAGGGGTCACTAACTATATCAATTCTTTCACTTTTTTGGTACTTTTTTTACTGAACTGTACCATGAATAAAACAAACAAAATCTTCTTTTAGTTCCCCAGTCCAGACTAAAACGTAGAGGGGACAGCTTTTTCTGTGGCTGTACTGCAGTTGTGGAACAATGTGCCCCATGGGATTAGAATGGCACCATCACTATCTACTTTTAAATTACTTTTAAAAACGTACCTATTCAGTTTGGCCTATTAATATTACACCAATAGTTTGGTCGATTGCTTTATTTCTAAATATATATCTGTTATTTTTCTTGGTTTTATTTCTATGCGTTTATAATTTTCGCTATATTTTTACTAAATATTACTCTGTCTAACTATTAATAATATAAATAGTATATTAATAATATAAAAATAGCGTGAGAGCAATTTGTCTTTATTGTTGGACACTTATCTTCAGATGGTGCCATGACTTGTCATGCTTGGACATTTTCAATAAATAGGAGTGTCACACCAAAAGAACAACAAAAATGTGAAAAAATACTAGGACAAAAACTGAACAGGGGCATGTCATGGGCTTCACAGGGGGCTTCAGTCACAAGATCTTGAAGGGGGTCCTTCAACTAATTATATTTTTCAGTCGGATTGCCCTATTTAAAATGAGCATATGTCACGTCACACCAGAGGACATGGTTTTCAGTGACAATGTAAACAGTTCCTATGTTTTTGGAAATATATGGATGAAAAAATGGATGTGATTTACTAAAATAGCCATTTATTATAAATGTATTAATGTTAATAGCATTTATTAATGATTTTACAATTTTCTTTTAATTTATAAGTGTTGTAATTTGTTAAACTATTGAGACAGTCACACTAATAATTATTATTATTATTATATAATAATCTATATAATTATCATTATTTATATAAATATCGACTATTAATATAAACAAAATAAATTACTTATATTTTATTTAATTATTTTTAATTTATTAATATTAAATTTAAACTATCTAAACTTGCAGTAAAATAGTAAGTAAATAGTAAAAAAAAATACATATAAATATAATAATACATATAATATCAAATACATTTATTATATTAATATGAATGAGTTTGTTATAAATTAGTCTTCTTATAAATAGTACCGCTACTCTGTGTTGTGTAGCTAGTTGGATGAGCTGCTGGGCAAGGCCGTTGAGGAGGCGCGTCCTCTGAGAAAGATCCTCAAAGTCATGCCGGAATGGGAAGGCAATGCTGTCAATCACAACCAACCGCACCTATGAATGGACACGATATCATTTATAAGCATGTAATCAGCAGTGATGTCCCTGTGCAGACAGAGATTTGTTACCTCAGGATGCTCAGACAGGAAGTCAGGTAGGAGGTAAACCTCCGCTAACAGCTCTACATAGTCATGGCAACGGACCAAGAAGAGGTTAGAGAGAATCTTCTCCACATTAAGTTCCTCCAGAGCTCCTTTCTGTTCTAAAAGGAGAGTCAAAGACAGATTATTAGGCACATTTGTACATTTTTGTGTCATAAATCCAATGAAACTGGAAAGTGAAGCTCATCATTATTGTGACTAATCAGCTTTTTTCCCTCCTCAAATCAGACCTGTATCCTCTGCTATGAGGGTGCAGTGTTGAACGGCTGCCTCCGCCATATCAGCGACCCGCTGCACCAAAAAACTGCCTTCTGTGTCGATATACAGTGCCTTTCCTCCCTGACCTCCAAAACACACAGGAATCTGCACATCCACAGCCAGCTGCATGCTTTAAAATGGGGTAATACAACGGCACATGAAACTACAGTAAGCTGTGTGTTTAAGGTCAAATGTAAAGGGATAGTTCACCCAAAA
>CAIGQV010018202.1:9099179-9113356 GCA_903798115.1 Danio jaintianensis
ATGCCAGCCTGGCTGCTGATAATCTGCTGTCCGTATGTGTGTGTGAATGTCTGTGCAGTATTTACGACTTGTAGCATGTTCTCAATGGCTGAACATTGTGTGCACAGCTAATTCTGAGCAAACTGCTTTAATCATGGCACAATGGCACTGATGTCAATGCAAAATAATAATAATAATTCAACACTGCTCAACATAAGTCATAATAGTGAACACAAAGAGCATCATTAGAGACTTAAGGCCTTAAATGTTTGGTAAGATGCAAAATCAATCCACTTATAGTCATTTTTTGTTTATAATAAACATCATTTTTTCTCTTTTATTCTTAAAAGCCCCTCAAAAAGATTATTTATTTCCAGCTTTGCATCATCTAACAGATAAAAGGTCAATATATATATATATATATATATATATATACTGTATAATCATACTGTAATAGTTAGTAAATTGTTTTTTAAACATGCCATTGATTGTCTACTGTTTTTACAGGAGTCTTTTGGTTTGAAGCAGACTCAAGGGAGAAGATGGGCGTCTGGAAAGATGTGGAAGAGAGAAGCAGGTGTCAGAGAGGTTTGCCTTCTTACAAAGAGAGAGTGTGTGTGGAGCTCATAGAGCTACCTGTTACGTTTACAATGACTTAGTGTGGTTTTTTTAAACAAGAAGCAAGCATTTGGCAGATCAAAATGCATTGGGTTGTTGGTGCCTGGGTAATCACATTCCTCTTTGACTTTGGAAGAGGGCATGACACTTTAATTGAAGGTAGGAAAAATTTGCTTTTGCTGTTTTAAAATTAGATAGTAGGAACAATATATACATTTCATGTTGACCTTGTCATGCTTTGGTAAACCTTTGAATCTCATATTGAGTCTGTCTCAAAAAAAAAAATCTTTGCAATGCTGGAAACTTTCTGAATTAAATATTAATTAAATTAATATTAATTAAATCTGTAAATATTAATCTCTCTTCAATTTAATGTAATTTTATACTTGTAGTTTTGACTTACAAATAAGTATAACTGCTATTTTACTATACTGTGGCCACTAAAATACAGTATAGTGTGAATTGAATGAATTGAGTGCTATAAATATGCATACTTCAGTTTTTTTAATACTACTGGTACAATTCTTTTTATTATTATTATGGTAAGACACTATATATTTGCACAAAATTTAAGTTGTAGAGAGAGGGAGAGAGAGAGAGATGGGTTTGGAAAAGGTCAGCGAATCAGTATCTGAACTGGGGGCGCCCACAGCGCAGTTACGCCACATGTCGGCACACTGACCACTAGGCCATTGGCGCCACTGTTCCCAATTTTGAAAATATATTAATACTTTTATTCAGCATGAATTACTGTAGTTTAAGAATGCGTTAAATTTGTCAAAATTGACAGTACAGACATTTACAGTAAAGTGTTAAACAAGATTACTATTAAAAAAATGCTTTATGGTAGCTAGAAATTGATGGACTAACATGCAAAAAAAAACTTTTACACAGTATCGTACACTGTTGCGTACTATGCAATGTTGTATTTCTTAATAAAAATAAGTTTTTAAATAATGCTGTAATTTTCAACTGTCCTGACAAAATGTCAATGTTGTTTACAACCAATATTAAGTGTTTTCAATACTGTTTCAAAATGATTTGTGGAGGCTCATGTGACACTGGACAACGTAACCAGTCATAAGTCATGTCAATGTTTGGAAACTGACATTTATGCATTATCTGAAAGTTGAATAAATAATGTTGCCATTGACATATGGTTTCTTAGGATAGGACAATATTTGACAGAGACACAACTATTTGAAAATCTGCAATCTGAGTGTTCAAAAAATCTAAATATTGAGAAAGTTGCCTTTAAAATTTTTCAAATCAAGTTCAATACACATTACTAGTCAAAAATTTTGTTTTGATATATTTATGGTTGGAAATGTACAATTATATTTACAAAAATATGTTTATGTAACATGATTTTTACTTAAAAATTGCCCGTTTTTACAACATGCAAAATGTTTTGGTGGCTGTCGCTTTAAATTTAAATGAGATTGTGTTCTTTTCAAAAGTGGACAGTTTCACATTATCTCTGTGAAAAAGCTGATAATGCATCATAGTCCTTGATATTATCTTCAGCAGGTAGGGTAAAAACTCTATTGGCAGACGGCTGCTTTTCCCCCTCAGGGCTGTTTATGCTAATGAGGGAGAGATCATCACTAATGGACTTTCCCCCCTCTGATTACATGTACAAAGGAAGAATGTCAGTTAAAGTATTTCTGCAGACTGTTTTATCAATTAATGTTTACCATTAGAGACTGACTATATTCACACACTGCTGCCATACAGCTGTTTAAACCCCTTATAAAAGTGACTTTTGCATAATAGGTCCCCTTTAATATTCTAAAGATTTTTGGCATATGAGTAAAATCAACAATTTTGACCCTTAAAAAGCATTTTAGGTGATTGCCACAAATATACCTGTGCAACATACGACTTGTTTTGTGGTCCAGGGTCACAAATGTTAAAGAGTGTTTAAACTATTACAGTGTTTCGAACAAAAAATCTGAACTACTTTAATTTTTTAGGATATGAGCAGACTCAGTCAGGTTATCATCTGTGTAACATGACTGAGCTAGTGTCGATGACCCGGGTGGTCTCTTATCCATCCCCATACACCCAGAGGAGAGCGTGTGGCGGGTGGCTGCCATGGACCATGTGTGACGTCACAGTTTATAAGACAGCATACCAAACAGAGGTGTATTACATCTCCCAACAGGTTAAGACATGTTGCCCTGGCTACGAACAAGTTGGTAGTTACTGTGCCTTGTGTGAGTATTTTTTAACTAAATCAGAGTGAAAGTGGAAAGTGAAGGAATGCAATTTTATATTTGATTTATATTACATTTATCTCAGCCTTGAACAGAAGTGCAGAATTCACATCTAAACCAGGACTGTGTCCCTCAGTAAGACCAACAGGGAATCATTCAGACTCTGCAACTGTGTGCAACTGGGACATAGATTGTCCACAGTGGCAAAAATGCTGTCAGACCGAAAACAACTCAAGCATCTCTCGGTGTTTAGAGCCAGTACCAGCAGGTAAACACTACCCCATGCAATGATCACAGAATTCTTATTCATTACTAAATAACATACAGTGAGTTTAAAATACCAATTTGTGCTTAAGCCAACAGAACCTGGTGCTTCAACGTGACAATAACTGTAAAGACAACCTATGAGCTATTGACAATGGACAAAGGTCTCTTCAACCACACCAGACTGCTGCACTCTGTGGTTTGTAACCATCAGTCTGTCATTCAATTACTATATTATGTATTTTATAAACTTTAAGATGCAAAATACATGAGAAGGATCAACTGCAGATGCACTCTCAGACATGCATGCTTTTAATGACTACAACTCACCCTATCCCTCACAGTGACGTCACTAGCTGTATTGAGTGCCTGTGTCTGAGAGTGCATGCAGAAGTCTGTAGCCAGACACTATTGAAAGATCTAGCTGTGTTCCAAAACAAAAGAGTTCCCTATAGAATACAGTCGTAAAAGGACAGTTCACCCAAAAATGAAAGTTCTGTTATCATTTACTCACCCTTCGTTTGTTCAAAATCTATTTGAGTTTCTATTTGAGTTTTCTGTTGAACACAAAAGAAGATATTTTGAGGAATGTTGGTTGCTGGTATGGTTCCATAGTAGGAAAAATAAAATACTAAAGAAGTCAATGGGCGCCAACTATCAGCATTCTTCAAAATATCTTCTTTTGTGTTCAACAGAAGAAAGAAACTGATAAAGGTTTAAAACCCCATGAGGGAGAATAAATGATGAGGTCATTTTCATTTTAGGGTGAACTGTCCCTTTTTTTAAGGTTACAAAAAGGGTTTTCATAGAGATACAATAGAAGAACTATTGGGTCCCCCAAATTCTGTGAAGTTTACTAAGTGTAAAAAACATTTTAATAATCCAAAGAACATTTTTCCACTATTAATGCACCAACAGACAATCACCAGATTACATTATGAAACTTCTGAGACCTTCCATGACCCCACAAAAAGGTGACTTAAGACATTCAGTTGGTGAAAACAAGCACCAACCAATGCAAACAGGATAACCACACAAATTAAAGTTTTGAAGTACACCTCAAATACTTTATCTGCAGTGAGTAGACTGTAAAAATGCTGGGTTCCAAACAATTCCTTCATGTTATCCTAACACAAATCGATTAAGTTAACTGTTTTTACAAATTTAAGTTGGTTGAACATAAAACAATAAAGTTGTCTGCCCCAAAAATTAAGAATTGTGTTCTCATTTTAAATAAGTAGTTTGAACAAGCAGCAAAAGTCATTTTTTTGAGTGTATATTGACCAGCAGTAATGTAAAGTTTGGGTCATTCCACAGGTAACTGGTGCTTTGGGAAATGCTGAGTTTTCTGTGCATCATGTCTGGTCGTGGTCAGCAGGGCTCTTCGCAACATCTTCCTCTCTGCTGGTTTGTGCTTCTAAAGCTTTCTCTATAGAAGACATCTCTGCAAATCTGTATCAGCTGGGAAACATTGAGGAGGTGGCTAATGTGGTGGTGCAAGGTATGACAAGTACAGGCAACCAATGAGAAGACATGATAATGACTTCTTTTTTTAACCCTAGAAATGGCTCTGCATGAAATTTACAGATCTTTTTTTTCCTAACTCATTTTCAAGCTCAGTTTGAACTTAACCCGTTTCTATGTACAGTGGGGGAAATAAGTATTGAACACGTCATGTTTTTTCCTGGGAATAATATTTCTAAGGGAGGTGCTGACATGGAATTGAACCACATTTTGGTAAAAACCCAAACAATACAAACAAAAATAAAACAAAACAAAAAATAATAAAATGTAAAAAAAAGTAATAACAATGGAATGTTAATAATGATGAAGGGCAGAGGGTTGCTGAATAACTACTGAGAGATTTCAGCTGCTGTCTGGGCTTTCACTGCCTTTCTGCACCTCCCTTTCTTCATGTGTTCAATACTTTTTCCCTGCGTCATTTCATTACATTATTACACATAACTTCATTTGTAAACTGATTCGTTTTGTTTTCTTTGCATGTATGGATTTCTTTGATTGTTACCAACGTCCGGTGTAAATTTCAAGTCAACAGCACCTTTAGAAATATGTTTTCTGAGAAAAATGGTGACGTGTTCAATACTTAATTCCCCTAATGTATATGCCTAAGTCACTATGATGCATACCAAGTTTAGATATGTGCATTACTGAGCAATTGTTTAATTGGATCGATTAATTAGCCAGTGAGTGTATACTGTATAATTCCTGCTTGTCTATTGCCTTGATGAATCTACATCCTATGCAAAAACGCTCATTCATACTGTACTCAATTATCATTTCCTACACAGATGTGGATGAATGTGCTGCTCTGGGATTGAACAGTTGTTCTCCACATGCAGACTGCACAAATACATTTGGAAATTATTCATGTGTCTGCCGTCATGGCTTTCAAGACCACAATCCTTCACAGCCAGGAACAGTTTGCATGGGTAAGAAAATAAAGTTATATAACGATGCTGTTTTATCCACAAGAAATCCCATACATTTTATAGGATCAAGATACAATCAAATACTTTGTTCCTAATGCAGCTCCCAGTGTCATTGCACAGCCTTTCATAAACACCACTACTCCATCCTTGAGTACTCGCTCAGCGTCAGGTACAGTAGAATAAATTCTGCTAATCTCTGTTCTGAAGGCTAATAATAATGAAATTAAGTACAGTAAATGAACTATGTGAGTAATTATGAAAATTAAGTCAACTTAAAAGTTCCCTTTTCAAACAGGTTTACTCACTTTTTTAACCCGTGTGTGCTGTTGGGGATGTTTTCATCCACTCTGGGGTGATTTTGAGTCTTAATTTTGCCACAACTTTTTCTGTTTTTCAGCAAATGGAATGCTTTTTGGTGACAAATCTTATTTTGACACATATTTTGGGAAAATGCTTTGAAAATGTAAAAAAATTCAACAATACACTCTGGGCAAATTAACTGCCCTTTCATTATATTCGTGGCTGTTTTTGCCCCATTGACTTCCATTATAATGACATTTTTTGATTGCAAAGCCATGACAGTATACATATAATCGTGCATTCTTGATTGTTGCTGGTCTTTGGAGACCTTTGTGGACTTATCTTGATGTGTCTGAGAAAATCAAAATAAGCTCTCAGCTCTCAGAACATAGTAAACATAGTAAGTGTATTCATGCACACACACTATAATCAGCAGTTTTACTCCATAGAACCATATAAAAGCCAGAAACATTTTTGCAAAGGCCTATCTAAAGGGTTAATGCTGCCAACTAATGATCAGCAGTAAAAATGATACATTTTACCTCGTCCCAACAGTAAAAACCACTATCAATCAAGAATGCACTTCAAAAATGCAATCAAAAAATGTCATTATAATGAAAGTCAATGGGGCAAAAACAGCCACGAACATAAGGAAAGAAAAGTAAATTTGAACAGTACACAAAGGTTAAGTAAACTAAAGTAAAGTAGCTAATTGCATTTTACAGTGCACACCAAAACTGAAATAATAACAACACAGAAATCAATATCATCTAAGTCACTGTTAGTTATTGTTTTTGGTGTGGACAGGCCTTAATTCTTAAAAGTATTCAATCATTGTATATGAAGTGTCTCTGTGATGCTGCTGTCACTCTTTTATTAGGTACTAATATGTTCATTGGAGAACCATCGAGTACTGTCACCTCAGGACCATTCTGGACATCTTCACATTCATATAATCTAACCAGCAGCCAACCATCTTCTACATGTGGTTTGTTACGCAATTTTTATCAAGATTGCACACTTTCGATAATACATTTTGTGAGATTGGAATATATAAGCAGTTCTTAGATCAAGTAAATAATGCTCAAAAGAGAACCAAACATTACTTTTGTTTTACTTTCTATTCCATAGTCTTGTATTACACAGTGTCTCTAAATACAGCACTGCAGATTCTAATCATTTGATTATTACTTCATATTTTTTCATAGTTTGACATCTTCTATGTGAGTTTTATGTAAACTGGTGTTGTTCTTTCCCACCAAGCAATTTTGTGTATAATAGACATCTAATAGACATCCAGAGACATCTTGGCTAAAACAAGGCTAAATTTGAGCTGTCTGTGAAAATCTAATTGACGAATAGCCTAAAACCAGACAATATACATGTTAGACAGACTTCACATCAGAATCAGAATCAGAAAGAGCTTTATTGCCAGGTATGTTCACACATACGAGGAATTTGTTTTCGTGACAGAGCTTCTACAGTGCAACAGAATTACAGAGTCAGGACAAAAAACAGATAATAAATATGTGTAGTCATTCATTCCTTGTGTATTTGATAAATAGTCTAGTTTTTAGCTATTCTTAGACATCAAATAGATTTTCACTGACAGCCCAAATTTTGCCTTGGTTTAGCCAAGACCTCTATGTTTCTGTTTAGACATCTATTGGACGTTTATTAGAGCTCTTTTAAAGAAACATTCTTGCTGGATTGTAATGTCTTATGACATGAAGCACAGTATAATTAACCATTTAAAACTATGTAAATGAAGAAGGAAATATGTGCAGAGTCATCAAATAAGAAATTTTATAGTTAAATAGGTGGGCAGCGCGGTGGCGCATTGGGTAGCGCTGTCGCCTCACAGCAAGAAGGCCGCTGGTTCGAGCCTCGGCTGGGTCAGTTGGCATTTCTGTGTGGAGTTTGCATGTTCTCCCCGTGTTCGCGTGGGTTTCCTCCGGGTGCTCCGGTTTGCCCCACAAGTCCAAAGACATGCGCTATAGGTGAATTGGGTAAGCTAAATTTTCTGTAGTGTATGTGTGTGAATGGGAGTGTATGGATGTTTCCCAGTGATGGGTTGCACCTGGAAGGGCATCCGCTGCGTAAAACATATGCTGGATAAGTTGGCGGTTCATTCCGCTGTGATTTCGCAGATTAATAAAGGGACTGAAATAAGATGCAGTTGTCTTATTTATGAGACGATCATTCAATTGTTATTAATTACTCTGAATAATAATAATATTTTTTTATGATCCCCTAGTTTTTCCTATACACTGCATGTGTAGTATCTGGTTTAGTACTGAAAATAGTGGTGTGACTTGTGTGCACAGATACAGTTTTTTAATTTTAATTCTTTTTAAACATTTCCCAAGTGCTGTTTAAAGGAGAGAAGATTAATAGTTTTAAGAACGAATTCCTAATAACTAATTTCTGTTATCTTTGCCATGATGACAGTACATAATATTTTACTACATATTTTGCAAGATACTACTATTGGCTTAAAGCGCAATTTAAAGGCTTAACTAGATTAATTACGTTACCTAGCAGGTTAGGTTATTTAGGCAAGTCATTGGACAACAGTGGCTTGTTTTGTAGCCAGTCGAAAAAATTATATTCTAAAATAATATTTCTAGGCGGCACGATGGCTTGGTGGTTAGCACTGTCGCCTCATAGCAAGAAGGTCGCTGGTTCGAGTCCCGGCTGGGCCAGTTGGCATTTCTATGTGGAGTTTGCATGTTCTCCCCGTGTTCGTGTGGGTTTCCTCCGGGTGCTCTGGTTTCCAAAGACATGCAGTATAAGTGAATTAGATGAACTAAATTGCCTGTACTGTATGAGTGTGTGTGTGTGAATGCGAGGGTGTATGGGTGTTTCCCAGTACTGGGTTGTGGCTGGAAGGGCATCCGCTGCGTAAAACATGTGCTGGAATAGTTGGCGATTCATTCCGCTGTGGCGACCCCTGATAAATAAGGGACTAAGCTGAAGGAAAATGAATGAATGAATAATATTTCTTACGGGGGCTAATAACATTAACCTAAGTTGTTTTTTTATTTACTTTTTTATTCCAGCCAAACTAAAAGAAATAAGACTTTCTCTAGAAGAAAAAAATGAATAGTAGGAAATACTGTGAAAAAACCCTTGGGAAATATATGAAAAAGTCTAATAATTTTGTGCATCCAGCCAAGTGCCACCTTCTTTTTCTTTCCTTGTTAAGATGGCATTCCTGAGATAACCAGCATCTTGTCTTATGATGTCACTGCTTCCACTTTTCATGTGATATGGACCACCAAAACCCAGACTGGGGTCACTTTTCTCCTGCTTTTGCAAAAAAACGGGACTGCAGTGCACGCCTGGAATGATGTCA
Source organism: Danio jaintianensis (assembly GCA_903798115.1). Lineage (NCBI taxonomy): Eukaryota > Metazoa > Chordata > Actinopteri > Cypriniformes > Danionidae > Danio > Danio jaintianensis. The sequence continues at coordinate 9,108,368 of CAIGQV010018202.1, forward strand.
TGAGCTTCAACTGGACATTCACAGACCTGAATCCTGCTGTTCTTTACACTGTACGTGTGACTCCGTCTGCCTGCGGTATCCAAGGAAACCCTGTGGAAATCAAAGTGAGGACAGGCAAGTAAATCTCTCATATCAAGTGCCTGCTGTGCAATTAATGTCTAATTTTAGATTTTTTTTTGGACTTCAAATTCAATACTGCAGACTACACATTTCATACTACAGTACACAGTTGAAGTCTGAATTATGTCTCCCTGTATGTCCCCCAAAATATTTTGAATAACTCATTTTTAATAACTGATTTCTTTTATCTTTGCAATGATGACAGTACATATTATTTTACTAGATATTTTTCAAGATACTAGTTTTCAGCTTAAAGTGACATTTAAAGGCTTCACTAGGTTAATTAGGCAAGTTAGAGTAATTAGGCAAGTCATTGTATAATGATGGTTTGTACTGTAGACAATTGAAAAAAAAAAAATTGCTTAAGGGGGCTAATAATATTGACCTTAAAATGGTTAACAAAATTCAAAACTGCTTTTATTGTAGCCGAAATAAAACAAATAAGACTTTCTCCAGAAGAAAAAATATTATAGGAAATACTGTGAAAAATTCCTTACTCCGTTAAACATTATTTGGGAAGTATTGGAAAAAGAAAAAAGAAAATTCAGAAGAGGGCTAATAATTTTGACTTCAACTGTATATTATGGTGTCAGCATGAATAAATGTGTTCACATTTAGGTAACTACTTACTATGCTTTCTTTAGATGGACAGTTACTTGGAGCTACAGTGCGTTTGACAAACATGATGTATACAGAGGCCTTGAGCGACCCAAACTCTGATGAATATAAGGCATTCTGTGACAGCTTCATAAATGAGGTTTGATAGATTCCATATTCATTAAAACACATGAGTAAGAAATGTATCAACGTAATATGTTCAGCATGTCAAGTGTGCGACTACTAAGTGATCAGATTTAGATTTTTTAAATTTGTAGATTTGTAGATTGATCATCTCTTTTCAGGCATTAAAGGAGATTTAGAGCTGTTAGTTATCTGGTCAAATAGAGAGGTTTCAAAAAGCAATGTCACAATGTCTATACAATTTTGACAAACATGTATTTGAGAAAAAACATATTTCATAACGAGTTACTCATTTTCATGTGTTTTATTTCGATTAAATGCTAGATTTGTGTTTTTTTTAATGAAAGAAAGATAAAAAAATGTATTTTCACATCTTTCTTTACTCACATTGCCAAAATATATATATATAGCGACCTTCTTGCTGTGAGGCAAATGTGCTAATCACTTAGCCATTGTGCCGCTTATATTTTTAGCTCCTATATAGTCCAAATAATTCAACCGATTTTCTTTATTTTAAAACAAAATTCGGCGCAGAAATAGCAAAAGTCAGCAGATTCTGTCTGGTTTAAATTAAAACCCATCCAGTCCCCTTATCAACTAAACAGCAAAACTCAAGGCAACCACTCGCAACATTGTAGTGCACTCAACAAATGATTTAAAATGTTAAATTATTATGTTTCATTATTTTATGTTCAATACACTTAAATTAGTGAAAACCAATATGTTAACTTAATTTCTTCATGTTGTCTCTACACAAATTGATTGTGTGGAACCCAGCATATTTTTACAGTGTGTTTTGCTTATAGACAAACACAATAACATGAATCTCTGATTCATCATAAATGAGACCACTTTCTATTTCAAATGTTCCCCCCAGACTCGTTTGTCCTTGCCGGCAGAGATCCTTGAACTACTCCTGTCTCGAAAGCTCATCCTCCAGATAACATCTATCTCATCCGGCAGCGTAATCGTCAACTTCACCATCATATTTCAACCCGGCAGCAACCTGGACATCAGGAACATCTCCAACGCCCTGATGCTTTCTCTACAGAACAGCACTAAATATGCGATCGACAAGAGCAGTATACATATATCAGGTACTGTTTTTACGCATTATTTGGTTATTATATAAAGTTATGAGTTCACACATAATATGAACTGTTTCCATATGTGTTAATGATGTGATATGTTGACTTGAGATGTGATTGGCCTCTTGTTATTTATAGATTTAAATGAGTGTTTGCTGGCTGAGGCGGACTGCTCTCTATGGGCTCGCTGTATAAACACTGAGGGTTCGTACAGCTGTGACTGTTGGTCTGGATACACAGACTTGAACCCCAGAAGACCGGGACGCAGCTGTGCAGGTACACGCTGTGGAGAGCGCTACTGTAGAGATTTCATTAGACTGGCACACACTTTTAATAGAGACATGTAGCAGTTGATCATACACAGATACACATGTAAGGTGTTTTTTTTTTTAAAGGCAGTGACTAAAAATGAGTTTTGATGTCACTTAAAGAGATTTACTCAGCCTTTACTTGTTCAAAAAACTTCTGTTGAACACTTAAAGGGATATTTCACTCACTTAAAAATTTTGAAACGTTGCATCCATCCTTCACTTGTTCAAATCCTATATGAGTTTTTTTCTTCTGTTGAAAACAAAAGAAGATATTTTGAAGAATGCCGTTTCCATAATAGTTTTTGTATGCCGCTATGGAAGTCAACTGGGTGCCAACAACCAGCATTCTTCAAAATATCCTCTTTTTTTTTCAATTCTTTTTCAATGTTCAACTGAAAAAGAAAAGGTTTAAAACCATGTGAGGGAGAATAAATGATGAATGGGTGTCTTTGAGGTGAACTATCCCTTTAAATTTAACTTAAATTGTCACAGAAACTTTATGGGTTTATTTATTTTGCAAGTCTAATGGCTAGATTTAGGGCGACACAGTGGCGCAGTGGGTAGCGCTGTCGCCTCACAGCAAGAAGGTCGCTGGTTCGAGCCCCGGCTTGGTCAGTTGGCATTTCTGTGAGTTTGCATGTTCTCCCCGTGGGTTTTCTCCGGGTGCTCTGGTTTCCCCCACAGTCCCCCACTAAATTGTCCGTAGTGTATGTGTGTATGTCCTGGTCCTCCAGATTGGGGGTTGAGCGTTGGGCTAACAACTCACCTCATAAAAACTAGATGTTACGGAACACCAACATGGTGCGGCTAAATATCAACTTCGATATAATTGGCCCTGGGAGTAAGTAAGTAATGGCTAGATTTACAGTCAGCTTGCTGTTAAAGCACTACTGTCAGGACATTGAAACATTATTATGAAAACACATGGAGATTTTTGTGACTGGCCATATTGTATGCATTAGTTGGAGTTTTCACAGGAAAAACTCCTACAGTTAATTTTGTGACTGGTCTTATTGGATATGCATTTGTGGAAGTTTTTATTGAAAAAACTCCGTTTATGGTAGTAAATAAAAATTTCATATCAGCCTAATAATCATTACTTAAAATATCTAAACTTTAAAGTGATTTATACAAAAAAAGCAACAACAACAAAAACAAATCCTAAAATGTAAGCATTTCTTTAAGGGATTGTTTGTTTTGTTCCACGTTGTTAGTGGAACAAACTGTATTATCATTAAAATGTCTCATTAAAAGTGTCATTATTCTGTCAAATAATTTTTAACAGCGTCCTTAATATTTAATTACATTTTAATGACAAAATCAGCTTTGACCACTGTAGTTAAGGTGAGAAAAAATATATATTATTGACGCTGTTATAAAATTCATGACATATTTATAATGGCTTCATGACAATCATGTTTATGACAGATTTATGACAAGTTTAGTTGTTGTCAAGACCAAGACAAAAAAAAACGGTTGTGAAGTATTTGTTTATGTCAAGTTTTATGTCATCTTTGCATTTAAAATGACCGAAATATACTTCTCATTCATCTCATTCACATTCGCCATGATTATAAAGGTTTAATGACCACTCCTTCAAGTAAAGGGTTACCCAACAACTCAATTGACTGTCAGTTATAATAAAAAAAACAACTCCATTTTTGTCTCATTATAAAAAGCAATTTTCCTTGGATATCTCTGTTCTATTGTCTCATCTGTTTGTTTCTGCTCATAACCACAGCATCACCTAACGCTACAACATCAACCATTCATCCAACCACAAACAATACTGATCTATCAAGCCCTGCATTAACTGGCAACCCATCTGTGAGCAGGACTAATGTTCAGAGCAACCTTACAACAACAACAGTGTCTTCAGCTTCCTCGACGTATGCTAACAGACTGATCCAGGCCATCATTCCTGTAACAAAACTCAACATTACTGGCCCCTTCATCTCCTATATAACTGTTGAGTGCAGCCAGTGGTTTATAAAAGTCGACATAAGGCGAGACTACCTCAAGGCCAATAACATCTCCGAGACCTCCTTGTACCTTGGAAATCCTGAATGTGGGCCGTTTGGGTCTGATGATTCCCATTTGTGGCTCATCACAGCTTGGGATAAGTGCGGCACAACACTAGATCATGTAAGTCCTCCAGTGCTTAAATGAAAGGGATAGTTCACCCAAAAATCTAAATTGACTCACCCTCATGTGGTTTTAAACCTTTCTAAGTTTTTAAATAAAAGAAGATATTTTGAAGAATGTTGGAAACTGCTGTTGGATATTGGCATCCATATAGAAGGAACAAAAGAAAATATGGAAGTCAATGGCTACAGGTTTCCGACATTCTTCAAATGATCTCCTTTTGTGTTCAAAAAGGTAATTCAAACAGATTATAACAAGTTGAGCATGATTCAATGGTGAAGGTGAAAGTAGTTTTATTTTTAGGTTAATTATCAGTTTAAGGTTATATCACTGCCCTTAATATTAAATCTATGCTTTCAATATGCTCGTTTTGAGATTTTATGCTTTATGGCTTTTCGGAAATGTACTTTTTGACCTAATGCAAAATAATTAGAAAATACACTTTTATGTGTTTCTTTTATAAAATGGTTTAAATGCTTTAAATTTTAAAGGCTGTTTTTTACTAAAGGATTTTTTCTGCAAGGTTTATATATATATAAAAAGTACATTTCCGAAAAGCCATAAAGCATAAAATCTCAAAACGA
>CAIGQV010018202.1:9113756-9151041 GCA_903798115.1 Danio jaintianensis
AACAAATGGCTAAAACTTCAAAAAATAAAGGCATTGCACATTAATAGAGTAAACTATTAGTGAATAGTTTACCATATAAATGAGCAATGCCTTTATTTTGTGAAGTTTTAACCATTTATTAATGTATACACATATATATAATTTTTTTTTTTTTTCCCACATTTTTTTTCACAAAAACACAGTTTTTTTTAATTAATCGTTTTATCATATAAATTTTTTTCAGGAATTTAGAGCCATTCAATGTTTAGATTTTGATCTAGAAATCTATGCAAATGAGCTCATATTTAATTAAATAATATATCATCATTTTACATAATGAAATATAATGAAAATGTTTTTTATAAAACAATTCCAGCTTGGGAAATTTAATTACTATTAGTGAATAGTTTACCCTATTAATGTGCAATGCCTTTATTTTTTGAAGTTTTAGCCATTTGTTAGTGTATAAACTGGTCTATACAGTATGCAGTATAACGTAACCAATGCTCTCTGTCTTTCAGAACAACACCCACAATTCAGTCAGTGTGACTCTGTTCAACAATGTGAGCGGCTCACAGAGTACGCCGCGTCTAAAAGTGCCTGTCACCTGCACGTACCCCCGCAGCGTCATCATCTCCACGGGATACGCTCCAGCAGGGTACACTGCTTCCACAGCAACCACAGTCTCCATAGAGCATGTTTTTCTCTCAGCATCTCCTGTCATGGAGAAACATCTTGACTGTTAGTTATGTCAGCGCACATGTAAAACAACACATATTTTTTCCTTAAGTCAGAGATCAAACTGAGACCTAAGTATTTACAGTGCATCTGGAAAGTATTCATAGCGCTACACTTTTTCCACATTTTTTTTATGCTACAGCCTTATTCCAAAATGGATTAAATTAATTTATTTCCTCAAAACTCTACACACAATACCCCATAATGACAATGTGAAAAAAAGATTTTTTGAAATTGGTGTAAATTTATTAAAAATAAAAAACCTGAAAAATCACATGTACGTAAATATTCACAGCCTTTGCTCAATACTTTGTTGATGCACCTTTGGCAGCAATTACAGCCTCAAGTCTTTTTGAATATGATGCCACAAGCTTGGCACACCTGTCTTTGGGAATTTTTGCCCATTCCTCTTTGCAGTACCTCTCAAGCTCTATCAGGTTAGATGGGAAGCGACGGTGTACAGCCATTTTCAGATCTCTCCAGAGATGTTCAATAGGATTTAGGTCTGGGCTCTGGCTGGGCCGCTCAAGGTCATTCACCGAGTTGTTGTGAAGCCACTCCATTGATATTTTGCTGGTGTGCTTTGGGTCATTGTCCTGCTGGAAGATGAACCGTCGCCCCAGTCTGAGGTCAAGAGCACTCTGAAGGTTTTCATTCAGGATGAATGACACATTGCTGTACATTGCTGCATTCATCTTTCCCTCTATCCTGACAAGTCTTCCAGTTCCTGCTGCTGAAAAACATCCCACAGCATGATGCTGCCATCACCATGCTTCACTGTAGGGATGGTATTAGCCTGGTGATGAGCGGTGCCTGGTTTTCTTCAAACGTAACACCTGGCATTCACTCCAAAGAGCTCAATTTTAGTCTCATCAGAGCAGAGAATTTTGTTTCAGATGCCTTTTGGCAAATTCCAGGCGGGCTGCTATGTGCCCTTTACTAAGGAGTGGCTTCCGTCTGGCCACTCTACCATACAGGCCTGATTGGTGGATTGCTGCACAGATGGTTGTCCTTCTGTAAAGTTCTCCTCTTTCCACAGAAGAACGCTGGAGCTCAGACAGAGTGACCATCGGGTTATTGATCCCCTCCCTGACTAAGGCCCTTCTCCCCCGATCACTCACCTTCATCATAAATAAATGAATTTAATCCATTTTGGAATAAGGCTGTAACATAAAAAAATGTGGAAAAAGTGAAGCGCTATGAATACTTTCCAGATGCACTGTAGATTAGGAATGGAAACTCCAGTTATTTGATAACAGGAAGGCAAATAACACTTGTTTAAAAACAAATTTGGGAAAAAATGTATTATGAAAAAAAAAAGAAAACCATGCATGGTTTTAGAAATAGCATTGCATTACCTTTGTTTTCCAGCAAATTGTTATTGTTTTAATGTGTCCAAGATTTTATTTCATATTTTAAAATATTAATTTAGTTTTATTTTTTATTCAATTTGAATACATTCTTATGTATTTAATACCAATCAGCTGTGTAAAATGAAATAATAAGTAAATATAATAATAAGCTGTAATAATATACCTATTTAATATAAAATGTATTAAACTTATACTTAATATAAAACTTTATATATATATAAAATGTACATACATTATTACAATTTAAATGAACATTCCTGTTAATGAATAAATGAGTACACCCCATTTTATTTTTATCCATTTCTCAGGGAATATAGGTATATTTTGGTGCATTTGAACAAAACAGATTTATTAAACGTATATATTTATTGTGATTAAGTATTAAATAAATAAAATATTGTGATTTAAATAATATTTTAGTCACCGAACATCTTTACGAATAGAAAGATAATACGTTTGAATTCATGCAAAATATTGGAAAAAAAATTACAAACGACAAAATTTCAACAAAATTTTATACATTTTTTGTTTCTTTTGAATTTTGTTCTTTAAAAATAAATAAATATTTTTTTTTCCATAACATAAATTTGGGTGTACTAATTTTGGGCCGTTATCATAAGTTATTTTGTTAGATTGTTAGATATTTTGTTAGATACTGACTAATCTAATGTATAAGCACAAATATAATATTGTAAAGCTTCCTATAGAAAATATTCTTTTTAAAAGAGAGATATGTGAGGGCTGTACTATATATATATATTTATAATTTCTTTACTCCAGTTTTCAGTGTTACATACTCCTAAATCTAATATGCTGTTTTGATTCTCGGTTATCATCAGTTATTATTGCTGTGCAGCTATTAAGGATTATATTGAATGGGAATTAAAATATTTCTGTAATAAAGCCATATGTTTACATTTATTTACATCAGCATAAAGTAAAAATAAATTATATATATAACTGAAACACAAAAAAAGCTTAAAAAAAATAACCTTTTTATTTTTATGAAAAGGGTGCCTAAAACAAGCTAAACATATTTTGTTTTATTTTATTTTATCTTATTTTATCATGGATGTGTTAGATGATCCTTATCAGACCTTGTCTTTTGCAGGTATTTTGACATGATCAATGACCCAGTGAATGGATGGGGCAGTTTTGAGGTTCTCATGCGGCTCCTGAACGGGACGCATCCTTTACCAGAGAATTACACTATATCTCAAAACGAGAACATCTTTGTGGAGGTCGGGGTCAACACTACCATCTCCCAAATCAAAACTGTCATCAACAAATGTTGGGCAACGTCCAGCAGCGACTCATCACAGCCCTCCAATGATGTGTTTCTGGACAACGGGTGAGTGCAGCTCCAAAATGAGTCCCTCCAGAATTTTTTGGGACATTTCTTTCAGATTTTTGGGGGCCTAAAATTAACTCTAACTTTTCTCAAAATTTGCAGTAATATTTGCAGTATTTCTCGTGTTGTTTTGCAGTGGAAATATAACAGATGATATGGCTACTCTATGTCCCGCCCTGTCTTCGTGTTTCAGTTGATATTATGTAACACATCAAACAAAACTGCACATTTCAAAACCTATCACGTTTATAATGAGATTTAGAGCAATTCATTATAATCATATGCAATTTATGTAAGTAGTCAGCTTTACTATTATGAAAATACAAATGATTTAGATTTGTGCTCATATTGTCACAGTCACCTCTGGAATTTTCTGGAATGTAGTCTAATTTAGGTGCTGTGTTTAAGGCTGCACAGAATCTGTGAGAAATCTGCAAGCTCTTCGTTTAAATTTCAAATTTTATGTGTCACATTCAGAGTCATACACAGTATGATATGCGGTGAAATGCTTACACAACCACTCGTGACCTTGAAATAGTAACAACAATAACAAAATAAAATAATAATAACAATAACAATAGAATCTAAATTGTAGAGAAAAAACGTTTTGCAATAGAAAATAAAAGGAGTACACTAGAACTACACAATGGCAAAATATATTTCTGAGTATTGCTGTATTTTGCATAAATTCTCTGACTAAATAATGTGCTTCAGTTTGGGTTTATCATTTTTGCACTGGCTGCCTTCATGTGAATAACATTTTCAGATTTCATATCATTCAGCTGTTCTCATATAAAGAGATAGAGTGAGATTTTTGCTGCTTGTTCAAACTACCTATTTAAAATGAGCTTAACACAATTCTGGAGAATTGTGTGGAACACTGTATTTTGTTTACAGTTTAGTTCACCCAAAAATGTACAGTAAATATACTTTTTCTTAGTTTCTGCTGAATCTAAAAGAAGATATTTTGAAAAAGCCAGAAAATGGTAACCACTGACTTTCATAGTAGGAAAAACCAATACTATGGAAGTCAATGGTTACAGGTTTCCAACATTCTTCAAAATATCTTCTTTTGTGTTCAACAGAAGAAGGAAACTCAAAACAATTTGAGTAAATAATGACAGGATTTTCAGTTTGGGGTTAATTATCCCTATATCTCTGCTGTTATTAGAAAAGCTCAGTATTCACACGTCTCTCCCTGCTCTTCAGATGTCCTGTGCCAGAAAAGCACACAAATGTTCTTCAGAATGGAAACGGCACTGTGTCTTTGGTGGCGGTGCAGATCTTCTCGGTTGTAAATCTGGACTTTGTGTTCCTGCACTGCGAAATTCAGATCTGCATCGCATTTCAGGACAGTTCATGCATACCTGTGAGTTCAAAGCTTTCCTTCCATTATATTCCCATACACTGGCCCTACAAAGCATTTGGACACCAAAGTCACACTAAAGCAGTGTTTCCCAACCCTGTTCCTGGAGGCATCTCCCTTATCTAACCCATTAAAGGTGCTGTATGTACGTTTTTGACTCTTCTAAAGCATAAAAACACCATAATATGTTTGCAAATATTTAAGAAACACGCCAAGTGAACATTCTTGTTTATCTGAAAAACAATGCTGAAGTCAGATATTCTGCTTTGAAAATATCTGTTACGTGCCGGAACGTCTGTCTTTGTTTCGGTCACTTTAACCCGCCCACTGCCACTTTAGCCAATTATATTTCAGCACCCCGGGTTGCCTTGGTGGAAAACAGCATATTTCATTCATTCAGTCATGAAGGCTCTCAAAGCATGTGCCCGTGACCTCCGGTGGACAGTAGCAGACTCTGAAATGAGACGCAGATTCAGAGTTCCACATGAGGTTATTAATTAGCAAATAATATAAATATTATGAACGTAAACATTAGATGAGCAGGTTACATTGTAACCCCGTGTCCTAACAACACGCTACGTGACGAGATTTGCAGTGGTAAGAAATTTGGCTGTTTGCACCAGACGAAACATGACAGAAATTTAAATACAGCCATTCAGAAGCACAGAATATGCACTCACTCACGAAATGGTAAGGTTTATAATCTAATTAATACATATTAAACTTCTTTAACATTATTAAATGTACATGCTGAATCACTGATATGTGTTGGTTTTGAGTCACAGTTCTAAAATTCAATTTCAAACGGTTTATTTTATTGTCAAGATCTGAGGTGAACTATCTGCTGCTGCTTTCAGTAGTATGGCAATAAATGTCATGTGAAATGGCATTCAAACTCACATTGTTAGCATTTAACACTGAATAAAACACTTGAGGTGTACCTGAGGTGATCATTGTCAGTTGTCTGTTGTTCAGCTGCAAGAAATAGAAGGCGTTTCTAATATATCAATATGAGGTGTTGGTTAGAACAAAAACTCCTTTTAATATGAAAATATTCCTTCTATCGCATGCCGCTGCTTTTATTCTATACGATTTAAATCAGCTTTTAGGCTTGATCGTCAGACTCGCTCCTGTTGTTCCTCAATCTGGCAACCTGCGCTTGCGTTTGTTTTGATTCAGGAATGCAATACCTAGTTCAACCACTGGGTGTCAAACTTACATACTGCACCTTTAACTTCAGGTCTTGGAGTCTCTTCTAATGTTCTGATGAGTTGATTCAGGTGTGTTTGAATAGGAAGAGGCTGAAAATGTGTACTGTTGGTGTGCCTTCAGGAACAGGGTTGGTAAACACTAGACTAAAGCATTTATGAAAATATTAATTTAAAGCAGCAACTGAAAACAATTATTGTTGCTTTGTATTTTATCGAGTCAAGTTGAGCTTTATTGTCATTTCACTGCATGTGTGGACATACAGTGGAATGAAATGCTATAAATAAACAATCATAAATATAAACACAACACTGGATGTAAGAGCTATTTTATGAGCTATTTTATCGTTCAAATTATTATTATAATTATTATTATTATTATTTTTATTATTATTCAGTCAGATGAAAGAATTTCTTTACAAAGACTAAATGGATTCTGGGGCCACTGTAAATGATATTTAGACAAATAAATCTGGGGTCTGGAGTAGTGATATTATAAATATTTTACAAAATGATCAATTCATAAATTTGAATAAACTTTCTCTTAAATATATTATAAAATAACATTGTCATAAAAATAAATAATTTAGTGCTAAGTTAATATAATATAATATAGTATAATATAATGTAATATAATATTCATTCATTCATTCATTCATTCTCTTTTCAGCTTAGTCCCTTTATTAATCTGGGGTCGCCACAGCGGAATGAACCGCCAACTTATCCAGCATATGTTTTATGCAGCGGATGCCCTTCCAGCCGCAACCCATCACTGGGAAACATCCATACACACTCATTCACACACATACACTACGGACAATTTAGCTTACCCAATTCACCTATAGCGCATGTCTTTGGACTTGTGGGGGAAACCGGAGCACCCAGAGGAAACCCACGCGAACAGGGGGAGAACATGCAAACTCCACACAGAAATGCCTACTGACCCAGCAGGGGCTCGAATAATATAATATAATATAATATAATATAATATAATATTAATTTTTATTAATTATAAATTATATATAATTATAAATTATAATAATTTTAAGGGTCAAAATAGATTCTAAGGCCACTTGAATGAATGAACGAGCAAATGACAGCAGCAATAACTATTTTACAAAAATATATTTTTTATATTTACTTTAAAGTTTTTCTTTTAATTTTTTGATTACGTCTCTTTTGTGGATAGATTAAATAAACACCAACTGGATATTAAATTGGATTACTCTGACAATGTAGCAATTATAATGTATATGACATGATGAAACATGCATTTTCTTATTTTGTCTATATTTCTTTATAGGCTTGCGACCGTCTTCTACGTGGCAGGTCTTCCAAATTATTTGGACTGACAAGATCCGTTGGACCCTTAAACAGATTTCATACAAGTAAATGCTTCTTATTTAATGCATGTGAATATCTGTAGCCGTACATGATATCAGTTAGCATCACTAACTCTTTCTCTTTCATTTTCTTAAAGCAACATTCCAAAGCGACACATCAAATACTGTGCAGACTGTTGGATTTGTTCTGCTCGGTGTCGGTGTGTTTCTGCTTTCGCTCACTGTCATTGCAGGATTGCTGTATCAGAAAAGAAAAATCGGGAACTACAACTTTCATGTCAGACCACAGCTGGAAAACTTCACCTATAATGTTTTTAACACGTAACCCTCTCACTTTAGCCATGAACAGAGGGATAAATCTTATTATTGGTTATTACTATTAGGCATAACGTATTGAAAATTAAATAAATGGTTTAATTTGATTATATTTTTATACTTAAAACGTACATGTGATCTACTGTAGTTGTCATTCTTATTTTTTTTTTTTTTTTCAGCACTTTATAGCAGATTGTGTTACTTAAAGGGATAGTTCACCCAAAAATGAAAATTCCATCCTTATTTACCAGGCCCGTAGCCAAGGGAGGTTCAGGTGGTTCGGAAGACCCACCCCTCACTGACAAAGGTCCAGAATTTGTCCCAAACATGTGCTCATTTGTCCTATTTGGACTGCTATGCCATCATAAATAGTAAAAATAACCCATCGAAAAAGGCTTTAAGACCAAGCGGAATGTTGGCTGTTGCTTCGGTGTGACTTCAGCTAATCAGTTTTGGCCAATGCAAACAATTATTTTTCATGAGTCCAACATCCAGCTGTGCAAGAAAACATATGATCTGATGTAAGTGAAGTCATCTTTTGCTACTGTATATTTTTTCAATTGAGAAAACATTTTTATAAGTAACTTTTATTCTAAATCTTAGACCTTATTCTTGAAAGATAAAATGACCAATAAAAAGGTGTGAAGCACCAAATGCGGCCCATATTAATAGAAATTTGAATATTATTTTGGCTATTGTTGTTATCCATGAATTTTCAAATGTGCTTTTTTTACAAGAGAGGCTAGAAAAGTTGTGAAACTCTGAATTATTATTATTATTATGTTTAAATTTTTTATTATTCAAAGGGCCAAATTCTGACTGGAAAGTTGAATGTGCAGGCCAGTTTGTTATTTGCCTAATAAATTACAGTAGGCTACAGTTTTTAATTTAAAACCTTTTTTCTAATGATATATGATGTAATAAATTTGTATTTTAAAATAAATATTTTTCATATTTCTTCATTCTGAATTTTAGGAAATATTTTTTATATCAAAAAGTGTGGTTATGATGACCATCCGACAAGCTAATTCAGCTAAAATAAGTGCTTAAAATGTCACTAAAATGCAGTATTTAAATCTCATAATTAAATAAATAATGAGGAGTATAACTGCAAAAAGGTCCAGGCTGGCTACGGGCCTGTTTACTTACTTGTTTCAAACGTTTAGGAGATTCTTTCTTCTGTTAAACACAAAAGAAGATATTTTGAAAATGTTGTAAATCTGTAACCATTGTTTTTCTTTCTATGGATGTCAATGGTTACAGGTTTTCAGCTTTCTTCAAAATATCTTCTTTGGAGTTCAACAGAGTAAAGAACATCATAAAGGTTTGGAACCACTTGAGGCTGAGTAAATCTTCATTTTTGAGTGAACTATCCCTTTAAATGCCATTTTAAAAACAAAATCTGCCACTTTCAAATACGCCACCAGATGACGCTGTTGTATTAGTTGTACTCTTTGATATCAGTTTTGTGCTGTGTGTGTACAGTACAGTACAAATTTTAATGATATATATTTTTAAGTCTTTATCTGTCCATTAAAGAATCTATTAAATGAATGTTTCAAGCTGCTCATATCCTAATTAAGAACAAAAAATCGTTTTTGAATGTAATAATATTTTTGTTCGATTACTTTAGCAATGTAATACTTTGGAGTTATAAAAAAGCATGTAACATAATAACTCTTAAGAAAACGATGCAGACAATCTTTAAAAATAATAATAATTTGAAAATAAGATGGTATAGTTGACCTCGACCTCCACAATTTAGAAAATCATACTCTCTCACCACTGGAAATGGTTTAAATGCATAAGATATTAGAAAACTCACAAAAAAAATGTCTTCATTTGTTCATATTTGTCATTTTATTTTTAACATTTAGCTTATTCTGCACAGGGGATGTTAACTTGAATAGAACCCTACCTTAGGATGCTTTTGCATATTAAATGTTGAATCCTTTGAATCAGGCTTTTAGCCGGCAATTCGCAGTAAAGTTACATCCTTTTTCACATAAGTGACATTGTTTTTGTATTTCCATAGCTTTCCCCCCCCATTTTATCTTAATTAGCAGGTCTGTTGGATGCAGGTCAATAATTGGCAGTGTACATTACAACTTAGGCCCACAGTAACGTTTAAAGGAAATTATCTCATTAAATTCAAAGCAATCACTTCAGTAAATACCTCAAATATTATATAGTTATAGTTACATATATATTTATTTTTTAAAACATTGCTGCAGATAATTATCACTCATTTTAGGGCCTTTAAATATAATTTTGTATTAATTTAATTTGATCATATGTATAAACGTTATGTTACGTTACATAGAGTTACAGCCAATCCCCTCATTTGCTTGTTGTCACAGAAAAACTGCCTCCCAGCACTTTTAACAGGAGAAAACTACATAGTTATATTACTAAATCTATTATAATGATAAATGATACCTTCATAGTAAGAATAGTCCATAAGTATTAAAAAAAAAACTTGATTGTAATCTTCTTGAATGCACGACGCTAGTACCGTAACGTTACGTAAACCGGTCGCGTGCTGCGTTTGTCCAATCAATGACACTGATAACGCGAATATGCAAATACGGATGTAAACCCTTGTGTGTGCGCCTGGTTCAGAATAACCCAGAGTTAACTTGTTCATCTGTGGAGCCTGTGCGAGTAAGGAAACAAATCATACCTGGATCCTTTGAGTTCTCCAGAGCTGGAGTTTACTTTAAGTAGGCCTACGCTACAGTACATTTAAGAGATGGAGGAATCAATCACACACACCTTCAGTTGAGCAACACACACATACCCACCCACACGCACATGACAACATAAACACACGAATACGGCAACTGTGCATTTCCAGTATGAAAACTCAAATATATAACATTCATAAACTAAAACTAGGAATATCCGTGGCAACATTTCAGTTTTCCCACAGGAGCTGCACAGTTGTGTTTATGTTTTCATGTGCGTGTCGGTGGATTTGTGTGTGTGTGTGGATATAAAACAAGCATGTCAAATGTCTCTAAATTTCTCTGCACCAGGATCAAGATGTACATCAGCTAATCAGAAATGCTGAATGATATCTTAATTACTGCTTCCATCTGCTTCTTAATTAGTAAAAACTCCTTCCAGCAATGACTGCACAGTAACAGAAGCATATTTAATGATCTTCTGGAAAAAATGAGCTTCACAATTTAAATAGATTAGCAATTAAATAGAACAACTTAAATGGTTAAATACAGTAAAAAATAAAAAGAAATGAAATAAATCAATAAAAATGACAAAAGCACGATGGTTTAATTAAAAGAATAAAACATGTAAATTAAAGAGTACCATGATGTTGAGTATTATATAACTAATTGAATATTATACAATTATTGTATAACGATGGTTTGTTTTGTAGACAATTGAAAAAAATGCTTAGGAAGGCTAATAATATTGACCTTAAAATGCTTAAAAAAAAAAAAAAAAACTGCTTTTATTCTAGCCGAAATAAAACAAAAAAGACTTTCTCCAGAAGAAAAAATATTATAGGAAATACTGTGAAAAATTCCTTGCTCTGTTAAACATCTTTTAGGAAATATTTAAAAAGGAAAAGGAGGGCTAATGAAAAAGTAACAACTGCAAGGAACAAATATAATATGCAAGAAGTCACAAACACAACTAGATAAACACTTTAATGACATATATTAGACTTTCAAACAGTTTAAGGAAGCACTTAATCACATTGTCTTTGCTACTCTAAATGGCATAGATATTTAAATAAGTATATAATATTATTATAAAGTATTTTTATTATGTTTGTGTATAAAAGAGAGTGTGTAATTGAATAACCCTCTGTCGTGACGCACTCTTCAAGTGTTTATTAGAAAGCTCGATGGGCTGTCAAAAGGAAGGACACTAAGCTAATGTCTTTTATTCCAGTAAACACATTTCTAAGGCTGCAGCTAAAGCATTAGTGCTGTCATTTAAACAAAAGGCCATGTTCAGTTCCATCTAATCTTCCTCCTCCTCCTGTCTGTAAAGTCCAGCTCAAGGCTTTATCTCAGAGTTTCAAGAGTCTCCGGAATAACACAAGGCTTATTGTTCATCAATTTGCGATCCCTTAAGAAACAGCCCGCTTATAAATATCCTTTAGTTTGGTTCTGGTTAGCTGCTGGATACTTGTTAAACTAGCTGATGATTTTTAGCCACAATGTTTTTCCTCTTCATTATGTCTCTAAAACATTGAATTATTCAGAGGATTCCTGACTTGGAAAATGGGAAATGACAGCTCACTATTTCCATCATGATAAGAACTTTCTTTGTTTTTATAATAAGCTGAAGTCAGATTATATAATTGTTCAATATAGTTATTGATATAATTTGACATTTGCACAAATATTAATATTAAACACACTACCTGACAAAAGTCTCGTCGTCAATCCCAGTTGTAAGAGAATGGTATTGTATTGTTGTATTGATCATTTGGAAAAGTGGCAGAAGGTCGATGTTTCCAATGAATCATCTGTTGAACTGCTTCCCAATCATCACAAATACTCCAGAAGACCCATTGGAACCCGCATGGACCCAAGATTCTCACAGAAATCAGTCAAGTTTGGTGAAGCAAAAATCATGGTTTGGGGTTACATTCAGTATGGGGACGTGCGAAAGATCTGCAGAGTGGATGGCAACATCAACGGCCTGAGGTATCAAGACATTTGTGCTGCCCATTTCATTACAAACCACAGGAGAGGGCAAATTCTTCATCAGGATAGCACTTCTCATACTTCAACCTCCACATCAAAGTTCCGGAAAGCAAAGAAGGTCAAGGTGCTCCAGGATTGGCCAGCCCAGTCACCAGACATGAATATTATTGAGCATGTCTGGGGTAAGATGAAGGAGGAGGCATTGAAAATGAATCCAAAGAATCTGGATGAACTTTCAGAGTCCTGCAAGAACGCTTTCTTTGCCATTCCTGATGACTTTATTAATACGTTATTTGAGTCATTGCAGAGATGTATGGATGCAGTCGTCCAAGCTCATGGGAGTCATACACAATATTAATTCTTTTTCCACTGCACCATGACTTTATATTCTATACTGTACATTATTTCTGTTAAGTGACAAGACTTTTGTCTAAGCAAAATCAGACCTTACTGTCCTAATTAAATAATTAAAAATCAAGATCATATTTTATTTTGGTAAAATAAGCATAATCTAGAGGCCTTTGCCTTTCATATAAGCCACTTCTGATACCAAATGATCAACTACAAGTCAAGTTATTATTTGTTCCTAAAACCTGGATTGGCGACAAGACTTTTGTCAGGTAGTGTATAAATGTAAATGTATAAATGTTGCTTGAAACCTGTGTTGGGGGAATTTAATTTTTCAGAATATTTATTGTCCAAATTAATAATAATAATAATAATGATCACACCAGGGCTTGCAAAATGTCAAAATCCCTGGTAGCCTTTCGGGCAGGCACTCTTCAGTTTTTTTGTAGCCCGAAATAAATACAAGTGGCCCGAATAGAAAATACATTATTTACTAAAAAGTTAGTATGGGATTTGTTTTAGGCTACATGTATATCTTTTGAAAATAACCTAATTTAATTTAATTATCTTTTATTTGTTTATTAATTTTTCTAAATGATGTGAAATCCTGGTAGGCCTAACTTTATTGTTTTATATTTTTATCAACTTTTTTTATCACCAGTTCTTTTGACAACATCAGTTAGCGCAAATGCTAATTCAAACACATATTAATAGCGGCTCCTCGATGCATGAAAATTATATAAAACCCAATTACCCAATTTGTGAGAATGCAAAAGCATTGAAATGGGCTATATTTTTCCTCCTATTAAGATAGTCCGACGGGCAGGGTGGATTCATTTTTTGGTAACTCGATTGGAAAACATAATAGCCCCAGGACACTTTACAATAAGGTTTCATAAGTAAATGTTAGCTAATGTATTTAATAACATGAACTAATAATAAATAATACTTGAACAGCATTTATTAATCATGGTTCAACATTTACTGATGGATTATTATAATCCATTCATTCATTCATTTATTTTCCTTCGGCTTAGTCCCTTTATTCATCAGGGGTCGCCACAGCAGAATGAACCGCCAACTATTCCGGCGTATGTTTTACACAGCGGATGCCCTTCCAGCTGCAGCCCAGTACTGGAAAACATCCATACACACTCATACACTATGGCCAATTTAGTTGATCCAATTCACCTATACAGCATGTCTTTAGACTGTGGGGGAAACCGGAGCACCCGGAGGAAACCCACGCCAACACGGGGAGAACATGCAAACTCCACACAGAAATGCCAACTGGCTCACCCGGGACTCGAACCAGCAACCTACTTGCTGTGAGGCGACAGTGCTAACCACTGAGCCATCGTGCCGCCCCATTAAAATCCAAATTTGTGCTTATTAATATTAGTTAATCCACTATATAGTTAACTTAAACTAACAATGAACTACTTAAATAATTTTACAAAGTTGAATACATACTGTAATAAATGTATTGGTCATTGTTTGTTCATGTTAGTAAATGCGTTAAATAACATTAGCTAACATAATCTTATTATAAAGTGATAATAAGAAAAATATAATAACAATTATACAATTTTATACATTTTACAAGCGCAAGACAATATATCTAATAACAAAAAATATATCTATCGTAATAAATACAAAATAAAAATACCGAAAGAAACAAATACAAGCAAGAAGGCACACGAATTAACCAGGTAAACAGTAGTTTGATCACATTTATTAGACTTTCAAACAGTTTGTTATAGTTTAAGGAAGCACTTAATGACATGATATTCGCTACTCTAGATGATCATCATGGCAACATTGTACGTTTGGAGAAAGAGCATGAAACAGAAAATACATTTATAGCACCATTTCAGTGGTCGCAAACAGTCTGGGAGCGCAGGTACTTTTCATTCATGGGTTTTCATCTCATTTGGGAAGCTCAGAATTCAGTCATAATAATCTATGACATATATATATTTACACATACAGTACTTTTTTTTTTTTTTAACTCCACACATTTCTCTCAGTCTGCAAAAATATTTCCTAAAATATGACTTCATTGTTGTTGTCTATAGCTGCCTGCCCTGGTCTGTCTGGTGTGCTTTTTTTGGTGTCAGTACTTGACATCTGGAGCGAAGCGAACTACTCCCCGACTCCGTGGTTCTGGTCGTTCCACCAGTGGTTCTCCTCCAGAGGTACCCGCGGAATAATAATCGCTGACTCGTCCGACGCCAGACTCACATTCTCTAAGGAGCAGCACAGTGTTATTGCCAAAGGAGGAGCGCGAGGGCGACAGAGGGAGAGAAAGAGACACAGAGACACAACATGAGGTAGATAGCAGTGCACACTCAAAGATTTAAATGAGCCTTTGAGCATCCTGAGAACACTTTATATTCACCCTTTCTGTTTATGGAGGTTTCATTTACAGTGAGACTGATGGTACGTGTTGATAACTGATCAGGCTAATGCTTCAATTAACTTTATGAGGCCTCAAGGAAAGTTATTATCCTGCTAAGAAATGTAAACAAAGGATTGTAGGTAGGGTTTTACACATGGCTAACTTGACAAAATGGCTCATGTAACCAGCAAAAACCAGCAGGAACTAGCTTAAACTTAGCTTAAACATGTCAAAACGTATCTAACCAAATATGCTGCTTTTTTCCATCATGGTTTAACATGTTTCTAGCATGTTTTAGCAGGCGTTAGCATGTTGCTAGAATTCATTAGGGTGTAATTTACATTCCAGTGTGGTTAGCATTTTGTAAACATGATTTAGCAAGTTGCTAGCATGTTTCTAATATTAATTAACATGTTACTGGCGTGCTTTTAGCATGGTTAGAACATCGGCGAGCATAATTTAAGTTTTATAACATGTTTTTAGCATGTTTAACATGTTGCTGGATTGAATTGACGTTGCTGTCATTAAGGCTAACGTGTTTTAATTTGGTAAAATGTTTTTCACCAAATACTTTAGTATGTTGTTCAAATTAATTAGCATGTTGCTAGCATGTTTCTGGCATATCATGTTCAGCAGGTTATTAACATGACTTGGCATGTTGCTAAGATGAATTGACAATTACATTTCGTTGACGTGCTTCTCGCATGGTTAGCACATTGTGAGCATAATTTATGTTTTCTACTCTAACATGTTTGTTAGCATGTTTAACGTTACTAGATTGAATTGACATCATTGATGATTTAGGCTAACATGGTTTATCTTGTTCAAATAAATTAGCATGTTCTTAACATATTTCTTCATTAATTACCAATTACACTTCGTTGACATGCTTCCAGCGTGGTTAGCACATTTCGAGGATAATTTATGTTTTCGCACATGTTTGTTAGCATGTTTAACATTGTTGTCATTTAGGCTAACATGTTTTATCTTGGTAGAATGTTTCCAAATGCATTACCATTAGCATATTTCTTGCATGTCATGTTTAGTAGGTTATTAACATGAATTACCATGTTGCTAGAATGTTTAGCACATTGATGGTATGAATTAGCATATCCATGTTTAAGCACATGGATAGCATGTTTTAAGTTGCTAGCATGAATTTACATATTGGTATTATGTTTCTAGCTTTTTCAGCATATTCACTTTTTTTGACATAAAAATCATGAACATGTTTTTAGTATGTTTATAGGATGCTTAGCACATTGCTACCATCAATAAGCATGAAGCCAGCCAGTCCTTCAGCTTAGTCCCTTATTTATCAGGGGTCGCCACAGTGGAATGAACCGCCAACTATTCAGGCATATGTTTTACGCAGCGGATGCCTCTTCCAGCCACAACCCAGAACTGGGAAAACGTTTTTAACTTGTTTAACAATTTTTTTACATTTTGCTAGCACCAATTTGCTAACATGTTTCTAAATAATATTTTGGCATTTCACCACCCTTTTTAACAGATGTCATGGCTAACACATTTTTGCTGTTGCTAGCATGTTTTAGCACATTACGTTTTTACATGTTACAAGTTGCTTGAATTTGGACTATTGACACAAAAGGTAGATCTATTGTTATTTTGTGCTCATTTATCAGTTAATCTAACCTTTTTTTTTCTGATTAAATAAATAAATTAACATTATTTAAATAAATTTGGTGACATAACTACTACTAATCTGCCAAAATATAAAATACTCACAAATTGCCATGAGATTGTGTTGCAAAATCTGGGATTCTAATTAAATAAGAATAAATAAATAAATTAAAAGTGTATGTGTTTATAGTGCCGCTGTACACCTAACGTAATATATATATATATATATATATATATATATATATACATTTGGAGAATGACATATTTACTATATATAAATATATATATACTATTTTCAGTAGTGGTCTCACACATTGCACACCCTCCAAATTAACAGAATTATGACTGTGATCTCAGGTTGTTCAAAGGAAGAGTCTAGAAATAAAACCCAGCATGAAAACAAGAAGACAGACACCACTAAACCACAATGCAATGTGCTGTTCTAACACCAAAGAGGAGCTAAATATCACCCTGTTCAATAGCATTAATCTCCTGAGAGGAAAAAAAAAGAAAGAAAGAATATAATCTATGAGTGACATTTAAAGTTCACTGTAAATGGATTGTTCCAGCAAAAAAGGCGAAAAGATTGATGGTACATTAAATTAGAAGTACCAAAAAAAAAAGCAATTGCTATGACAAACTTTTTTTTTGCTTGTGCGTGATGTTAGTACACATTAAAAACATGCATAAAATAACACTCACTAGCGCTCAGCGTCCTCCAGAAAACAAAATACAGTCCGTGAGCTGTCAAAACTATCCTACTTAACCTCCTTTGGCCCAACACTTTCCATATGGAAGAGAATACGAATGGGAGCAAATCAAAAGATGGAGAACATTGAACAGATATGGAAACACTATAGAGTTTGAAGCACTAGCAGCGCTACAGTTTGCCTCAGTAATTGTGCTGCTGAAGCACGGATGAAGGCGACAGAAGTTTTGCTAATCGGAGGGCGAGGATTACCTTGGGTCGGGCAGTGCACAGCGCCACAGGTGTTGCTTTAGTGTCTGCACCCAACCAATATCGCGGATGGGCTGACAGAGCTGAATGTAGTGGTACTGTTTTAGCATAACCCTTCAAACGAACGACAAGATCACTTGTTAGCTGAACATTAAACTAAAGGGGTAGTTCACGCAAAAAAAGAAGAAAGTTCTGGAATTATTTACTGATCCGCATGTGGGTTCAGATCTGCTTTTTTCTGTAATAACTATTTATTACACGGCTCTCTGGAATACTTGATTCAATTGGTCACTCACAACATTACAAGGCATGTTATTCCCAGATAACAACTGCTAAACTAATAACACAGGCTCGTCTGGGTACTTTAAATCATCTCGATTCTCAGTGAATACATTTACATCCATCCACATTTATATTTATATGCTTGTCTGCTGTTTCTGATTGTTTATGGCTTTTGGTGCCAATTTGTGATTCAATAATACATATAGGTTAGTGTATTCTCCATTCAGCTGTTTTAGTTTCTGTCAGCTTTGCGTTTAATTAAAGAATGAATGAACTATTATGGCTCAAGAACAAAGTTTTGTGTCTAATTTGTACATTTGGTGGCAAGCAGCCGTGTAATAAGCAGGATAAAATACATCCAGCCGGTTGTTTTCGCAGAATTAAATTGATACATTTGCTGATAAACCTGTCTGGCTTTATTCTGTGATAACAACCACCTGGATGTACTTTATCCCTTTCATATTTTATATTAATCTTTGTCAAAAGTCCTTTTTTTCGGAAGAAAGTCATACAGGTTGTTTATGGAAGTCTGTTTTCGCAACCTGAAAATGACAACTTTTATCTGAATTGTGAGTTATTAACTCACTTTATATAACACACATCTGAGTTTTGATTCTTAAAGTTCTGACACCTTTCCCTTGCTATCTTTCAGTTCTTACTTTAACACTGACCTAACTATAGTGACTCTATAATGCGATTAAAAGCTTCATTTTCCATGTTAAAAGGAAAATGTTTTTGTCCTAACCATCTGTGACGTGACGCACAAAGTTTCTATTTTAGAAATGATTTCTATTTCTGTGACGTCAATGAACAACGATCACCTCAGGTGCTGATTATGTGCTGCTTTATTCAGTGTTACATTTTTGAATCCCATTTTAAGTGACATTTATTGCCATGAAAGCACTAGAAGATGGTTTCCCTCAGATCTTGAAAATAAAATGACTAGCAGACATAGTTGAAACATGCCGTGAAAGTTACAAAACAACAACATCAGTCACTGTATGTACTTTTGAAAGAGTGAAAGTGGTTTAATATTTATTAATTAGATTATAAACGATTCCATTTGGTTGGGAGTGTGCTCTATGGGAGATACTATTCTGCTGGGATTGAAATGTTTCTGTCACGTCACATCTAATTTGGGCGTCCAAATTGATTGTCTTTGCAATCTTTTTGTGTCTGTTTTGTTTGGACACATTATAAATATTGCTATGTCAATTGTAATTTTGTGATAGCAAGCTTATAGGCTTTTTGCAAAAGACTTTATTCTGCACAATTCTGACTTTCAGGATTGACTTTTCTATAGTTAAGAGGTACAGGCAATTCTGATTTTTTCCACAAAACATCTCACATTTCTGACTTTATTTTTCACAAATTTATGTTTATATCTTGTTTTCATTATTCTAAGTTTATAAATCATAATCTTAACTTTCAGTGCTGTAATTATTTTGTGTACTTTTAGGGTAATACTGTCTGTTTTCTTACAATTCTGAGTTTTAATAGCAAAAAGTTCTGACTGTTCACTGTTCATCTTACAATTCTGACTGTGTAATTGTAAAATAATATGTTATATAATAATAATAATAAATAATAATGTTTATCGCTTCTACACTAACTATTCTGACATTGTTCTCACATTTACAAGTTTACATCTCACAAAATAATTTCAACTTTATTTCTAGTAGCTGTGTTTAAAGGTTTTTCTAGCAAATGCATTTGAGTTTGTAGTCTTTCTCACAATCCGTCAATTTTTTTTCAATTCTGAGTTATATCTTTCTTTTTTTCTCATAATTTCTGACTTTCAGAATTGCGACTTTATTTATTATTTATTTATATTTATTAACATATAAATTGAACATTTTAAGATAAAAAGTCTGAATTGTCAGAAACTTAGATTTGCTTCTGAGAACTTTCTCAGATCTATCTATCTATCTATCTATCTATCTATCTATCTATCTATCTATCTATCTATCTATCTATCTATCTATCTATCTATCTATCTATCTATCTATCTATCTATCAAAAACAAGCTTCCATAGGTTTGGGGCAACATGAGAGTCAGTAAATAACATTTGTTTTTGAGTGAACTATACCTTTATCTCCCAAAGCATAAAATCATAGAACCAAGTTTAAATCAATCAATTACATCATTAAAGCCAATCATTATAGACTCTCAGTAACTAACACAAATTGATCCTTCAAGTACTATCTTTCAAGTAGGATGGGATAATTAACATTTTCAACATTGGGTCCTGGAATAGGAGACTTTGCATCTTTTATTACCTTGCACATATAAGACACTGAAATATATCAGATTCACTCAGGATGCAAACATATATTTCTCAACTCTCAGCTGACAGCCAATATGCACAGCCTAAAAGATGCCAGAACTTATTCCAGAGCCTGTCACACACAAAATAGGAGAGTCGCAAAACCAAATATAAAGCATAAACATCGGAATAGTTCTCTTCCATGTGGATTCTATGTAACATCTAAGACAGGGACAGAAAGACAGACAGAAGGACAGGGCAGGATGCACCTATACTGAGTCCCCAAACCCTCCCACAGCTCAACAAAATGAACCACGACACCTCGGTTTCTGCGTTTGCATTTATTCAGTTCAATAAATATGAGCAAGCAAGAGAGAAATCACAATTCACATCATCACAGTTCAGTCTGAGGCCCTTTCACATAACATTGTTTTTTTTCTCTCATTTTTCTGCACGCATGGACTATAGATAGCACCTATTATACGCGCGCACACACACACAGCACATGTACAACCCCGCTAGCTTTTCCTCCTCTGTCTCCCCAAAACACCTTCCCTTAATTCCCATATTAAATGAACACCTTTATGGAGTCACCAAAGGCTGCAAAACACAAGAAAAGGCCCTCACCTTGTGTGTGGCGTAGTCAGTTTCAGAGCACAGAGATGAATGTGTTCTAGAGCCAGACTGAAGACCAAATTATTACCCATTCAATAACTTTGTGTCAATTTCAACAAGTTACGTGCAATGACAGTCTATGACTCTGGACTTAAAGCCTGTATTAAATACACTGACTGTATTCACAATGACTTAAAATACAGTATACAGTAATCAACATTTGAAGTGGTCAAAATAGTTTAGAAAAAACTTCAAATGTTGACTAATGCAGTGTTTCCCAGCCCTGTTCCTGGAGGCACAACAACTGTACATATTTTGGATGTCTCCCTTATCTGACCCATTAACTTCAGGTCTTGGAGTCTCTTCTAATGTTCTGATGAGTTGATTCAGGTGTGTTTGAATAGGAAGAGGTTTAAAATGTGTACTGTTGGTGTGCCTTCAGGAACAGGGTTGGGAAACACTGGACTAATGGACGTTTTTAAAAGGCCAAGTTAAATCTCTTTCTTTCTTTCTTTCTTACTTTCTCACTCTCTCTCTAACTATTTATTTGTCCACAAGGTGGCAACAATGCCCCAGGGACAACCTATGATGAAAATTACCAATAAAACGTTAGACACCAAAAAAGTTAGACACCAGTAGACGCAGTAATAGTAGACACCAAAATGTGTGCAAGTGGATGTCTACACTGTAAAAAATGACAATAAGATATGACAAAAAATCATGACTACAAATGTTTTTGTTACTTTTACTTGTTTCAAATACATTTTTTAAGTTATGTAAAGTTTGACTTCATATTTTTAGTCACTTTGATTTATATAAGTTGAGATGACTAGAAAAGTTCATTTGATTCAACAAAAAATTAAGGCAGCAATAATTTTTTTAGAGTGTAATTGAATGAGAGATTCATTCATTTACTCATTTTCCTTTAGCTTAGTCCCTTTATTCATCAGGGGTCGCCACAGTGGAATGAACTTATCCAGCATATGTTTTACGCAGTGGATGTCCTTCCAGCTGCAACCCAGCACTGGGAAACATCCATACGCACTCATTCACACACACTCATACACTACAGCCAATTTAGTTTATTCAATTCACTTATAATGCATCCACCGTGTCGCCCTGAATGAGAGATTGTTCAAAGCAATTAAAAATCCCCCACATTTGGACAACTCTAGCATATACGACTTATGCTAACTTCATATGGTATAAGAAGCTTACTATTAAGTTATTATAACCTACTATTAAGTTGTGATTATATGGCCTTATGGCCTTAAAGTGTTTTGTTGTTCTCTCAAAAAAGGATTTTTTTGCTACTTGTTCTAGCTACTTATTTAAACTACTTATTTATTCTCCTTCGGCTTAGTCTCTATTTCAGAGGTTGCCACAGCGGAATGAACCACCAACTACTCCAGGATATGTTTTACGCAGCAAATGCCCTTCCAGCCGCAACCCATTACTGGGAAACACCCATACACACTCATTCACACACACACACACACACTCATACACTACGGCCAATTTAGTTTATTCAATTCACCTTTACTGCATGTCTTTGGACTGTGGGGGAAATCAGAGCACCAGGAGGAAACCCATGCCAACATGGGGAGAACATGCAAACTCCACACAGGTCTAGCCGGGACTCAAACCAGCTACCTTCCTGCTGTGAGGCGACAGTGCTAACCACTGAGCCACCATCCCGCCCTACTGTCCAATCATGATAAAAAAATGATAAAAATACTTTTAGGATGCATTATATATACAGGCTTTAAGTGAATTTCTTCAACCTGGCTATAGATCACAGACTTACTGTGCACTGATTGCGCAAACATGACAATGAGATCACATACTTGACATACTGAAAAATGAAGACGACCTCAACGGATGAGACCAGAGACAGAGAGAGGATTTGCAGAGGGGGGAGGTACATGACATAAAGTAAAGCAAAGCATGATCTTACACAATGCACTCTCATAATGCCAGCAGATGAAAACAGTATACTAAAATGAAAGCAATTCGGTCGCATGAACCATCTTCAGATCATAAACTAAAGACATGAATCTGTGACAGTGTCATGTCACATGCAAGAAAAAATGATGGTCATGATTATGTGCCGTAACATGATCAGATTAAACCTGCCAACATAAAAGCACCTCTGTGAACGCATCACCAAAATTTAACGGATATTCTAAAATATTAAATGAAAATAATGTCATCATTTACTCATCCTTATGTACAGTGACAGCTTCTTTTTAAAGGGGTATGAAGAATACCTTTAAGATGTCCCGATGGCATTTAGATGAATAGGTGAATGTGTGCTGCACGCTTAGCTCTCCATAACAAAATATACACACAACTAAAATGAAAACAGCAGTTAAGAAAGAACCTGTGGATGTTTGCACAAGCTCTGCAGTCAAGTCATGTCCCTTTAATTTAATTCATATAGCATTCTATACTGTAGTTTGCTTTAAAACAAGCAGAATTAAAGTACTTAACATTAAAAAACTGTTGCTTTCAAATTAAAAATACAGTTTAATTTCTTTTATAAAGCTGCATTTACTTCTGTATTTACTTCTGACCTTCACAGACTAAAGAGGGAAATAACTAAATAAATTTCTGTCAAAGTAGGTGGAGTCACAGAGACACACCCACCTATTACATCATCGCCACAGACAAAATCTGGGTTTATTGGCCTTTAACACTGTTACACTCACTACACACCATCAGGCCTTCAGGATAAGTATGTGATGACAGATTTTTTTTCTCTTTAAAGGAATAGTTCACCCAAAAATGAAAATTACCTCACTTTCTACTCACCGTTCACTTGTTCCAACCCTGCTTTGAGTTTCTTTCTTCTGTTGAACACAAAAGAAGATATTGCTGGAAGCCTGTAACCATTGATTTCCATAGTATTTGTTTTTGTCAATGGTTACAGGTTTTCAGCTTTCTTCAAAATATCTTCTTTAGCGTTCATCAGAATAAAGAAATTATAAAGGTTTGAAACTACTTGAGAGTGAATAAACAGTAAGTAATATAAATCTTTAGGTAAACTATCCCTTTAAGTTAGGTTTGAAGGCATAGTTAACCCAAAAATGGAAAATTACCTCATCATTCACTCTCCCTCGGTTGGTTTTAAACCTTTATGGGATCCCATAGGAGTAAAACAAAATTACTATGAAAATCAGTGGATGCCAACAACCAGCATTCTTCAAAATATCTTCTTTTGTGTTCAACAGCAGAAAGAAACTCAAATAGGTTTTGAACAAATGAAGGGTAAGTAAACGAATGAGTACATTTTCGTTTTTGGGTAAGCTATCCCTTTACATTTGCAACTCACAACCTCAATTGACTGAGAGATTGTGATGAGGGCTGAATGCTACTTTTGTATTGTTTTGTAAACCAAACAACCGTCAAGAAAGATGACAATGATCATGCAGCCGAGAGTAAACAAACAGCATTCTGAACAGACTGCATTCAACTTACCAATACATCAAGGAACACATGATAATAAACAGAACAATTAGTGGAGAATACAGGTCATGTCAGTCATTGAACAACAGGGGGGATGCAGGAGCAAACAAAGATGGAGACACATTAATAATTAATAAGCTAAATCTGCATTCACATAAAGAAGGGCTTTGATTTTAAAGCTGGCTAATCTAGTGACATTTTGAGTGCACTCTACTTTTGGGATCCCCCATCTGTCTTCCTTTGGGGCTCCCTTAGGGGGGATGGGAAGTATATAGTGTTCAAATTAGTGATGCAGTTCTTACATATATTCTGGTTCATGATAGAAAAACCCAGCAAAACATTACAAAAACATATTTTAGTTGATAATGAATTGATTTTCTATCACAGTGAACATTTAAATCCTATTCTATCCAATGACAAATGTACAGTACATCCCATAATGCAATATCATGTTACAGTAATCCGGTTGGTTGTCCAGGCAACAAAGCGAGTGAGCTGAAACAAGGCCTAATTATCTGATGACTTGTTTTGATGTTCGGTTCCTATAGTGATATGGAATGGTTCTCAAACTTAGCAGGGACAAAAAGAGAATAATTAAAGGGGTCATGAATTGAGAAATCAAAATGTGCTTGTTCTTTTGGCATAATGTCGTTCTGCTAAAAAACTATGAGTACATTTATTTTTTATTTGGTCTAAAAAGCAGCTTATATTGAAGCCAATCTGATAAAATGACAGGAAGTTGAATTTACTTCTTTATTACATAATAGTGTGGATAAATTTAGCATCTACAGGAGAAGATCCTCATCTGCTTCTACATCATCAGGCTGCCTAAAAAAAAATTGGCCCTTTATTCAGATAATTTTTTTTACCACAGATTTGTTTACAAACAGGGCACAATTTGATGCAATTCGATGTAGCTAAAATGGAAAAGTTTATTCCTTGCGTTTTAAAAAAGTTTCAACTTTATGCTTTTTTACATTTTCAAAATAATCAAAAGTTTACACATCCCACGGAAATGGCCAAAAACACTATATTATGTATGCCAGGCCAGTATTTGGCTTTGTTTTTAAACAGTACATGTAAGGAAGTTACAACAAAAGCAATACAGAAAAAGAAAAGCCCTCGCGGCAGACTGATTTTTACCATGTTTTCAAATTTTACCACATTCTCACCCTGTTATTTACTTGTTGATTTAATTTTTTGGCTTTTGTTTTTGAATACCTGCTTTCTGGAACCATTCTTCGCCAGACCCGTGGTTGCCCACGTACGCGGCGAGTCACTGGACAAACTGGGATCAGCGGAAAAGTCGTCCACACGGAGGTAAGCAGTCAGCTGGTAAGCGCGAAAAGGATCGGCATCATACCACCCCATAGTGTTAGTTTTAAAGACAAAATGCGTTGGTGCCAGTGGTGTAGTGGTTAGTGCGCCGACACATGCACTCACGGCGACCCGAGTTCAATTCCCGCCTCGCAGTCCTATGCCGATCCTTCCCCTCTCTCTGCTCCCCATGCTTTCCTGTCAATACTCTCTACTGTCTTATCCATTAAAGGTGAAAACCCCGAAAAAATAATTATAAAAAAAAAGACGAAATGCAGCCATACGTACCTCTGGCTACATTATTCGTGATCTCCAGAAATATATATAGGGCTACATTTTAAGAATAAGCCTGTGTTGAGCAAAACAAGTACACTTTTTTTAGTATGTCGTCACTATTGGTTTGTCTGCTATTACAGATCATTATGTATAAGTATATGTGTTGTTGTATTTTAACCTAAATCAAAGCAGTGAAAATAAACAAAAATGGCAGTTGATGACCCCTTTAAAATCATCAGTGATCTGAAATCATAACATATCACCAGGGTGATTGAAGTGTTCAGTAAAAAAAAGACTAACATAAAACAGGCAAAGCAAGCAAGAAATCAGTCGATATCGTTTTAAAACCAAAGATGCACATTTATCAAAGATTTCTGAATCACAAATTGGCCTTTGTGGCTTTTAAATGTTGCCCAATTTACATAAGCATGGCTTTTCAGAGGCTTATCGGATACAACTTGTTAAAACCCTTGATAAATGAAATCCACCAGTCTGTGCATCTGATGGGAAGTGAAACATACAGCGCTTCTTGCCAATGGCTCCATGCAAGATAAGAGCATCCATTGGCCAACCAGTAGAGCGGTTGTCATGGAAACCTTGCCGTGGAGATGAGGAGAGTGGGTGGAGCTATAGTAAATGCAAACGCTTTGAAATCGCCAGCGAGACTGTGAATAGATCGAATCCGAACCCTGAAAATGTACTTAAAAGAGCCCACTGACCTCTCAGAGAGAAAGAGAGTGAGAGAAAGAGGTGGTGGGGGTATTGGAAATATACAGTGAAGAATAAAAAGAGAGGTGCATCAGATAGAGAGAGAGAGAGAGAGAGAAAGGGGGCAGCAATGGAGAGAACAATAAAGGAATGAGAACCTCTTATTAAATAATTTTGCAGCCTTTGTTCTTTCAGGAAGAGATTAAATGAGAGAAGAAGTGCAATGGTTTTTACTCTTTCGCCTCAGCCAGTTTGTTGTTGATCTCTTTACTTTTCTCCTTGTCGCCCTGCACCGCTCTGCTCTCCGGCTGGTTCTCGGAGCTCTTCTTCTTGGAGCCACGCACCGACGTAGCCTGCTTCTCCTTGGACTTTTTCAGAGGTTTCCCAGGTGTGGCGGATGTGGAGGAGCTCTTTTTCGGTTTGGAGCGAGGAAGACTGGTTTTCTCCACCTGTATAAGACATGAAATGGCATTTAACTTCTATTTTATTTCCTTGCTGATTTGGAAATAGCGTAGGACATGACTTGGATTGTGTTCAAATGTACTGTATTTCATGTGCAGAAAAAGTTCATACATTTACATTTTGGATTTGCACGCACTTTTATATGTACTGACAAATCATGCAAAAAAATATATCTTCTTGCATGTGACATACAGTGGGGGAAACAATTATTGAACACGTCATGTTTTTTCCTGGGAATAATATTTCTAAAGGAGCTGTTGACATGGAATTTAACCAGATTTTGGTAAAAACCCAAACAATACAAACATGAAATAAAACAAAAAACATTCTGAAAAATGAGTTGTGTAATAACAACACAAATGACACAAGGAGAAAGTGCTGAACTACTGAAATGTATTTAATATTTTATATAAAAGGCTTTTTTGGTGATGGCAGCTTAAAGACGCCTCATATGGAGAATGAAGTCACATGAATTGCTCTAGTGTGAGTTTTTCACAGACTTCAACAGAGTGTAAAAATCTTGATGGTTCTGTGGGTCTCGTCTATCAAATCTGATCTTTAATTTGTATTTTCTGTGGGATTCAACTCAGGTAATTGGCCGGGCTATTCTACAGCTTGATTTTCTTTCTCTGAAAGCATTTGAGAGTTTTCTTGGCTGTGTTTTGGATCATTGTCTTGCTGAAATGTCCACCCTGGTTTCATCTTCATCATCCTGATAATGTAGATGTTGGACTGAAGCAGATAATATTAATTTACAATGAGGAAGGGCAGAGGGTTGCTGAAGAACTACTGAGAGATTTCAGCTACTGTCTGGGCTTTCACTGCCTTTCTACACCTCCCTTTCTTTATGTGTTCAATACTTTCTCCCTGCGTCATTTTATTTTATTACACATAACTTCATTTATGAACTAATTAGATTTGTTTTCTTTCCATATATGGATATATTTGGTTGTTACCAACATCTGGTAAAAATTTCAAGTCAACAGCACCTTTAGAAATATGATTTCTGAGAAAAATGGTGATGTGTTCAATACTTATTTTCCC
Organism: Danio jaintianensis; assembly: GCA_903798115.1. NCBI lineage: Eukaryota > Metazoa > Chordata > Actinopteri > Cypriniformes > Danionidae > Danio > Danio jaintianensis. The sequence goes on from CAIGQV010018202.1 coordinate 9,141,905, forward strand.
CACTGTAGATCTAAGCAAAAACCTGGTTCTGTGTATCATATTAGCTGTGTTCCAAATGGAATAATTCCTCATTAGAAGGCCCCTTCTGACTGAGGACAATCAGTGCTCAAAACTGGCCACTACAAAGGGCCCTTCATAATGAATCATTTCAAAGGGCACCGGTTTTTCTCTCGTGAATTTTAGTATGAATAATCTGTGACTCAGATGACGTATTAATACATTCCAAGAAACATTTTTTTGGGGGGTGTCCACTTCACCCTTCATATCTCCCACTCTTGAAAGTAAACCCTTTGAAGAACAAGCCAACAATATACTTTAAATGGTGGTCAAAAATGTTTTTGATCACACGATTTTGTTCACCCAAAAGCCATACAGTATGCTGTAGCACTGAACTGATGAACCAGCCAGAAAGCAACTAGTCAAAACAGTTAAACATTATGAAACAAATAGCTGATGCTGATTCACTAAGAAAAGACATTCTAAGCCCGAGGCCCAAGTTATGTCAAACTGTTATGAAAAAGTACAGCTGAGAAAAAAAGCAAAAAGCATTTTCCAGCCACTGAGTACATAAATTGCTGACATGGTAAATTTGCTGAACCTAGTGATTGATTTTTTTTTTTTTTTTTAACTTCTGCAATGAACACGCACTTACAAACAAGAATGTAAACAGACTAGGGCTGCACAATATTGGAAAAATCCGCCATTGCGATGTTTTGTTTTGCCACGATATATATTGCGACATGAATATAAGTTCACCAGATAATTTGAATAGCTCTATTTGGAAAGATTTCATTAATGTAGATCGACTGACATGATCAAGTCTTTTTCTATGCAGCGCATCTGCATAAATTATAATAACTTAAGCAAAAATAAATAAATAAACAGTGCTTTATGGTTTTCTGGGGAGTCTAACAGTATTCAAGTACAGAAACTGAATCAAATGTAAAATAACATGGTCATCATTGTATAAAAATGGTAAAGAAATAACACATCATTTTATATCACTGTAAAGAATTGTAATATTTAATAACATCTTTATCTTTTAATCTTCAATAAATAATCTAATCCTGCAATGTGACTATTACAGATACATACATTGCGATATCGATGCTCAAACGATATATTGTTCGGCCCTAAAACAGACATTCAAGATTAGGGAAGAATGCAGTCAATCAACCCCTTGAAAAACAACCCAACCCAACATATGGTGTAGATTTTCTCTCACCTTACTGCTCTCTCTGTAAGGTTCGTGGTACAGTGTGCGTATCCTCCTCCTCTCCAGGGCCTTGTTGTCGTCTGGCTGCTGACTAGACTGGTAGGCCCTGTAGGTGGCGCTGTAGCTGGTCTCCAGGTCAGTCTTATCGTCGGGAGGCTTATATTGAGACTTGGCCCTGATGAGCTTTACAGGTTTCACGTCTGTGTAGGCTTTGAACTCATTTCTGTCATGGAGAAACAGATAACATCACGTTATTGTAGTTTGTGATTAATACCACACATTGAATTTCAAGGCCACATCGTGCAATTCAGAAAGGGATATAAAGTACAACACTGAAATATTATCCACAAAGTGCACAGTTAAAGCTGAGATTTGTGGAAAATATAAAGATAATTTTCTGGACAATTGGCAATTTACAGTTTATAGACCACCATAAATTTTTAGACAGTGATATAAAAACAAAACAATTATTAAAGAAACAATATATCTAATTCAGTATTACACTTTACTTTTGCTTTGTTTTTATATTGTTACTTTTTACTGTAAATGAAAATGAAAATTCTGTGATTAATAACTCTCCCTCATTTCATTCCAAAGCCCTGAGCCCTTTATTAATCTTCGGAACACAAATTATGATATTTTAGATTTAATAAAAGTGCTCTCTGATCCTTCATAAACCACAATGGTCCCAGGACTCTCAAAGTCCAGAAAAGTATGTCAGTGTAATCATACAAAGCTCCAAGAACACTTTTATGCACCAAAACTGTAAAGACGACTTTGTTCACTAATGTATTCTCTTTCATGACAGGTCAGGATGTGTGTTTGCTACTGACAGTACAATGTGTTGCCATTAAAGTCAGCAGTGCAACACACAAATTGTGTATTGCCTGTAGTAACTGCGCACCCTAATCTGATGCAGAAGACAGGCAAACAATGAAGTTTTTTGGCTAACAAACTTCATGTAATTATAATTCTTTTGAATATCTTGTGGCCATTGCTGTCTATGTAGGACGAGAGAGTGAATCCCATTTTTGAATTTTATAAATCCCAAAATATATATATATATATTTTTTTTGAGAAATGATTTAAATACTCATGGCTTGAAACAAGGTGGCACGGTGGCTCAGTGGTTAGCACTGTCACCTCAGAGCAAGTAGTTCGCTGGTTCGAGTCCCGGCTGGGCCAGGTGGCGTTTCTGTGTTGAGTTTGCATGTTCTCCCAGTGTCCCCGGTTTCCCCCACAGTCCAAAGACATGCGCTATAGGTGAATTGAATAAACTAAATTGCCCGTAGTGTATGAGTGTGTGTGTGTGTGTGTGGATGAGTGTGTATGGTTGTTTCCCAGTACTGGTTTGCGGCTGGAAGGGTATCCACTGCGTAACATATGCTGGAATAGTTGGCGGTTCATTCCGCTGTGGTGACCCCTGATCAATAAGGGACTAAGCCGAAGGAAAATGAATGAATGAATGAATGAATGGCTTGAAACAAATGGAAACATGAGAAAATCTGTACAGCAGCTTTATGTTTCGCCTTCCATTTTTCTGCACTATGTCATGTTACTGGAAAGGTTTTTGTTTCAGAGCTAATGCTAGGTTCACATTAAATGCTGAAATAAGCATTTGTTGACTTAAGTTTCATACAAGGTCAATGCAAATGCAGGAATAGTGGCAAATTACCACTGGATGGCGCAAATTACATGGAATGTGGGATTCACCTTAATCATTTCTCCCGCACAAATTCAAATAATTCAACTCAAGTGTAATATTCGCATGAGGCAAAAAACATCCCGTGAGTAAACTAGAGCGAGTGATACGATGATCCGCGTTTTGTGTGAACAGAGCATAAGAACTGGCTGAATATGGGGGTAGGACTTTTTCCATTTTAAAGAGGATTCGATTGAATAGACAATGCAAGATGAGTCATCAATGTTTTTTGCCTCTTCTTTATGTTTTCCTGAAAATAACTGCGTATTTTGCATCTGCTTAAAGGTACATTGTCAACATTTAGAAACATGCTAGCATAGTAGATTACCTCTAAAATGCATAGACTAGTCACAGAATGTGGTCAACAATCAGTGCTTCAAACAGATTTTGCCGTTTTTATGTTTTGAGATCACACATATCAACAGCAATCTTTCTGAATAAAAAGAATATAGGCAATAAATAACAATGACCATATATAGATGAACTAGTCCTCAGGACTTTTCACTGATCTGAGCAGCGCATACTCGAGTGACGTCATTGTTGTTGCTGTTACGGTTGCCTCGCTGTGTGTGCTTGGAGCTTCGTCGCATAGATTCGCAATTGACATTTTTATAATAAAATACTTCCCTATTCGCTAGTATTTGTCTCTCCTACTTAGGGTGAACAAACCCTTATTACATTTATACAAACAAATCTACTTTAAAATGTTCTGTCTCTCGAGCATCCGCTTGTAGCTTTAGCCTACTAGCACCGCTGGTCAGCTAAAGCTACTGACTTCTTTCACTTACTGTCTCACTTACTGTCTTTGCTCTTCACCTTGTACAATGTCGCTTGTGTGTCTATCCTTGAGTGCAGGAGAAGCATCGGTGGAGGCGTTGGAGCTGGAGCTGGAAGCAGTGGAAATCCAGATTCGTGATCTCGAGATGAAGCGAGCACAGCTGCGGGAACAACGGGCCCTGCTCGATGTATCCCAGGCCGAGGCTCGCTCATCTGAGGTAAGTGTGCGATACAATCTCAACACTCCGTCTCTCTCAATTAACCCCGTGTGTTCAGTAGACTTTTTGCTCTGAATGAATGGCTATTAACATGGTGTAAAGAACAGAAGTTGCTCTTTGCCAATAACTGGAATCTTTTCTGGGAGCGGCCTAGGTTTTTCCGTGCTGATGGGCTACACCCCAGCAATGCTGGAGCTGAACTCCTGTCGGACAACATCTCCAGGATGCTTCGTTCTGTCTGACTAGTAAGTGAAAATTCACATTTTAGCCATATAGACTCTTGCTCGTCCCGCTTAAATCACAGTAATGCATATCTGGCTAACCCCATAGAGACTGTGTCTATTCCTCGTATTATTAGATCAGGAAATAAACTTGTGTGCTCTAGAAAAAATCTATTAAGAATCAAACCAGAAAAACAGCAAAAAAGTGAAAATACAAATTTTTTAAAGCTTGGTCTCCTAAACATCAGGTCACTAGCACCTAAAGCACTTATCATAAATGAAATAATAACAGACAACAATCTTAATGCACTCTGTCTCACTGAAACCTGGCTGAAACAAAATGACTATATTAGTTTAAATGAAGCAACTCCTTCAGGATTCTTATATAAGCATGAGGCTCGCCAGACTGGTCGTGGTGGTGGAGTTGCATCAATCTTTAGTGATATTCTTAATGTTAATCAGAGAAACGGACTTATGTTTAACTCTTTTGAAGTATTGGCGCTTAATGTTATGCTTCTGGATATTATGAAAAAACCTATATTATCTCTTGCCTTAATCACCATATATAGACCCCCAGGACCCTATGTCAATTTTCTAAAAGAGTTTTCTGATTTTATTTCTGACTTACTAGTTAAAACTGATAAAATACTAATTGTAGGAGACTTTAACATCCACATAGATGACGCTAGTATACATTAGGGCTCGCGTTTACAGATTTACTACAATCACTTGGGATAAATCAAAACATTGTTGGTCCAACCCATCGCTTAAAGCATACATTAGATCTAATTTTGTCTCATGAAATTGAGGTCATTGATGTAGACATTATACCACAAAGTGATGATATAACAGACCACTACCTCTTACTATATAAACTGTGTTTACCTGAAATTAGCAGATCTGCACAGATATATCGCCCTGGTAGAACTATCGTCCCGTCCACTAAAGATGAATTCACAAATAACTTACCTGATCTTTCTCTATTTCTAAATGCACCCGCAAACGCAAATGACCTTGATGTAGTAATCAGCAGTATGGATTTCTTTACTAACACACTAAATGCTGTGGCACCCATGAAATTAAAAAAGGTTAGAGAGAATAAAACTACACCATGGTATAACAGTCATTCTCGCGCTCTCAAAACAGCAACCCGTGCCCTGGAACGTAAGTGGAAAAAAACTAAATTAGAGGTCTTTAGAATTGCGTACAAAGATAGTATGTCCAGCTATAGGAAGGCTCTAAAATCCGCCAGGGCTGAGCACCTCTGCAAACTGATAGAAAATAATCATAACAATCCTAGATTTTTATTTAACACCGTTGCTAAATTAACAAATAATCGGTCATCTTTGGAACAAAATGTCCCACCGCAAATTAGTAGTGATGACTTCATGAATTTCTTCAGTGATGAAATAGAAGGCTTCAGACAGAAAATAGAAGATGTTAAACTTTCGGCACCGCCTTATACTTCAGATTTATTAAACATTCCACTGAACCAAAATAATCTACAGTGCTTCAAAATCATAGAACAGGAAGAGCTAGATAAACTTATAAATGCTTCTAAACCAGCTACATGTATGTTAGACCCAATTCCAACTAAATTACTGAAAGAATTGCTACCTGTAATAGGAGAACCTCTTCTTAACCTCATCAACTCTTCTCTATCTTTAGGCCATGTTCCAAATCCTTTCAAGCTAGCTGTTATTAAGCCTATTATTAAGAAACCACAACTAGACCCCAGCAACTTAGTTAATTATAGGCCTATTTCAAATCTTCCATTTATGTCTAAAATACTAGAAAAAGTAGTTTCTGCCCAATTATGCTCCTTTCTGCAGATGAACAATGTTTTTGAAGTGTTTCAGTCAGGTTTCAGGCCTCATCACAGTACAGAAACCGCATTAGTGAAAATAACCAACGATTTACTCTTAGCTGCTGACCAAGGGTGCATCTCGTTATTAGTTTTACTTGATCTCAGTGCTGCATTTGACACCATCGACCACAATATCCTCATAGATCGCTTAAATTCTACAGGCATCCGGGGACAGGCTCTACAATGGTTTAAGTCATACTTAACTGACCGTTACCAGTTTGTGAATATAAATGGACAGCTTTCACAGGTCAGGCCAGTACAGTATGGGGTGCCTCAAGGATCAGTTTTAGGCCCTTTGCTGTTCACAGTATACATGCTACCCCTGGGAAACATTATAAGAAGACACGAGATCAGCTTTCACTGCTATGCAGATGATACTCAATTATATATTTCAACAAAACCTGATGAGACGTCTGAACTGTCTAAGCTAACTGAATGTATTAAAGATGTTAAAGACTGGATGACCAACAATTTCCTTCTCTTAAATTCAGACAAAACATTGGGCCTAAATCCTGTACACAGCAGATCTCACAACTCGACTTGCAATTAGAGGGACACAAAGTTAGCATTAGCTCTACTGTAAAAGATCTGGGTGTTATACTAGACAGCAATTTAACTTTTGAAAATCATATCTCCCATGTCACAAAAACCGCCTTCTTTCATCTGAGAAATATCGCTAAGTTACGAAGTATGCTATCCATCTCAGATGCAGAAAAGCTAGTTCATGCTTTCATGACTTCTAGGCTGGATTACTGTAATGCTCTGTTCGCTGGTTGCCCAGCATCCTCTATTAATAAACTTCAGCTAGTACAAAATGCAGCTGTCAGAGTTCTTACCAGGTCTGGAAAATATGATCATATCACCCCAATTTTATCCTCCTTACACTGGCTGCCTGTTAAGTTCTGTATTGATTATAAAATATTGCTTCTTACCTATAAAGCTTTAAATAATCTAGCTCCTGTTTATCTAACCAACCTTCTTTCTCGCTTCAATCCAACCTGCTCTTTAAGATCTGGTAGTACCTAGAATAGCAAAGTCGAGTAAAGGTGGTCGAGCCTTCTCATTTATAGCTCCTAAACTCTGGAATAGCCTTCCTGATAATGTCCGAGGCTCAGACACACTCTCTCTGTTTAAAACTAGATTAAAGACCTATCTTTTTAGTAAAGCATACACTCAATGCATCGCATAACAGTATGATGCATGAATGTGCTCCACGCAGGTGAGCTGGCTCGACATCACCTGTAGGACACACTCCTTAATACACCAGACATTGTGTTAGAAACTCTCATATGCTTTACATGTTTGTTTCTATGTTTGTTTATTTAACTGCTATTTTCATCTATAACACTCCATTTTTGCATCTCGTTTAAATACACTATGAACAGCAGCTACGCGAATTATCTTATCTTTCTTTATTCTCTATTTCCACCTGGGGATACTTATTCCGAGGTCCCTAGAGACTATGCAGCGCCATTGATGCGATCCAAGACCTGTGAAGAGATGATCCCAAGGTATTCATAATCCTGGACCAGGTCGTTTCCCGAGCTGATGCTGTGGTCGTCATGGAGAAATGGAGTGCATGAGACTGATTCCTGAATGACCACTGTGGGGACCAAACGTGTCCCCACATTGATCCTGCGGGCCAACCTGACCGTCTGCCGGTGCCCCACTCACACCTGCAGCTTCTCCACGATGGATGTCCAGCTTCTTCAGCCTCCAGCGCCTAGACTGCAGCTCTGAACAGGAAGTTTGGCCAGATGCAAAATGGTCGTGCCTAACAGAGCCTAGTTTCTCTCGAGGTTTTTTTTCCCTTTACTTCGTCAATTGGTGAGGTTTTTTTTTCTTGCCACTGGCTTGCTCGGATCGGGACTTGTGGAGCTGTGCTTTGGTGGATTTGCTCTACAGTGTTTGAACTTTCAGCAGTGAAATTTAAACCACACTGAACTGAACTAAACTGAACTTCAACTCTGTAATCTGGACTTTACCAGAACTATGTTAAGCTGCTTTGACACAATCTACATTGTGAAAAGCGCTATATAAATAAACTTGACTTGACTATTTTTGTTTTTTATTACTATATATAGACACTGCAATATACTGTAGATCTAGACTGATGCTAATCCACGGTAATGCAGAGATTCTTCCCACTATCTGTACCTCAGCAGAGGAGAGTTTTTCCTAAGGCAGTGGCCAATGCTTTAGGATGAGTAATGAGTCTTTATTCACTGAGTTGACACAGACAAATGGTATATACTTCATGGGTATGAGCATTGCAGATTACCCAACATGCAACTTATCCGCAGTGCATCTAACACATGTACATCTCAGATAAACTAAAAGAATTTACTGACTTATGAACTGGTTTTATCTATTTAGTCAAAAATTGTCATGACCATTTAATATTTATGTTATTGTAATTACTTCTGAGGACTGCAAAACATAATTTCTAACTTCCAGTAGTTATAGCCATTACACTTTTTCTTTCTTTCTTTCTTTCTTTGGTTGTGTAATTTTACAGCCTCAGGACGGCAGACTGTATTGATTAGGACGGATAGGACAGGAAAAAGACAGCAATGTCAGACAGGGTCTTTATCATGCCATTACATCAATTAGCAGCTTTAGCTTGCTAAATCAACCATTCGGCAAGATTATTAAGATTAGGCTCTTAAAAAAGAGAATGTTTGTTCTACTGGAGATGAGATTAGATAAGATTACTGGATCAAACTGCTTTACGCTCAGAATGAGGAAGGATTTTAAATATAAAGGGCCTGTTATTTTGTGACCACCGAGCTGACGAGCAAAGTCATGGGACAGCATGTGGAAAAACATTAACACCCTTGGAGAAAACAGGAAGTGAAAATCACTCTCCTGTCCCATGCAGTGCATTTGGGGTTAAACACAAGTGAATTTCAATCAACAGCTGTTTCTTCAGATTTCGGTAATTAAATGATCCTGGAGTTGATCATTATTTAACACATATCAACACACACACACACACACACTGTACAAATATATGTATTTGACTACAATCTACACTGAAAAAATTATACAAAGATGATTCCTTGGATTTACAATTTTTTTTGTGTTAATCAGAATCAGAATCAGAAAGAGCTTTATTGCCAGGTATGTTCACACA